>CM053029.1:200236670-200252443 GCA_028564925.1 Lithobates sylvaticus
TTGTTTGGCGGGGGAGGGAATGGAAAGTAAGTAAAGGCAGCTCTAAAAGCTGGTATTAAATTAAACTGTACCATTTATGCTATGCTTTAACCACTTGCCGACGTATATCAGCGGTCGGCAACACCTCATACTGCGTTACCATGCCCGCGGACTCAATGTGTGGCGGTGTCCCGCGATCTTGTCACAGAGCGGCAGAACGGGGAGATTTAAACAAGGCATTTCCCTGTTCTACCTAGCAACATGACAGATCTACTGCTGCTCCCTGTCATTGGGAGCAGTGATCTCTGTCATGTTGTAGTGAGCCCACCCCCCCTACAGTTAGAATCACTCCCTAGGACACACTTAACCCCTTGTTCGCCCCATGTGTTTAATCCCTTCGCTGCCAGTGTCATTTACACAGTAATCAGTGCATTTTTATAGCACTGACCGTTGTATAAATGACAATGGTCCCAAAATAGTGTCAAGTGTCCGCCACAATGTTCGCAGTCACGATAAAAATTTATAATAAAAATGCCATAAATCGATTCCCTTTTCTGTAGACGCTATAACTTTTGCGCAAACCAATCATACGCTTACTGCGATTTTTTTTTACCAAAAATATGTAGAATACATATTGGCCTGAATTGAGGAAAAAAATATATTATAGCAAAAAGTATTGCTTTTTTTTCAAAATTTTCACTCTTGTTTATAGCACAAAAAATAAAAACCGCAAAGGTGATCAAATACCACCAAAAGAAAGCACTATTTGTGTGAAAAAAAGAACGTCAATTTTGTTTTGGTGTAATGTCGCACGACCGCGCAATTGTCAGTTAAAACAACGCAGTGCCGAAACGCAAAAAGTGTTCTGGTCAGGGAGGGGGTAAATCCTTCCGGCGCTGAAGTGGTTAACTTGTATGTTCCATAATCTAGATTTATTCACTATGAACAAACTACTGAGTACCTGGGCTGGGGGAAGGTCTTCATTATCAGAGGACTCTGTACTTTCAGAGCTGTCTGCCATTGCCTGAGAAACAGTGGTCACCTTGCTTGTCACAAGGCTCTTCCCTTTTGGTGTTGCTGGCTGTGCAGTGGTCTTAGGTTGAGATGCAGATAGTTTTGCTTTCTGTGTTTCTAAAGTTTTGACTTCAGCCTGCCAATAAACATAAAAAAGTCAAGACAACAATAAATATGAAGTTCATCATTGCCAATGCTATAAGAAACTCCCATGAATAGCTAGCTGCATGTTATGCAATGTTGCAACCTTCATTATCTGCTCAGTTTATTGCAATATGTAACTACATAGACATTTAACATAAACCCAGTGGTCACAGCATAAACTTTTGTTTTAGAACATCACCACTGTAATAGCAGTACAAACAATAGTTTCTTTTGAGAATCCAGTATAAGCTTTAAGCAATATTAAGGTTCTGTTTTATTTTTAAACAAGCAGGTCATACTAGCCTGCTCTGTGCAATGGTTTTACACACAGCAGTCCCGATCCTCTTCTTCTCAGTTACCCTGTTGGCACTTCTAGCTCCTCCCCCTCGATCAGTGCCCCCCCCCAATAGAAAGCTGCTTGCTATGGGTGCATGCTCACTCCCGAGCCCCACTCTATGCATCCATAAGAAAGACCTGCGGCTCGGCCCCGTCACCCGGGAGGGAGAGAGATCCGGGGCAGCCGAGGCTCCTGTACACACTGCTGGATCAAGAGGGGGCCCAGGTGAGTATCAGTGGGGCTGTGGGGGGAGCAGACCACGGATAGTTTGTTTGGAGCCAGCTGGTCCAAATTAACCATTACCCCCACTACTATATGTGCCCGCTTTGAGTGCACTAAAAAAAACTGTACTGGGTGGAGCTACAGCGATCCAGGAGATAGTAAGAACAGTGTGGGCTGCCTACATCAAGATAGGTCTTGAGCAGTTTCACATGTTTGAGCGATCCTAGGCTTGCAGAGGTGCAGTCATTCCACAGGGTCTCTTGATTTTACATTCCTGTATATAATGTGCGTGCATTTTAAGGGTTGTTGGCTTAATAACACAACAGTAAACCCTATAAAACGTTTTTCTTTTTGAGCTCTTTGGCAATCCAGAGCTGCAGTGAGCTTGTGTCCTCAAGTTTGCTGGCTATTTTACTCTTCTGATTCTAGGCATTATATGGAAGTTGTGGAAAGTGCCTTTCTATTGCCTTTGGGAGTGTTTGGCCTTTGCTATGGTGTCAAACCATAGGGTGAAAGCATGCCCTTTGAAGATCTGGTGGAGATGTTGCATGTTTTTTGCAGGATTCACAGATGATGGTTTGTACCTACCATTTATTGAGCATTGACTATTGTGGACATTAGTATTTTAATTGTTTCACTATTGTTTACACTATTATCTCAAGGTTTGTTATTTTATTGCAGCACTATATCCATTTAATCACCAATATTTACACCTTTGTACATGCGACTGATAGTTGAGAGCTGGTGCACAAATTGTTTATTTAAATTAAATTTCTCTATGGAATATCAACTATGGAGACACTACTAATGTGCTATTTTATAAAAAATTAACTACAAATCACAGTGTTATTAAAAGTTAAATTTCTAAAAGGCAGATATTATGTATGTAATTAAAATACAGGGCGAGAGCAGCTTTGCCTGCTCTTGGAAGGGTGATGCAAACCTGCCTTGTCATGCATGTGCGAAACATAGGCTCACTTTAAAGCCCAGCTCCAAGCAAAATTTGACCCCCATCCTTCCTTTTAAACACATGGACCCCAGAAGGAAGACCCCACTTCATGTAAACAGAAGAGGAGAGAAGTTTTGGGACTGGACCATCACAAGACCCTAGCTTTAGGCAGGTAAAAAGGGCACTTTGTTTCATGCCAACGACCAGTGAGAGGAGTCACGAGAGAGAGTTCCTTTTTGACTTAGGGATGAATTTAGCCAAGCATTGTGTGCTACCAAAGAAGATTCGTTGAGGTATACAGATTAGGCTAACTTAGAATAAAGTGGCAAAAGGTACAAAAATGGCAATTTGTTGTCGCATACCGGTTTTACAGGCTCATCACTTTCAGATTCACTTTCTTCTGAGCTTTCATCTGGCTTTAAAGCAGTGGAAACTGTCTGTTTTCCCTTTACTCCTCTTGACACAGCTGATGGTTTAGGCTACAGAAAAACAAAAAGTTTTTATATTATACAGTTCTGATGTTCTTAACCAACTGACCAGCTGAGTCTGCAAAAAAGTAGGCTATACCTGAGCTTTTTCTTCATCATCAGAGTCACCGCTGTCCGAGGCATCTGCTGCAGTGGGTTTGGTCACCATCTTGGCAACTGCCACAGGTGTATTTTCAGGAACTTTTACTGGTGCAGTGCTTTTAGAACGCTGGATGCATCAATGAAAACCAAAAAAAACAAAAACAATTTAATGCAGAACGGCAGCCTACAACTATCGCAAATGTCCAAAGAAAATAATCGTATGCAAACTGAAAACTGCTTTATAGTCATTATTATTTGTAAGTATTTTAAGCCGATACACTGTTCCCACACTGTATAGCCAAAAGGGATGACTTAGTATTTGTCCATGCATCACCCTGTAGGACTCTCCTCAATCCCTTTAAGAGCTCCCACTGACAAAAATGTGCAAAGCAACAGAACCCGACTGGTTCACTACATTGGTAATCTCCTTCATTCTGATTTCTACTGTGTAGAATATACAGGACAGTTCATACTAGTGGTTTATTTTATTTTTTTAAATACCTGCTTACGCTCTGTATCAGATTCACTGCTCTCTGAATCAGCATCAGAATCTGGAACCTGAACAACAAAAGTCGGTTTAACAGTCAGGGCGGAAGCAGGCATCTTGACCTGAACTGCAGGAGTGGTCTATAAAAAAAAAAAAAAAAAAAAACACACAGAATTCCTTTTATTAATACTGCCGGTATATAAAGACTGTGGTCTAATCTGTCTATATATATATATATATATATATATATATATATATATATATATATATATATATATATAATATATATATATATAATAATATAAGATATATAATATAAATATATATATAAAAAACACTGAAACAAACAAACTTGCCTTCGGTACCTTAGCAACTGCTTCCTCATCACTGTCAGACTCTTCCTCCGAGCTTTCACTGTTTGGCTGTGAGGTCTTTGACTTGGCTATCACAGCTGTCTGTTTAGGGTCCCCACTGGGAGATTTTGGCTGTGTTGATTGAAGCGCTGTAACAGTTTCCTGGTCAAGAGAGAAGCAGCAGCATAAACAGGAATTCTAATTAAGACATATAAAATACTAACAATTACAGCGCCCAGCCAATTCTGACACTTCTCACATATACTCCAAACTTCATTTTTTTTTTTTAAGCAGATGCCCTAGAATGAAATGTTGAGTTTTGCAATTTTTTTGTGTACACGGAGGCCCAAAATGCAGGGAGCACCATCAGGTGTACTAGGAGCATAAATTACACATCATTTCCTCACAAAGCGATCCATCACACTTTTGAAGACCCTGGAGCACCAGGACATTGGAATTACCCACAAAATGACCGCATTTTGGAAAGAAAAACACCCCAATGTATATCCTATGAGGCATAACGAGTCTTTTGAACGTGTAATTTTTTCCCACAAGTTTTTGGAAAATGTGGAAAAGTATTTTTATTTAATTTTTTACACAAAGTTGTCAATTCATAAAGATATTTCTAACACATAGCAAAAAGGACACCCCAAAATACATTCTGCAACTCCTCCCGAGTATGGCGATACCACATGTGAGACTTTTCCACAGCCTGGCCACAGAGAGGCTCAACATGCAGGGAGCACCTATCAGGCATTCTAGGAGCATAAATTACACATGTAATTTTCCGATTACCCGAAGGTCCTGGAGCACTAGGAAAGCAAACATCCCAACGTATATTCTAGGATGCATGGGCTGCAGATAGGTACTCGGGTACTCTGATGGGCTGGTGACAGGTCCTCTATTACTGGGGGCAATTTGGTGTACACTGTGGGCGGTAACCACAATCTCCTCACACACGATCGGTGTGCGAGAAGGAGAACCCGGTAACAGCTTGTTACCGCGGTTTGTTTACATTCTGTGACTGGCTGTGATTGGACATGGTCGGCCACGTGGTAGAGAGACATTTTTAGTGGCTCTTTACAGTAAATCAGGGATGAGCTGCGTCACGAGGAACATGCCTCATCCCCGATTACCACGATGCGTGTCGCCGCTCTGCGGGCACGCACGAGGACAGTACTTGACTGGCTGTGATTGGACACAGCCAGTCACGTGGTAAAGAGCCATTTTTAGTGGCTCTTTACAGTAAATCAGGGATGAGCTGCGTCACGAGGAACATGCCTCATCCCCGATTGCCACGATGCGTGCCCCCCCCCAGGGGCACGTGAGAGCATTGAGAACGGAAAGACGTCATATGACAACCACCTGGAGGGGGAAGATGTTCCTGCCAGCATTATTTTACTATGGCTGAGTGTGGCTTTCACTCACTCCAGTGGAGGAAGTCGGCAGCAGCGGGTTTGTAGTCCAAAGCGCAGCACGTCAGGGGACAGATGGAGCTGTCTTTGGCCAGGAAAGGGGACGGAACGGAGCCGGGAGCGCACCGCTGGTGGGCACTGATGAGGTGGCAGTGAATGACATTATTAGGCTGTCATTGTGGGCGCTGGTACTGGTGGGCACTGATGATGTGGGACTGATGTGATGCACTGGTGGTCAATGATGGGATGTACTGGTTGGCACTGATGATACCAATGAGGTGGCACTGATGGACTCGGATAGGCTGCACTGGTGGGCACTGATGAGGTGGCATTGACAGGCTGAACTGGTGGGTACCAAAGGACACTGATAGGCTGCACTAGTGGGATGCACTGACAGGCTGAACTGGTGGGCACTAATGGACACTGATGGGCTCCACTGGTGGGCACTGATGAGGTTGCACTGACAGGCTGAACTGGTGGGCACTAATGGAGGTGGCACTGATGGCAACTGATAGGCTGCATCCCACCTCTCCACATGGACTTTTTGAGATGAAGGAAAAAAAATAAAAATAAAAAAAAAAAATAAAAAAAAAAAATAAAATAAATTGGCCTAAAATATCGGCCGCAAAAATTGGCAACATATATCGGCCGCCCAGATCTCTAAATATTGGCATCAGCCAGAGAAAAACCCATATCGGTCGACCTCTACCTATCAGCGCTGTCTTTTCTTACTTGCCATGAAGCGTGAGCAATTCTTATTGCCCGATGCCCCGGACATGCGGCTCTGGGCACTGGGCAGCAGATTTAAAAAAACTGGCTCCTAACTTTTAGCTGGCAAACTTGTCAAGCCCTGCTTTATATATCAAGTGCACTCCCCATCAAAACAGAATTAAAGCCACCAGATGAAAAACACTTATGAGTTCCAACTGCCTCAGTCTGTCCAGAATGCCAATTTCTTTAAAATACCTTAGCAACGGTCTCCTCATCTGTGTCAGACTCCTCTGAGCTCTCACTGTCCAGTTGTGCAGTTTTTAATGGGGTCTTCGGTGTAGCCTTCAAAGTGGTCTGTTTGGCTCCCCCTGAGGGTGTTTTTAGCTGAGATAACTGAACAGCTGTGGTTGGTTTCTGTTTTCAAAAACAGAATATTGCCATTTAAAGAGATTAAAATACTGGTGTAATTTTTTTTAAGAAAAACACTATCACATATTTGCCGTATAAAATACTAAAGCTTTAGTGCACAACTCACCAAATATAAAAGAATAGAATTTTCTACTCGCCATAAAAACCTTCCTGCAGTCCATTAAAGAGACACAGAAATACTGTATTTTCTGGCGTAAAAGACTACCTTTTACACAGAAATTACACAGCCAAAAAGTGGGGGTCGTCTTATATGCCGGGTGAAGAAGCCGCCAGATGGTTATCATTCCTCTGGGTGCTCTGTAAAATTGTAATATGTATACAGTATGCGCCGCTCAGTCAATCCCGGCAGGCGATGCACCCTGATGAATACAGAGCCTGCTAAGCCTGCATGGATTGGGTAACAACCTCTGCCAATCCGAGCAGGCTACATGAGTCAGAGCGGCACGGGCTGATGTCACAGCCTCTGCCAATCCGAGCAGGCTTTGTATCCATCAACAGATTAGTAAAATACAATGCCTGCCGTGATTGGCTCAGCGGTGCACACTGTCTGCACACTGTATTCTGGAGATGTACTTTGGAGGAGAGGATTCATTGTTGCTGCTACAAATTGTGGGATCTCTGGGACTTGTAGTTCACCAGTTTCCTTTTTCTGATGTTAAGCCTGATGATTTTTTTTATTTTTATGTAAGTTTTCACTGGAAAAATAGGGGGGTCGTCTTATACACCCAGTTGTCTTATACGCCGGCAAATACGAATAGTTTCCTCTTGAGGCTATCCTGATGTCTACAGGAAGATTGGACACTAGCAAACAAAACTGTAGGCCAGCCAAGGCAAAAACCTCCTGCCACCACCATGCCTCAGTTTTGAAGCAAAACTGTTCTACACAATCATAATAAGCACAGGGGTGGGACCCATTTTTTTTTTTCTTCTTCTTCACAAAAAGCATTTTACACCAAGTACAAAAATTCTAATTTTCTCCCATCCATTGAGAGACACAGATAGCCCTTTAGGTTTGGGATGTCTAAAATCAGTCCAACTGAGGGATGGGGAACACAACAAATACTAACAGGTCCATAAAAAACGAGCTGGTGACAACCTGAAGCCCAAAGATGGTAGAAGCTGACATTAGGCGAACTCAGAATGTGTGAACAGAAAAAGATAGCATTACAAAAAAAAAGTTGCTTGATGCTAAAAAGCCCAAGAAGCTCTTACAGATCTAGTACAGTGCACACTGCCAGGTTAGGGTGGAACCTGGTCCTCAAGACCATAAGCTTAGATGGTGTGTCTGGGCCATCTAGAGACAGTAGAACAAGAAAGCCAGTGCACACATACAGGCACCATCCATGATTAAAAAGAGGGAATTGATCTTTCCGACAAAAGCAGTGGCCAAGCTACATTTAGACAACTGATGAAAATTCTGTTGGTACACTCCAGCGAGACAAAGGGAGGGAAGAATGCTGTTCTGGTTAAGGGCAGAAACTACCTTAGGCAGGATGGAAGTTCTGGGCCACCACCATGTCACTTTACAAACCCAAAATATTTCTTGCAAGCTAAGGCCACCATTTCAGGCAGTCACCTTGCAGAAATTATGATTACAAGGAAATAGAATAGAAAGTTTCTAATGGGTTCAAGTGGTGGTTTCTGTTGCACAGAGAGAAACACTTTTAGATCTAATGGAGTCATAGGGGAATAAAACATGAGAAACTTTTTTGGGGTAAAAACTCCAAGCCCACCCCCAATGCACATCATTCACCTAGGCAAATGAAGTGCATTAGGCCTTCTGCAACTACTAGGTAATGCATGTCACACATCCCAGGATTCATAGTCCTTCATTAAGAAAGGAGGTGGGGGGGTCTAGTGGTACGTCATCCTAAGGTTTAGCAGCTGAACCTGTGCCATATGGTCTGTAGATCCAAAGAGACATTACATAATTTCAGCCTGGCCTCATGAGCTAGAAGACTACAAAGAAGACCGGGAGAAGACAGAAGTGCTGTTTAATGTTACGATGCATGTGCATACTAACACAATATGGCAAACCACTCCACTTGTGGCAGGTTTACATCTGCTTTAAGGGGTTTTGATCAGTCAGCCATGGTCTGGCAATGTCAAGTTACAGCTAAAATGGGGCAGAGCAGGACCCAGCACAGAGAACAGTGCTCTAGAAATGGCGTTAAACCACTTATTATTCGAGTCCTTAAAAGACAGGTGCATTCCCCACTGGGACGGTAGCTCACTTTTGTACAAAATCCACTTCAAACCGATACAAAGCTAATAAGCAGCTTGTGAGGGTGTTTCCAATTTCTGTAGAGGAGCTTGAACAGCGGGTACAACAGCAATCTTTGCAGTCTTAGGAGCTCTAATGAACCTAAGACTTGAAAATGGCAGTGGATGATCCTTTCCTTTCAGAAATGGTCCTTTAATTTAGGAGCAATTGCAGAAGACTGACTCCTGCAGGTTAAGCCTGCCTGGCAAAGATTGGAGCAACTCAGAATTAAATGTCTCTATGGCTTCAGTAGGAGCATGTGAGCTGGGGGCACCTGTTGCAGCAGGACTGCCCTTTGTCTCTAATCAGGCATGTTGCAAAGGCTTAGTGTAATGGCACTTCCAGGTGACTGTTTGCAAGCAGCAGCAATGGGGATGCATGGTGGGGAAGTGCAACACTCCACACATACTGAATGATGTCAGAGCTTAGTCCCAGTATTAACCCGTTTCCATGCTGGAAAAAATTAGGTAGCACCCGATGCTTGACCTGACTGCCCTAGTCACAGGAGGATTCTTCAGAGACAGTGTAAATGCCGGCTGAGACAATGCCAGCGGCTCTGGACCTGGATAGTTCTCCATGGCAAACTAGTTACCAGAAGGGAGTCTGGAAAGCACTTAAAGCGATACTAAAGTCTATTTTTCATTTTTTTTTTGTTAAAAATAAGAAACATGTTATACTTGCCTGCTCTGGAGTGGTTTTGCACAGAGCAGCCCAGAGCCTCCTCTTCACGGGTCCCTCGCTGGCACTCCCCCCTGCCGAGTGCCACCACAGCAAGCTATGAGGGCATCCAAGCTGAGCCACTGCTCAGTTTGTCGACCCTTTCTCATTGGCTTACTGACTTTGACAGCAACGGAAACCAATGGTGCCCACTGCTGTGTCTCAGCCAATCAGGAGGGAGAGTCTCGTATAGCTGAGTCTCTTGTGCAACATCGCTGGATCGAGATGGGGCTCAGGTAAGTATTAGGGGAGCTGCAGCACACAAGTTTTTTATTTTAATGCATAGAATGCATTAAGATAATAAACCTTCTGCCTTTAGAACCATTTTAAAGTGGTTGTAAACACTTACAAATACCCAGTGAAATGACTGGCCTCAGGTGATACACAGATGGGAAACAAATCCTCCCACAAAAGTTGTACCTGTTTATCTGCAGTCTTCGACATCTTTTCAACATCCAGAATTTATAAAGCTTGCCTGAGCTTCCACAAAAACAGACGGAGACCTGAAAATGCACTCTGCAGAGCTCGGTGAGAAGAGCTCCAAGAGCCGATTGGAGGGAAGAAACACACCCTCCTTCACACAGCACACAGGAACAAAGCTGAGGCTGTCAGTCAACTGGAGGTCCCTCCCCATCACCAGTTTTTTCTTGGTGTTAGGAAATCTTGTAAGAAATGATTCATGCTGATAGCAGAGGAATGAAGCATCAGACAGAAGTGACACTTAGTCCACTTAAATTGAGATAAGTACAGACTACAGAGGGATATGCTTTGTTCATATTTCATGTCTGAGGTTTACAACGACTTTAATGAAGAATCAAGTGCCAAAAAAGTCTTCCTGCAACGTCCAGTAGATTTTGGATGTGGCACTCCAAAAGCCAGAATGATGATGGCTGTGCCAGGTAGCTCCAGTCAAAGAGACCAGCTTTAGCAGCAATGTCAAAAGATGACTTGATGGGGGGGGGGGGGGGGAATACATACCACACAAGGAAAAAATGGCGCGAAAAAAAAAAAAAAAAAAAAAAAGTCAGTCTTTTAGACAGCAGAGCTGAAAAAATTACATGCATCCTCTTAGGACACCAGCAAAAAAAAAAAGAAGAAGAGGCATGCTGGTAAAAGGAGGGGTTATCCTGGGCTGGTCTACAGAGAGAAAAGAGACTTTTTTGTACAAAAGGCGTTATCATAGGATAACCTACAATTACTTTTTTTTGTCCGTCTTCAATCCTCCTGTAGTATTACCTGAAAGTAAAAGGCTTCTTGTGTTCCTCAATGGCTGAGAAAGAGCATTTTCTTTAAAGAGCTTGCAATATAATATATACAAATGCTATATGTCTATGGGCTACTGTTCAGCATAGGTGATTATTTCAAACCCAGTGGATGTGGCATATTATTTTTGTTACCAACTACGTACTTAAAAGTGGGGTATGCCTGTATAGCGTGAACTGTTAGACTTTTCAGACAATCTCTTTTTGACCCAAAATAAGGCCGTTTGAGAATGTTTTTCCATCGCCTTTTCTTGTTAAACAACCCCCATTAGTATAATTGTTCAGAGAGTAAGAACGCATGTTTAAGAAATGAAAATTCCTTTAGATACCTTAGCAGCTGACTCTTCATCACTGTCTGACTCCTCAGAGCTCTCATCTGATTGTGGAGTTGTTTTTGCTGGGCTCTGAGTTTTAGCCAACACAGATGCTTGTTTAGCTCCCCCAGAAGGAGTTTTTGGCTGAGATAAATGAACTGTGGCAGGTTTCTGATCAAGAGAAAAAAAAACAGCAGAGGTAATCAAGACAGCCATTTAAAAAAGGCAATATTACTATACTTGCTTACTAAGGTAACCTATAATCACAAAATGTAAGTAAAATATAGAGAAGGGACATGAGGGAGCAAAAAGAAAAAAAAAAAAAAAAGGAACAAGAGGGATCTGTCCAACAGCAGATCACAAAAAGAAAATCAGCCCAGCAGATTCCTTCTACAACAGGCAACTCACACAGAGGACTACTCAATAGTAGAACATTTTAGTCAAAAAGTTCCCTTAAATGACACAGTGAAATGAAAAAATAGGAACAACAGTTTGACATTAGAAATTGAGGAAGTGTGGGAACGTCCAAAACAGTTCCTAATTTTTCAGTTCACTGCATCAGATAAGGAAATATTTTGATTAAAATGTTCTACTATTGTACTTTTCTCCCAGTCCTCATTTGATTTGCATGACAGAAGCCGGCTGGAAACTGCCATACCGCTTGATGCAATTCCTACTCCACACAGCGTGCAGCTCATTGTCTTGACTTATCTTATATAGTGTGTATAGAATAAAAAAAAAAAACAAAGCTTTTTCATAATTTTTTTAAACTGATAATATACCTTGCATAGCGGTATATAACAGGCTTTCCCAATTAAAAAGATTGCCATTTTGTTTTCGCAAGCGTTGAACATAACAGATTTAAAAAACACTACAGGCTTAGAAGTATAACTAAAAGCAAAACTTGTCTGTGCCCCGTTAAGGAGATTCACCCTCTCTATTTGTACCGTTTACCATTATCATTGAAAGTGAAAGTAAAAGTAAATCACACATTTTGGGTTGTCCCCAGAAAAATAATAGAGGGGAAATCTTCCAATGAGGACACTAGTTCTGGTGACCTGGGGGCCCTCAAGGAATTCCCTTAATTTGCAGAGATTTCCTCTTACTTCATGTTTGGCTATGGGCCAGGAAATAAAGGGAAATCTCTGCAATGGGACACAGATGTGTGTATGTGGTGGTGAGGGGGGATCTAGCAGGGGGTATAACCCTCCCTTGCGCTATCCACAAAAATAAAAAAAAAAATAAGTTTTGCCTATAGTTCTACTTTAAAGGGGTTGTAAAGGCAGGTGTTTTTTTTTTTCTTTATCTCTATTCAGCGATGTGTACGTGTGCCTTGGCCCTTCAGGACTCTGCCTCCTGATTGGCCGTGACACAGCAGCGGTGCCACTGGCCAAAGTCAGTTAGCCAATCAAGAGAGAGGCGGGGCCAAACTGGGCTGCTCTGTGCAAAACCACTGCACATAACAGGTAAGGTACGACTTTTTTTTTTTCTTTAAAAATAACAAAGTAGTATCGCTTTAAATATATGGTAACTAAATATTCGAGAAGAATGAAACTTCTTTAAATACCTTAGCAACGGGCTCTCCATCGCTGTCTGACTCCTCAGAGCTTTCATTTGATGGCTGTGGGGCTTTTGAAGGGGACTTAGACTTTGCCACCTCTAATGTCTGTTTAGATTCCACCACAGGAGTTTTTGATTGCGATGCCTGAAGAACTGTGCCTGGTTTCTGATCAAGTTAAAATGGAACACATATCAGTACTTACATCTTCAATCTGTCAGGTTTACATCAGATCCCTAGTTTTGGGGGGGGGGGGGGGGGTATTTACTGTATTTCTCCAGCCGGGTTAGATTTAGCTTTAAATCGGAGACTCAAACTAAATCTAACCTTTCCATCCACCCCTACCCAACTGCAAGGGAACATTTTGTTTTCCAAGAGTTTGGGGCTTTGTAGGAGATACGATTACCAAAAAAGAAACACACACACAACCTTAGTGTAAAATATAAGTGATAAATAAAAATGTGCTCAAAATCCCCAAACATACAGTGGAAAGACAAGTGAAAAAATCCTTAGAAGATGCCCACTCTCTCAGTGCAGCAATTAAAAGTGTTAATTCTGTGCAATATCCTGTTCAAATTAGTTAATAAAAACATCCAAAAGACTGTATAAAGTGCATGAAAATTAGGGGAGAAAAAAAAGGAATTCTAAAACTCCCACAGGAGTAAAACATTTTCTCATACAGCAACTCAAAGTGCAGCTCATGTTCAGCAGTAAGCACTTCAGATTGCCTCATAAAGTGTCCAATTTCAAATTGGTATTCCACACCAAGAAGAAGGCGGCGCTACCTCCCAGACACACCTTCCCTGTAGGCTGAAACTTACCCATCCAAAATGGCCTCTTGAAAAAGAACTTAGTGCAACATTTTTATTGTGCCCGCACTGTATGGGTTAACTGCATGGATGAAGCTAAGGGGGAAATAATACTGGGGATATGCTATAGGCCCCCTAACCTGAGGAAGGAGGGGGAGGCGGACCTATCACAATTTAGATTGGCAGCAAGGATGGGAAGTGTTATCATAATGGGGGATTTTAATTATTCAGACAGACTGGGCGGAGGGAACCACGCATTTGTCCAAGGTTCGTCAGTTCCTAAATGTCTTGCAGGACAATTTCATGATGGTAGACGCACCAACTAGAAATAAAGCGTTACTAGATCTACTGATTACCAAAAACACAGACCTGATCACGTATGTGGAAATAAGGGGCAATTTAGGAAACAGCGATGACAGGTCAATTGGCTTCAGTATAAAAAAAAAAAATTCACACAAATAGGAAACAAAAAGGGAAATTCAAAAGACACTGAATTTCAAAAGAGCCGACTTCCCTAAGCTATGAACCTTGCTAGAAGATATAAATTGGGATAAAATCTTAGGAACAAAGAACACAGAGGAGAGATGGGTTCTCGTTAAGAGCATATTAACCACTTGCCTACTGGGCACTTAAACCCCCTTCCTAACCAGACCAATTTTCAGCTTTCGGTGCTCTCACATTTTGAATGACAATTAATCAGTGATGCAACATTGTATACATATGAAATGTTTGTCCTTTCACACAAATAGAGCTTTATTTTGGTGGTATTTAATCAGTGCTGGATTTTTTGCTCTATAAAAGAAAGAAAAAAAAAAAAAATGACTGAAAATTCTGTAAAAAAAAAAAATAAATTATTTTTGTTTGTTATAAAATTTAGCAAAATTAGTAATTTTTCTTCTTAAATTTTGGCCGAAATTTATACTGCTACATAGCTTTGCTAAAAATAACCCAAATCGGGGGGGGGGGGGGGGGGGGGGGGGGCATGTCTGGATGCGAGCCAAGGAAGACGTGCAGAGCCCAGCTCATCCTGAATTTATCTAATAGATAGATAGATAGATAGATTATAGATAGATAGATAGATCTATCCAGATAGATAGATATAAATATAGATAGATAGATATTAAAATATATATATTATATATATATATATATATATATATATATATCCATATATCTATATATATATATATATCTATCTATCTGGATAGATTATATATCTATATCCATATATATATAGATATAGATAGATATATCTAATCTATCTAATCTATCCAGATAGATATGGATATATAGATAGATAGATAATGGATATATAGATAGATAGATATGGATATATAGATAGATAGATATGGAGATATGGATATTATATATATATAATATATACACACATATATTTATATACACATCCATACATATACACACACACACACACACACACACCACACACACAACACACACACACACACACACACACACACACACACACAACATATATATATATATAATAATTTATATATATATATATTATATATATATAATATATATATATATATATTATATATATATATATATAATATATATATATTATATATATAATATATATACACACACACACTTAGAATACCTGCAGTAGCCAGGGAGCAGCAAAGAAAGGAGATTTCTACAAATTGTCTACTACAACTATACTTTACATACAAAGGGACACTGTACAGACTGGGTTGCTTAATTACCAGTTTTAGTCTGTAGCCACACACCCATCCAGGACAAAGCAACAGGTTCAATTAGCTGCTACACTTCCCAAATTCACATACTCTTGATTAGCTCTCCTTTTACTTTGTTCAGCTACTGCAGTGGTGTATCATCCATATGTGCAGTGTGTTGAGGGCACACTGGCCCTGAGTGGGGGGAGGGGGGGGGGCATTGTGCCCTGTCACACCACACACAAAGTAAATAAAGTTAGACCAAAACGTTTCCTTGGACCCCATCACTTTGATCACGAGGTCCAGAAGCAGCCATCGCCAGAATTTGCCAAAGGATTAAAGTTTCAGCTGTCTGAGCGAATGCTGCAATTTCTTTGGAAGCTGTCATCTTGGGGCTCCCTCACTGGACTTCCTAATTTGGTCTACCACGGTCCTAGGGCCTATGCTTCCCTTCCTCTCCCTAATAGATCCAAGCTTAAAATCTGGTCAGTGGCTAGGAAGCTGTTCCTGAAACCCAATCAGTGGCCTCCCTATATCCCCC
>CM053029.1:200252942-200354638 GCA_028564925.1 Lithobates sylvaticus
CACCTCAGCAGTGCCACAGGCTGATTGCCTCCATGCCACGCCGCATTGAAGCAGTCATTTCTGCAAAAGGATTCCCGACCAAGTATTGAGTGCATAACTGAACATAATTTGAAGGTTGACTTTTTTTGTATTAAAAACACTTTTCTTTTATTGGTCGGATGAAATATGCTAATTTTTTGAGATAGGAAAAGGCTTGAACTACTTCAGTTGTGTCTAATGAATCCAAAATATATGAAAGTCTAATGTTTATCAGTACATTACAGAAAATAATGAACTTTATCACAATATGCTAATTTTTTGAGAAGGACCTGTATGTATGTATATATAAATATATATATGTATATGTATATATAAATATATATGTATATGTATATATAAATATATATATATATGTATATGTATATATAAATATATATGTATATGTATATATAAATATATATATATATGTATATGTATATATAAATATATATATATATATATAAATATATATAAATATATATATATATAAATATATATATATATATATATATATATATATATATATATATATATATATATATATATATAGAGAGAGAGAGATATAGAGAGAGATATAGAGAGAGATATAGAGAGAGATATAGAGAGAGATATAGATATATAGAGAGAGAGATATAGATATATGAATCTCTCTATATAGAGATACGGATTTATCTCACAACAGCTGGTTCTTCTTCACCGTCTGACTCATCTTCTGAGCTCATCTGCTGGCTGTGTTTTTAAAGCAGCCTTCTTAATATTAGATGGTACCATTGGTGTCTGCTTAGCGCCTGCAGAGGCAGTGCTTGCCTGAGAAGGTAGAGTTGTAACAGATTTCTGACATAGTGAAAAGGAGAAATAAAACTTTAATGTAGCGGAAATCTCCACTTTTGTTTAAAAAACAAAAAAAAAAAAACAAAAACACACACCTTGTCTGTACTGTTCACAGTATCAATTGTAAACTAGATTGGAACCATGTCTGTCCCAACCAAGAACTTAAATTTTGCATTTTAGATTTATTAAAAAGCACAGGGTCGCTTTTTATGAAAGGGGGCACTTGCAAAAGAGAAAAAAAAAGCAGCCTACTTGTGAAAACCATGCATCTGGAACCGGGTACCAACTGTATGTGGAAGTGGGAAATGGGTATTGGGCACTTAGAATACCTGCAGTAGCCAGGGAGCAGCAAAGAAAGGAGATTTCTACAAATTGTCTACTACAACTATACTTTACATACAAAGGGACACTGTGCAGACTGGGTTGCTTAATTACCAGTTTTAGTCTGTAGCCACACACCCATCCAGGACAAAGCAACAGGTTCAATTAGCTGCTACACTTCCCAAATTCACATACTCTTGATTAGCTCTCCTTTTACTTTGTTCAGCTACTGCAGTGGTGTATCATCCATATGTGCAGTGTGTTGAGGGCACACTGGCCCTGAGTGAGGGGAGGGGGGGCATTGTGCCCTGTCACACCACACACAAAGGAAATAAAGTTAGACCAAAACGTTTCCTTGGACCCCATCACTTTGATCACGAGGTCCAGAAGCAGCCATCGCCAGAATTTGCCAAAGGATTAAAGTTTCAGCTGTCTGAGCGAATGCTGCAATTTCTTTGGAAGCTGTCATCTTGGGGCTCCCTCGCTGGACTTCCTAATTTGGTCTACCACGGTCCTAGGGCCTATGCTTCCCTTCCTCTCCCTAATAGATCCACGCTTAAAATCTGGTCAGTGGCTAGGAAGCTGTTCCTGAAACCCAATCAGTGGCCTCCCTATATCCCCCTATGGGGGTACCCTTTTCTAGCACACTTTAGATCCATTCCTGACCCACAGGTCTGGGCACGACATGGAATTCGGACATTGTGGGACATTATGACTGGGGGCGTCATGTTAACCTCAAAGGATCTCTCTCTCAGATCTGGTCAACCCCGTTGGATGTACTTTCAATACTGCCAGTTGCGTCATGCAGCTTGATCTCAGTTTGCTGGCTCCCTCACCTTAGCCACAGGCCCAATAGAGGACCTCAATTTATATGAGCAGCTTTCTAAACCCCTCGCTACACTATAGTTTACTTTGAGGGTAGAATTGCCAAAAATAGAGAAATTATGGGAGCTGTGGAGTACTGATACAGAGTGCCTTGAAAAAGCATTCATACCTTTTGACATTTTCCACATTGTCATGTTACAACCAAGAACATACATGTATTTTATTGTGATTGAATGTGATAGACCAACACAAAGTGGCACATAATTGTGAAGTGGAAGGAAAATGATAAATGGTTTTCAACTTTTTTTTTACAAAGATCTGAAAAGTGTGGCGTACATTTGTATTCAGCCTCCCTGAATCAATACTTGTAAGAACACCTTTTGCTGCAAGTCTTTTGGGGGGGATGTCTCTACCAGCTTTGCACATCTACAGAGTGACATTTTTGCAAAAAAGCTCAAGCCCTTTTAGATTGGATGGAGAGTGTCTAAACAGCAATTCAAGTCTTGCAACAGATTCCCAATTGGATTTAGGTATGAACTTTGACTGGGCCATTCTAACACATGAATATGCTTTGATCTAAACCATTCCATTGTAGCCATGGCTGTAGGTTTAGGGTTGTTGTCCTGCTGGAAGGTTAACCTGTGCCCCAATCTCAAATCTTTTGCAGACCAATAGGTTTTCTTCCAAGATTGCCCTTCATTTGGATCCATTCATCTTCCCATCAACTCTGACCAGCTTCCCTGTCCCTGCTGAAGAAAAGCATTCCCACAACATGATGCTGCCACCACCATGTTTCACGGTTGGGATTGTGTGTTTAGGGTGATGTGCAGTGTTAGTTTTCCACCACATATAGCATTTTGCTTTTAGGGCAAAAAATTCTTCCACAGGTTTACTGCGTGCCCCACATGGCTTCTTGCTTACTAAGTTGCGTAATATGTGCCAGCATATGTAAACGGCGTTCAAATCACACATGTGAGGTATTGCCGCAATCGTCAGAGCGAGAGAAATAATTCTAGCATTCTAGACCTCATCTGTAACTCTAACCTGGTAAACGTTATTTATTTATTTATTTATATTAACCACTTGCCAACCACCGCATGTACTTATACGTCAGCAGAATGGCACGGCTGGGCAAATGGGTGTACAGGTACGTCCCTTTGAATTTGCCACCGGCTGCACGCGACCCTGTTGCGAGCTCCGTGAGTAGGACCGTGAATACCCACGATCGTCTCACGGAGCTTAAGAACAGGGAGATGCTCGTTTACATTTGCCTAGTGACACTGTCACTGATCATGGCTCCCTGTGATCGGGAGCTATGATCAGTGATGTGTCACACGTTGCCCCTCCCCCTAACAGTTAGAATCACTCCCTAGGACACACTTAACCAGCTAGTGGTTAACACCTTCCCTACCAGTGTAATTTTTCCAGTAATCAGTGCAATTTTATAGCACTGATCGCTGTAAAAATGACAATGTCCCAAAAATTTGTCAAAATTGTCCGACGTGTCCGCCATAATGTCGCAGTCCCAATAATAAAAAAAAAAAATAAATAAAAAAAAAAAAAAAAAAAAAAAAAAAAAAAACGCAGATCACCGCAATTACTAGTAAAAAATAAAAAAATATATAATAAAAATGCCATAAAACGAACCCCTATTTTGTAGACACTAACTTTTGCGCAAACCAATCAATAAACGCTTATTGCGATTTTTTTTTTTACCACAAATATGTAGAATACGTATAGGCCTAAACTGAGGAAAAAAAATAAAAATATAATATATTTATTATAGCAAAAAGTAAAATAATAATGAGTTTTGTTTATAGCGCAAATAAAAACTGCAGAGGTGATCAAATACCACAAAAAGAAAGCTCTATTTGTGGGGGGAAAAAAAAAAAAACGAACGTCAATTTTGTTTGGGAGCCACGTTGCGCGACCGCACAATTGTCAGTTAAAGTGACGCAGTGCCGAATCGCAAAATGTGCTCTGGTCTTTGGCCAGCCAAATGGTCCGGGGCTTGAGTGGTTAAAAGCGCTGCCTATGGAGATTCTTCTTCTTTTTTTTTTTTTTTTTTTTAGGTACCGTAGTTTGTCACCATTCCACAAGTGTGCACAAAGCATGACATGTTAGGTATCTATTTACTCAGCATAACATCATCTTTCACATTATACAAAACAAACTGGGGTAACTTTATGGTTCTGTTATTTTTTTTTTATATATATTCACGAAACTATCTTTTTTCCCCAAAAAATTTAGCTTGAAAGACCGCTGCGCAAATATGTGGCATAAAATATTACAACAATCGCCATTTTATTCTCTGATAAAAAAAATATAATAATATTAGGGGGTTCCAAGTAAATAAGGATTTTAACTTGTAAGCAACAAATGTCAGAAATAGGCTTAGGCATGAAAGGGTTAAAGACCAGATTTGTGGCAGCGCATGATTAATAGTTGTCCTGTGGACAGATTCTCCGATCTGGGCTGTGGATCTCTGCAGATCCTCCAGAGTTACCATGGGCCTCTATGCTACTTCTGATTAATGCTCTCCTTGCCCAGCCTGTCAGTTTAGGTGGACTGCCATGTCTTTGTAGGTTTGCAGTTGTGCCATACTCTTTCCATTTTCAGAGGGATTGAACAGTGCTCCGTAAAATTTTCAAAGCTTGGGATATTTTTTTTATAGCCTAACTTTGCTTTAAGCTTCTCCACAACTTTATCCCTGATCATTCTGGTGTGTTCCTGGGCCTTCATTATGCTGTTTGTTTACTAAGGTTCTCTAACAAACCTCCGAGGGCATCACAAAACCAGCTGTATTTAGATGGAGAATAAATCACACACAGGTGGACTATATTTACTAATTAGGTGACTTCAAAAAGATTTACTAGATTTTAGTTAGGGGTATCAGAGTAAAGGGGCTGAATACAAATGCACGCCACACTTTTCAGATATCCATTTGTAAAACCATTTATCATTTTCCTTCCAATTCACAATTATGTACCAGATGTATATACACACACACATTTATGTTTTTGGTTGTAACGTGACAAAATCTGAAAAATTTCAAGGGGTATGAATATTTTTCAAGGCACTATACCTACAGTGTATATAAAAAAAAGTCTACACATCCCTAAGGCCCCTTTCACACTGGGGCGGTTTTCAGGCGGTACAGCGCTAAAAATAGCGCCTGTACACCGCCTGAAAAAAACCGGCCCCATTCACTCCAGTGTGAAAGCCGCAGGCTTTCACACTGGAGCGGTGCGCTAGCAGGACCGCAACAAAAAGTCCTGCTAGCAGCATCTTTGGAGCGGTGAAGGAGCGGTGTATTTACCGCTCCTATACCGTTCCTTCCCATTGAAATCAATGGGAAACCGCGGGGATACCGCCCGCAAACCGCCGCTGCAGTGGCGCTTTGCGGAGGTTTTTAACCCTTTGCGGCCGCTAGCGGGGGATTAAAACCACCCCGCTAGCGGCCGCATACGCGGGTAAAACGATGGTAAAGCAGCGCTAAATATAGCGCTGCTTTACCGTCGCCGCCCGGCCCCAGTGTGAAAGCAGCCTAAATGTCAGGTTTCTGTGCTGTAAAAAAATGGACAAAGATAAATTATTTCAGAACTTTTCCCACCTTTAATGTGACCTATAAATGGTACAACTCAATTTAAAAACAAAATCTTTTAGGACAAGGAAGTAAAAATAGAAAACAAAAATAATGTGGTTGCATAAGTGTGCACACCCTCTTATAACTGGGGATGTAGCGTTTTTCAGAATTAAGCAATCACATTCAAACTCATGTTAAAGTACAAACTTGCCATCAGTTAAAGTGCCTCTTATTAACCCCAAATAAAGTTCAGCTGTTCTAGGTCTTTTCTGGCATTTTCCTAGTCGCATTCTACAGCAAAAGCCATGGTCTGCAGAGAGCTTCCAAAGCATCAGAGGGATCTCATTGTTAAAAGGTATCAGTCAGGAGAAGGGTACAAAAGAATTTCCAAGTCATTAGATATACCATGGAACGCAATGAAGACAGTCATCAAGTGGAAAAAATATGGCACAACAGTGACATTACCAAGAACTGGACGTCCCTCCTAAATTGTTGAAAAGACAAGAAGAAAACTGGTCAGGAACGCTGCCAAGAGGCCTACAGCAACATTAAAGGAGCTGCAGGAATATCTGGCAAGTACTGGCTGTGTGGTACACGTGACAACAATCTCCCGTATTCTTCATATGTCTGGGCTATGGTGTAGAGTGGCAAAAAGAAACCTTTTCTTATGAAGAAAAACATCCAAGCCCAGCTTAATTTTGCAAAAACACATCTGAAGACTCCCAAAAGTATGTGGGAAAATGTGTTATGGTCTGATGAAACCGAGGTTGAACTTTTTGGCCATAATTCCAAAAGATGTTTGGCGCAAATACAACACTGCACATTACCAAAAGAATACCCACAGTGAAGCATGGTGGTGGCAGCATCATGCTTTTGGGCTGTTTTTCTTCAGCTGGAACAGGGGCCTTAGCCAAGGTAGAAGGAATTATGAACAGTTCCAAATATAGCATTAATGTATTTCTTTTGGAAAAATAAAAAACACTTTCCATTTATTCTGCACCCCCCCCCCCCCCCACTGTCCTTGTGGCTGTTTGAAAACCCTTCTCCATTACTTATGCCTTACTTTCTGGACAGACATGACACAGGAAGGAGTTGACCAGCTGAGGGTAGATGATGCAGGGGGTGTGCTAATGAGGTCAGCGGGTCAACTCCTTCCTGTGCCATGATCTAAAGTCTGTCCAGGAAGGCAGAAGTAATGGAGAAGTGTTTTCAAACAGCCATGAGAACAGCGAGGAGAGTGTATGTAGAATAAATGGAAAGCATTTTATTTTTGTAATGGCTGTATAGGAATAGACCCTGTATAGCACCTCGCAGCTGACTACAAACGATGCACTAGGGAAGGCCTCCAGAGGACATGTCCTCCAAAGCTTTGCCAGTGTCCAATAACCTGAAGGTACGAGCCCGTAACCCAGAGTCTATGAATACTTTGCCTGTGGCCTGTACGATTAAGATGAGGTTCTTTACAAGCTAAGGCTGTCAGCTCAGACACTAACCTTGCAGAAATGCATCCCTGAGTGAATGAGAGTGGAAAGAGATGTCTGATAAGTACCAAAAGGCAGTTTTTGAAGTGGTGAGACAATGGGAAGCCAGTGGTCTTTGGAAAACTATTGCAAGCGCAGAGATCTGAACTATAATGGTGCTGAGGGCCAAATGCTGGTCCAAGCGCATCTAGAATAAAGAAAGAATTCGTCCAATGGGAACATCTATAGTGGAAAGCCTCTTGTTTAGCACCAAGTGAAGTATGCTTTCCATGTGCGATGATAGACCTTGTGAGAAGTAGACTTTCTAGCTTTTAGCACTGCGGGAATCATTGGTTCAGAGAAGCTCCTGTCTGAATCAGAATTCCCTTAATTACTTGTCCATGCTGTAGTTCAAAGCTGCAGGTATGCGCTCCAAATGCTAACACCAAATAATCAACTGCGTTAGATGATCAGAAAGGCAAAGAGGAGAGAGAAGCGCCAAACCAATCCTTAAGCAGCATACGGTTTATTCAGTAAAAACTGTGATGTACCCCAAGAAAAAGATTTTACAGGTAAACCAAAAATCTTTTTTTTTTAACCGTACACCACAGGACATAGGAGTTAATAGTCATTACTACATGGGATGCTCCAAAGAAATAAATCTGAGGGGTGGGCAACACTGTAAAAAAAGTTCAAGCCCAAATCCCTAACAGAAAAAGGGGGAAACCCCTGCTGCAAGACTTGTCTGAAACATCAACCTAGTACAGCTTCATTACACATGTGAAGAGAAGACCCAGCTAGCAGCTTTACGACAGACGCTTGATGCTTGACTGAACTCCTGGTTGAGTGGGCCTTTACCAGGAAAGAAAGATGGAACTTTGCCCTTGATCTCATAGGCTGAAGAAATGAGCTGACAAATTCTACTAGAAATAGCAAATATAGAAGCAGTATGACCCTTACAAGGACCTACGGAACAAAATGAGACTCAGACCATCTAAATGAAAGTTGTAGATTTCAGGGAAATGAACAGCCCAAAGAACCCTCAACATGTGAAGTGCCTTCTCTTTTAGATGATTAGAAGTAGAAAAAAGGAGTAGCAGAAAAAGGATGGCAACACAAAGTCCTAATTCAGGTGAAATGAAGAAACCACCTTAGGCAAGAAAAAAAAAAAAAAAACAAACACAACACATGTGCACACACAATGTGTGTGTGTGTGTGTGTGTGTGTGTGTGTGTGTGTGTGTGTGTGTGTGTGTGTGTGTGTGTGTGTGTGTGTGTGTGTGTGTGTGTGTGTGTGTGTGTGTGTGTGTGTGTGTGTGTGTGTGTGTGTGTGTGTGTGTGTGTGTGTGTGTGTGTGTGTGTGTATATATATAATATATATATATATATATATATATATATATATATATATATATATATATATATATATATATATATATATATATATATATATATATATATATATATATATATATATATATATATATATATATATATATATATATATATATATATATATATATATATATATATAGAAACACACACACACATAACCCTTATAGATTGCCTTTGAATACCTTAACAGATGGCTCATCACTGTCTGACTCTTCCTCTGAGCTCTCATCCGCTGGTTGTGACGATTTTAATGGGGTCTTAGCAGCAACCACTGGGGTCTGTTTGATGCCCATGGAAAGAGTTTTTTGCTGAGGTGTTGATATAACAGTGGCAGGTGTCTGTAAAACAAATAGCTGTAGTGAATTACCTAGCTGTTCTAGGAAATGTAGCAGAGTGCATAATTTTTATTTTTTTTAAGATTATTGTACATTTTCAAAAGTTTAATTCTGTATGTCCTCAAACGAATTGTAGATTTGGTCACCTGTGAAAATGGCGCATCAAGTTTACATCTAGGAGGAAAAAATTTCATCTCCAAATACGGCATGGCTGTTTACCAACGTGATCAGCTGTGAGCCAGTCATGGCCGATCACAGATAGTACTTCCCCCATGAACACGGCACATGCACGTGATCGGGATGTCGGTGGCGGCGTGTTCCTAAGAACACTGCTAGTCACTGAGCATGGTAAACAGCCAACAGCATGATTGCGGGTGGGAAGCTGCTCTTGATGAGAGTTTTTATCAAAATACTATTGGAATTTTCTTTTGACAAGTGGTGAGCTGTGTTCATCCACATTTGGAGGCTACATGAGATGTCCTTGGAGCTTTTATGCTGAAGTGATCCTTGTGTGACCCTCATGCTGTTTTGGGCGTTTATGCCGCTGTAATGGCAGCTACTCGCTTTGGTAAGTTTGCAAATCATTCACTTAAGAAAAATCACTTCATTACTATATCACGTTATTTTGCAATTTTCACATTGGACACTTTTCTGGGATTATATTAAATTTTGAACTTTACTTTTTATGATTTCTTGGCCATTTTCCGAGAAAATTAATAACACAAACATTTTTCACCCATGGTTAGTGTTTGGCTGAAGCCATTTATTATCAATCAACTGTGTTTACTCTTTTTAAATCATAATCACAACAAACTACCCAAATGACCCTGATCAAAAGTTTACATACCCCAGTTCTTAATACCTTATTTTGCATCAATGACAGCTTGAAGTCTGTTGTGGCATTTGTGGATGAGGCTCTTTATCTTCTCAAATGGTAAAGCTGCCCATTCCTCTTGGCAAAATGCCTCCAGTTCCTGTAAATTCTTGGGCTGTCTTGCATGAACTGCACGTCTGAGATCTCCCCAGAGTGGCTCAATGATATTACGGCCAGGAGACCGAGATGGCCACTCCAGAACCTTCACTTTATTCTGCTGTTGCCAATGACAGGTCAACTTGGCCTTGTGTTTTGGATCAGTTATGTTGGAATGTCCAAGTACGTCCCATGCATTCATCTTGCCATCAATTTTGACCAAATTTTCTGTGCCTTTGTAGCGCACACATCCCCAAAACAACAGTGATCCACCTTTGTGTTTCACAGTAGGAATGGTGTACCTTTCATCATAGGCCTTGTTGACTCCTCTCTAAATTTAGTGTTTATGGTTGTGGCCAAAAAGCTCAAATTTTGCTCTCATCACTCCGAATTACTTTGTGCCAGGTTTGAGGCTTGTCTCTGTGCTGTTTGGCATATTGTAAGTGGGATACTTTGTGGCATTTGCTTAGTAATGGCTTTCTTCTGGCGACTCGACCATGCAGCCCATCTTTCTTCAAGTGCCTCCTTAATGCGCATCTTGAAAACAGTTACACCACATGTTTTCAGAGTCCTGAAGCTACTTGTGGGTTTTTCTTTGCATCCCAAACTATTTTACTGGCAGTTGTGGCTGAAATTTTAGTTGGTCTACCTGACCGTGGTTTGGTTTCAACAGAACCCCTAATTTTCCACTTCTTGATTAGAGTTTGAACACTGCTGATTGGCATTCTCAATTCCTTGGATATCTTTTTATATCCCTTTCCTGTTTTATACAGTTAAACTACCTTTTCCTGCAGATACTTTGACAATTCTTTTACTTTCCCCATGACTCAGAATACAGAAACATCAGTGCAGCACTGGATGAAAGATGCAAGGGTCTGTCAGGAGTCCAGAAACTCATTGACCTTTTATACATACACATCAATTATAAGCAAATAGGTGAGGCTAGTTGCCTTTAAAATAGCCATTCAAACTTTTGTGTCAACTTGTGTGCATGTTATCAGGCCAAAATCACCAGGGTATGTAAACTTTTGATCAGGGTAATTTGGGTAGTTTGTTACAATTAGGATTTAAAAAGAGTAAACACAGTTTGTTAGTCTGTGGTGGGACACGACAACCTTCGAACAATATCTCAAACACAGTTGATTGATAATAAATGGCTTCAGCGAAATACTACCCACGAGTGAAATTGTTTTTTTTTTTTTTGAGTTGTATGGCTTATATACATTTCATTTATTGAAAGTAAAAATACACACTATATATACACACACATATACATATATACATATATATATATATATATATATATATATATATATATATATATATATATATATATATAATACACACACACACACATATACATATATATATATATGACACTTTGTGGGGCACAAAAGTCTGCACGGTGTGTATAGGTCACACAAAAAAAATAAAAAATAAAAAAAATAAAAAAAGAAGGACACCAAGAACAAGTTTATGGAGAGTGCAAAAAAAAAATTCTTATTTTCTCACTCATCCATTAAGAAGCACAGGAATTTACTGCCATACTGTCTGGATGTCCTAAAGCAGTCCAACTGAGATCTGGGCAAAACAAATAATTGCTAAACAGACTTAAGAAAACCACTTGGGACTGCCTGCAGACTATTCCCAGCCACCAGAAGAGGCTAAAGAATTTCACCAGGGACTTTAGAGACAGACCTGTTAGACCAGACCTGCAACTCAGAAAGGGGCTTAAAAAGGCTGTGCGCAAAAAAAAAAAAAAAAAAAAAAAAAAAAAAAGAAGGAGAAACAGCCCTCTGACTTTGTAGTGAGGACTTAAGCTGGAGAACCTTGCCCACAGATGACTGACAGTCACCAACACTGGAACACTGCAAAACCTGATCTGGCCAAATCTTGCAGGTAATCTGGTCTTTTCAAAGGATGCCGATTACCAGGACCCACAAAGTAGGCTCTTTGTTGAAGATCATCTGAGCATCACACAGTGGGGAAAGAACTCGGCTGAACACAGGAGCCAATCCTCTGACAAGTAGCAGGCATGCAATAGACTGAGGGCATTTTTGGCGAGATGCTGAAAGCACCATTTCAGTTTTCAAGATGCATTAAAAAGGGAAACAAACAGCAATATGATTGCCATTTTAAAAGATGCCTGCTTCTTTCCTTGTTTCCTTACTTTTTTTCTTAATTGACTAAGCTATGCACACAAAATGAGGGGGGGGGGGGGGGGGCACTATTGAGTGCTAATGTAAGGTTAACCTGCAAGCAGGTTTCAGAACACTTGTTCATATTTAAGCAAAGGTTTCCTCTGGCCCCTTTAACACACCTTAGTAGTTGACTCCTCGTCACTGTCTGATGACTCTTCCTCCGAAGTCTCTTCTAATGGTAGAACGGTTTTAATTGGCATTCCATCCTTGGCAGCAACCAATGGTGTCAATAGAGAAGCCGTGGCTATTTTTGAAGTGATCGCAGAGGGAGTTTTCTGCTGAAAGGACAGAAAGCCCATTTATATTGTGAGAAAAAGAAAAAAGAAAAAAAGCTTAAAAAAAAAAACAAAACACTATGAACAGTGAGGCCAAATTTGAGAATGTTTCAATAATGCCTGATTTACTATCCTTTTTCCAATTCCAGCAGCCAGTGCAAGCAAGATCACTGCAAGTCTAAGGATAATTAATTAGGTACCAAGTCTTAGGAACATTCCTAACCAATTTCCTGGCATGGAGCGCCAAAACAATCCCAATTTCCAAAAAGTTGGAACACTGTAAAATCGACATGAAAACAGAATGCAATGATTTACAAATATCAAAAAAACATATTTTATACACAATAGAAAAAACACATCAAATGTTTAAACTGAGAGAATGTACCATTTAATGGCAATTTTGAAATTGATGGCAACACATCTACACCATGATAAACATGGAACAGGGACATGTTTACCATGGTGTAGCATCCCCTTTTCTTTTAACAGTCTCGGAGTGGAGACCACCAGTCGCTGGAGTTTTGGGAGAGGAATGTTGTCCCATTCTTGCCAAATATAGGATTCTAACTGCTCAAAGGTCACCTTTGCAACAGACAATTTTTTTTTTAAATTTATTCTTTATTAAATTTTTTCATATATACAACAACCACAGTAAAAATAGACAAAGAGACCAAACCCAGCAAGAGTATGTATTCTTCATTTCATATCATCTATTCAACTCTATGCAAATTGTCTTAACCCCCCCTTTTTTTTTCCCCCATCCCCCTTCCCTCCCCCTCTATCTGTCTGACATTACACACAACATACATTAGTAACTACACTTCCATTTGGCAGCTAGTGAGCAAGAAAAAGAGGTCTCCCTTCCCCTTCCATATAGTATTCTCTCTCTTCCCTTTCTAATCTACAGTCTCTGGTGGGTTCATTTTAGTTAACCATGGGCTCCACATTTTATTAAACTTTTTAACATTGCCTCTCTTTATATATACACCGCCTTCTCTCTATGTAGGGTCTCATTTACTATCCCAATCCAGTTATCTACCGTAGGTGGTTCCTTTGATTGCCATATACTTGCAATTAATTTTCTAGCTTGAAATAGGCATCTCAGCACTGCCATAGTTTTACTTTTGCTCTCTTCCTGTTCTTCTCTATATCCCAATATGCATCCCTTGGGTTCCAACTCTAATTTAACTCCAAATGTCCTACTTATAGTATTAGTCACTCCCTCCCAATAGTAAACCAATTTGGGACACTTCCACAACATGTGGATAAGATCTCCTGTTTTTTGGCATCTGGGACATTTATCATCAACCCTTCTGCCAAATCTTAACAGTCGCTTAGGGGTATAGTATGCTCTATTAATTAACATCAAGTGAGACACTCTGCTGGGGAGATACTGACAATCAATTTTAAATGAGCTTTGGCCCAGAGAATATGGCAGCGTTTCTGGATCATGTGCAGATATGGCTTCTTTGCACGATAGCGCTTTACCTTGCATTTTTGGATGGCGCAGCAAACGGTGTTCACAAATAGGGATTTTTGGAAGTACTCCCGAGTCCATGCAGTGATGTCCATCACAGAACCCTGTACGTTTTTAATACAATGCCCTTGGCCTTGCGTTTTAGCTTTGTCCCCCCGTGAACACAGAAATTTCTCCAAATTCTCAAAATCTTTTGATATTACGTACTTTAGATGATGATGCATTTAAAAGTTGATGCAAATTTATAGAGGAACATTTTTCTGAAATTGTTCGACAATTTTTATAAGTGGCTTTTCTCATATTGGTGAACCTTTACCCATCTTTACTTCTGAGAAACTGACTCTTTAACCGCTTCCCGACCGGCCACTGCATATTTACGTCAGCAGAATGGCACGGGCAGGCAGAATCACGTACCTGTACGTGATCGTGCATGTGCCTGCCTGTGGGTCGCGCGCGCGCCCGCTAGCGGCGCGCTCGCGACCCGGTCGGGAGCTCCGTGACCCCGGCCGCGGGACCAGCGGACCCGATCGCCGCTGGTATCCCGCGATCGGGTTACGGAGCTGAAGAACGGGGAGAGGTCTATGTAAACAAACCTCTCCCCGCGCTTCCTACACTGACTGTCAGTGATCGGCGGTTCCCTGTCATCGGGAACGCCGATCAATGACGTCAGACGTACAGCCACGCCCCCCTACTGTAAAAAAAAAAAACACAACACGTCACACTGACTCCTCCCCGCCCCCTAGTGGTTAACCCCCTAACTACAACTGTCATTTACATAGGAATCAGTGCTATTTAAATAGCAGTGATTGCTGTATAAATGACAAATGTCCCAAAAATGTGTCAAAAATGTCCGATGTGTCCGCCAAAATGTCGCAGTCACAATAAAAATCGCTGATCGCCGCCATTACTAATAAAAAAAAAATATTAAAATGCTGTAAAACTATCCCCTATTTTGTAAACACTATAACTTTTGCGCAAACTAATCAATAATCGCTAATTGCGATTTTTTTTACCAAAAATATGTAGAAGAATACGTATCGGCCTAAACTGAGGAAAAAAAATGTTTTTTTATATCTTTTTTGGGGATATTTATTATAGCAAAAAGTAAAAAATATTGCATTTTCTTCAAAATTGTCGCTCTATTTTTGTTTATAGCGCAAAAAATAAAAACCGCAGGGGCGATCAAATACCACCAAAAGAAAGCTCTATTTGTGGGAAAAAAAGGACGCCAATTTTGTTTTGAAGCCACGTCGCATGACCGCGCAATTGTTAGTTAAAGCGACGCAGTGCCGAATTGCAAAAAGGGGCCTGGTCCTTTGGCTGCCAATTGGTCCGGGGCTGAAGTGGTTAAGATGTTTTTTATACCCAATCATGGTACTAACCTGTTGGCAATTAACCAAATTGGTTGCAAAACTTTCTTGCAGCTCCCCCTTGTTACTACCAATTACATTGCTTTCTGTTGTCCTGTTGCAACTTGAGACATGCTGCTGCCATCGATTTCAAAATTACTTTATTTTTTTTCTTCTTAAAATGGTACATTTTCTTAGTTTAAACATTTGAAATGTTTTCTATTTTCTATTGACTGATTGACTCCTGGTGATGCCTAATATCAGTGCTACTATACAGGAGATGACAGAAGACAAATATCAAGACAACTCCAGTTATCTAAAAATACAGTGCTTTTTATTTTAATGGATGAATGCACTTTAAAGAGGTGTTCCCCCCAAAAAAAACACAAATACTGCAGCTGCTGACTTAATAAATCGGGCACTTAAATGTTCCAGGGTCCAGCGATGCAGGGGGGATAAGCTCCACTCACCCCGATCAGCTCGGCGGCACCGGCATTGCAACTGTGGGCACCCGGCTGTGGCTTCACAGCCGGGCACCCACTGCGCAAGCGGCACGCCGTGATACGCCACGCAGTCATCTGGAACCTGTCACGTGTCCCAGATGACTGACTGCGCCTAGGGGAAGTGATGTCACCAGCCCGGACACTGAAGGAGGCAGACTACGAGGGAGCCCCTAGCAACAGGCATTTAGAGATGAGTTTAAAAAAAAAAAAAAAAAAATATTCTAATTTTATATTTTTTTTAGGAATTTTAAGCTATTTTTTTTTTTTGGGTGAAACCACTTTAAGTTCGGCTTTAAAATACGTATTCAAGTAGGTTTGTGTATATGCTAAATATTTCTGTTATCCAAATAAGAGATTAGACACAGTACACAAAGATACAAAGTATGATAAATTGGAACCTTAAGGCCCCATGCACACGAGACGCAGATGCAAACTCTGCTGAACGCGTGTTTTAAAAAGCAGAAACCTGCGTTTAAAAACGCGCGTTTTGCTGTGTATTCATGCCGCGTTTAGACGCGTTTGCGTCTATAAGCATTTGTAAAGATATCATATAGACCCTTCCCAAGCTCAGAAAGCATGTATTATTAACTATTTCTGCCATTTTGATTAGAGTGAGCAGCAGCAGCAGCAGAGACAGCAGTTGTACACTTGCATTTGCCTCTCTTTCTGTGTTTTTTTTTTTTTTAAATGGATCCCATATTGAATATATGTCAGGAAATGCTCCTGATGTTGCTCTTGATGCGGCAGCAATGTCGTCGCAAATTTGCATGAGAGGTCCAGAATCAGAGCTTGTCGATATTGGACCCATCCGTTGATGGCACAGCGAATGTCCATTGGATATTTCACAAACATGTATGCAATTAGTGAGTATATATGCTCTATGAACTCTAAACTAATTACGACTAATTTTCTAGTATTTTTTATGGTTTACCATCATATTTCTGAGTTTTCTGGTCCAAAAAATTGGATTCCTTTAAAAAGACTTATAAACGCAAACGCGGCTAAACGCAGGTGCCTGCGTTTAGCGTCTGAAACGCAGAAAAGCAAAGTGTCTGAACGCATTTTTTTGCTTCTGGAAAAACAAGGTTAAACGCAACTGCATAAAAACGGGAAAAAACTAGACATACACATAGGATAACATTGCATGCGTTCAGGTGCAGTTGAAAAAAAAGTGTCCAACTGCCTCTGAACGCGCGTTTAACAGCGTCTCGTGTGCATGGGGCCTTAAAAACAGATGAGCATGCACAGCAAAATAAGTTAGTTACAGGTAGATAATGTAAAAAGGGTGAAGCTGTGCTTAGTTTAAATTATACTGTTCAATGCTAGTCATTTACAGTACAATGTATTACCTGCTCTTCACTGTCTGACGAGTCGCTCTCCGTCTCCGACACCAATATCTCTGACTGAAGCTGGACTTTTACTGCTGAAGCATTGGCTTGGGCAGGTGCAGTTGCTTTGCCTAGTCCCTTTGTAGGTTTGGTTGGTAATGCTTTTACAGCCTTTGCTGGCGTTTTGTCCTGGGGAAAAAAAAAAAAAAAAAAAAAAAATCAGCAGCTTCTTTTAGGCTGCTTTCACACTGGGGCGGTGCGGGGCGGCGACGGTAAAGCAGCGCTATATTTAGCGCTGTTTTACCCGCGGTATGCGGCCGCTAGCGGGGTAGTTTTAACCCCCGCTAGCGGCCGCAAAAGGGTTAAAAACCTCTGCAAAGCGCTGCTGCAGCGGCGGTTTGCGGACGGTATCCCGGCGGTTTCCCATTGATTTCAATGGGAAGGAGCGGTATAGGAGCGGTAAATACATCGCTCCTTCACCGCTCCAAAGATGCTGCTAGCAGGACTTTTGTTGCGGTCCTGCCGGCTTTCACACTGGAGTGAATGGGGCCGGTTTTTTCAGGCGGTGTACAGGCGCTATTTTTAGCGCTGTACCGCCTGAAAACCGCCCCAGTGTGAAAGCAGCCTTACTCTTGGTAGAAAGCGAGCAAGGCTTAGACCTCTTGCCTTGCAGCTCTATGTTATATACACAGCAAAAGACACTAGGGGACCCAGTTATAAAGCAGTAGTCTATATACCCTCACTGCAGCCACACACAAAAAAAAAACAAACAAAAGAAAAAAAGCCAGGAGAAGAGCCCAGTGACATGGCATGTCAAAGTAAAAAAAAATAAAAAAAATAAAAACACGTCTCTACTCCACTTCCATAGTTCTCTCTGCAGTATTAAGCAGAGATAACTCTGTGGTACACTGCAGGCTCTACACCCAGGCCCACATTTTATGATGACATTTAAAATGCAGGCTATAATGTGCAGTGCTCAGTGGAATGCTATAAACGCCCTCCTCTATGAATGTTGCTCCGGTTAATTTATCAAAAAATATTAATGATAGGTTGAAGAACTCTCCCTTAATTTGTCCATGGTGTACACAAGTACTGCAAAGATAACGATTACATTTTTACAGCCATTTTTAAGGCCCCTTTCACACCGGGGCGTTTTTCATGCGGTGCAGCGCTAAAAATAGCGCCTGTTCACCGCATGAAAAAATCCTGCCCCTTTAACTCCAGTGTGAAAGCACACTAAAAAAAAAGTCCTGCTAGCAGCATCTTTGGAGCGGGATAGGAGCGGTGTGTTCACCGCCCCAGTGTGAAAGGGGCCTTAAGCTAAAGCATTGACAGAAGCATAAACAGAAGAATTTGTCCAAATACTTACGATTCCCAGTATGTTATGACACCTGGCTGAACTTTTATCATCCACCCTGGAGGTAGTCAAAACTAGGGCCTCTGTACTTATTTGATTTATATTTTGGAATATTCAGATTACCAAGGTATTTAAATATATATTTTTTTAAATCAGAAGAAAGTTTGATTTGAACTAGAGAAGCATACCGCCAAAACATTTTGGCCGAAAATGGTGTTAATCGGCAGAATGCCGATAAGAGAAAAAGGTACCGATAACAGCACCAAAAACGCACGGTGAAATTGCCCTGATTTTACCATGGATTACTGTGCTTTTCATAGGTCATGAGACTCAAAAACTGCATCAAAAATGTAACACTGGTGCGTTATAGATGCGTTCTTGCTTGCTTCTTCGTTTTAGGCACCAAAATTTCCATTCGGTGCATGTCTAATTTGAACACATTCAAGCATACATGTTCCATAAACACAAAAGAATGCAAAGTTGTAATGTACAAAAAAAACAAAACAGGCAATTACAGCTTCCAACTGCATAGAGCTCAAAGATAAATTACAACCCCACCTAGTGGCCGAAAACAGAAATGACAGTGCCAATAGAGTATTATTGCACAATCCAAAGTCAGAAAGTAATAACCAGCATCAAGTAACCAACAGTATTCTACCTCAATATCCTATCTATAATCAGGTCTACTGGGGCCAAGCCTGGTGCCTCAAGTCAACCTCCCCAAACTTTTTTTTTTTTTTTTTAACAGGAAAACCCCCTCAAATTTAGCGGGGCATCCACGGTGCTGGTAAAGAACATTTTTATATCTTAAAGTAGTACCCATATGGTCTAGCCATTTCTTAAGGGGTGGAGGGGAAGTGCATTTGCAGTGGAGAATAATGTGCCTGAAACAAGGCTCAGGAAACAGCTTCCTTAGTAAAAGGAATCTATTATAATATCAAAATCTCCCAGCAGACAGCGCCCGAGGTCAGAAGGGATGTCTGTTTGGAATACTTTATTGACCATTGCAAGATCCGACTACCAGTATCTGTGTAAATTGGAACATCTCCACGCAATGTGGATGAGATCTCCATGATCTCTGCTACATTTTTGACAAACTGGTTCTGACAAAAGCCCAATTTTAAACAAATTTCACCAGAGAATAATGAACTCACAATAAAAGGTACAATTGCAATAAATGTTGAGAAGTATTAAGAGAACTAGCTTCCAGTGCATTTTCCCACTGTTCACCAGACAAGTCTCCCACATCGGACTCTCACAGATCCATGGGGGTAGGCCTCCAAATAGATATTATAGGGATGCAGAACAAATTAGAAATAAGGCCCTTCTGTATTCCACTGTGCTGCAGCAGCCCAAAAATAATTGTTGGGGAAAGAGATAAGTCACAGGGCAGACTTTTGTGCCTGCACTGCGTAAGACAGCTACAAATAGTAAACATACCAGTACATGGATTGTGGTAGACTGTACAAAGTCTGCAATGAAGGAAAGGATAGCAATTTACCAGCTCTAAAGATATGCTTCATGTGTGCGATACCATAAGCACGCTACTTAGGAGCATAAGTGTCCACAGTTCCGGGTACGTGGTATTATTCCAAATGAGGCAAAATTTTGTAAACCCAGTTACCCCTCGCAGCCGTTTGACCTTACCCCAGATTGTGTGCATTAACCTATATGTGGGGAAAAGACAGTTGGATTTAGCAAACTGCGATTTAACTAAACCTTCCAGGAGTGAAGCTGATCTAGTGTGGTAAAAGCATAATGAACAGGGAGAGATTCAGAGTTTCAACAGCCAGCCCAGGTTTACGCATACCCTCCCACATGTGCTGCAGTTGAGCAGCCAAATAGTAAACCCATGGGTTGGGGAATGCTATGCGCCGTTTTCTTTGATTTTTGTAATTGTTCTAGGAATCTAGGTGGATTCTAGGTGAACCTTGCCTCCAAAAGTAGTGGTCTAAAAATGGAATTAATAGTCTGAAAAAGCTTGAGGAGGCGGTACTATGGGAGCATTATGGAGAAAGTATGTTTAACCACTTTAAGACCACCTGCCGTCATTTAACGGCGGCAGAATGGCACTGCCGTGCGAATTGCCATAGCTATACGGCGCTCGGGGGCGTGTGCCCTCCGCAATCGGATTCACAGAACCGATCAGTCTTCAGGTCCAGGCCAATGACTTTCTGGCCTGGACCTACTAATCGGATCTGGCGAATGAAATGCCTCCCCTGCCTCAGTAATGTAAACACAGGCAGGGGAAGTGATGTCATCTCAACTCTTTTCGGTTCCAGAGTGAGGGGGGGGGGAGAGGACATCTAACAGTGAGTTGCACTACACTAAACACCAGTAGACGTAGGCACACTTCTCGCCCCCCCCCCCCCCCGATCACCCCCCAGTTAACCCCTTCAATCCCTGTTACTGGTTCACAAAGTGCAGTTTTCAGATTTTGTCATTTGTGATACTAATCAGCGTTAGGGCAGTTAGTAGTAGGCCCAGGTAGCCACCTAAACTATTAAAGGTTTAACCCCTTGATCACCCCCAGTTAACCCTTTCATGCTAGTTAGCTGCTCAAATTACCATTACAAGAGAGCCGACGGCCTGCTCTAAAAAAAAACGGCACTGGGATGCCTGCGGCTACAGGCATCATCCTGGGTAAAGCCACCAAAAGCCCAGCGATGCCGTTAGGAATGCTTTCAGAAATAGAAGAGTTAAGTTTATTTTTAATCAACAAAATCAAAAGTAAATGAACAGAAGACTATCTAAATGAAATCAATATTTGCTGTAACCACCCTTTGCATCCAAAACAGCATTAATTCTGCTAGGTAATTAGTTCTTGAAAGAACTCGACAGGTAGGTTGTTCCAAACATCCTGGAGAACTAACCACAGATCTTCTGTGAATATAGGTTACCTTAAATCCTTCTGTAATCCCAGACAGACTCAATGAATGTTGATATCTGGGGCTCTGTGGGGGCCAAACCATCACTTCCTGGACTCCTTGTGCTTTACACTGAAGATAGTTCTTAATGACAGTGACTGTATGTTTGGGGGTCATCCTGCAATGCATAGTAGCCCATTATCCTTTACCTTTGCAGGGAAATAAAGAGGAAGTAAAACCCACCAGGGGTTAGTTCCTGTTTAAGCCTCCTACACAGCTGTTTCGGTTTCATTTAATAACTGTTATAACCAACATATGAAATTCATGATCATGAGCACCTGCTTGGTATGATTGATTATTCATACACTTGACTCTAATCCTACAAAATCCCTGACTTTGTGCGAGTGTAAGAATTGATGCGGGTTTGAAGCCAAAGGATAGCAGCACTATATATTGGATTTGATTTAAAAAAAAAAAAATTCCAGTTGATTTACATAGCATTATGTATATTTATAGAAATAAACAATTAAAAAATACATATTTTTTTAAAGCACTCTTACTTTACAGCATTTCCTCACAACGGCCTAAAACTTTTGCACAGTTCTGTATATAGGGTATTGCCAATTACTGGATAACAGGAGCAATTGGTGGATTATTGTAGCTTTTGTTTTTTTTTTGTTTTTTATTTGATTGGTCCACTTAGGGGTACCTGGTTCTCCTCAAGTGTCCCTCTGCTCCAAAGTAAAGCCTGGTCAACGAGTGGTTGTACCCATTTAGTGATGGTGGACGTTGAACCAGGATATATTTGTGAGCTCCTGAGAGTAAGAAAATAGGGAGTCTATCTTCCTGACAGAGGCTGTAGCTCTGAGGTAGATAGTTCGGACTACGTCCAGGCAGTGAAGAACAATTACCTTTGGGTGCTTTGGAGAAGGGCACAAAGAGGGAAGGACTATTTCTTCCTTGAGGTGGAAGGGTAATACCACCTTAGGAAGAAAGTATGATCTTGGATTTAAGACTACCTCATCTTTGTGAAGAATGAGAAATGGTTTATTACAAGAGAGGGCTGCCAGTTCAAATACACACCTAACAGAAGCGATAGCAACCAAGAAGGCCACTTTGCAGGAGAATGTAAGTAGATTTCTATGATGGGTTCAAAGGGTGGTTTCTGCAATGCAGAGGTCCCAAGAAAGCACAGGGCCTGATTCGAAGAAACGCCCTCTGAAATGAATTCCTCCTACAAAAAGGACATACATGTGAAGCACCTTTTACAAGTAGCCTCAGCTGACAAGGCTTTGAGCTACATGACTGTGTGAAAATGAATGATAATTAAGAGCCATTCTGGAGATCTGTCTCATAACTGCTCTGCTCTAAGGCATCCACGCAAAAGAGCAAGGCAGAGGGAAATTGGTGTATTTACTCAGCTAAAAGTACATTCCTGGAATATGAGATAGTGTTGGTTGTTCAGTGTCCTAGTCCAGTTGGCTGAAGTTGAATAGACAGAAATTGCAGCAATAGCTGGCTGGGCCTGCAAGTGTAAAAAGAGCCTTTAAGTGTGTCTCACACTTCTACTCTGCAGAACCTTTAAAAGAAGGAACACCTTAAAAAAAATAAAAACTTAACTAGAACAGACCACTTTTTTTGTGTGCCATTTCTCCACTGAATAGGGCAGAGCAATGATCTTTGGAGGGGTGAAAATCTTTTCTGGATTGACCAATTGGTAAATTTATGACAGTACATGTTCAAATTTGAACATAATTGTTCATGAACGAGAATGTCTTTAGATTTAGCATGAACCCAAAGGAGGATGTCATGGGGATTCAAGTGCAAAATTGCCAAGGCTACTTTGCACAGCTGAAAATTCTTAGTCAGGTAGGCCGCTTGTTGTGTGCCTGAGGGAGCTAGAATCGGATACAGAGACTGATAATAAAATCGGGTTCTGCTCCAATGCAAGAGAAGCATTGTCGCTATGAGTTTGGGAGTGTGGCCCTTCACCTGAGCAAATGTTTGAGTTTCACCACAGCTTCCTTTCGCCAGGTTTCCACCATGGCTACTGGTAAGGGTTATTGTGCAAAAAATGGGGCTAGCATGTCCAAAAAGGAGTATACAGCAACCTAGGTGCAGACTGTTCTATAGCCCCCATGGCAAAAGAGCGAGAGGAAAGTGTATGACTTGTGCTGTGATGCAACACCTGGTTCCACCCAAGGCTAAGACGAAGTTGTGAGTATTTACATTTTTGTTACCAAGTTTGAAAAGTTTACAGGGGTAGGGTGAATACATTTCAAACAGTTCCTGGCTTCCTATTAGCTATAACAGACGTATACTATTCAGGATTGTGGGGCTACAGTAACAGTCTGAGATAGTGTGTTACTCTCTTACCTGTCCACAACACTGGTCCCTGTATAGTCAGGGGTCTTCAGGGTCTGGGTTCCATAAGAATAAACTACAGCCCTGGGCCTGTGTACCACCCTGCAGCTAACTTGTTGTTTGTACAAAGTGCCGAGGTGAGCGCCCATGCAGGATCCTGTGTCTGAAGCAACATTACAGGCCATCCTCATGCTGTAGGATTGGAGTATGGTTTTTAAGGTTTTACAGAGGTTGCACGGACTCAGATGCACTTCAATTGCGGTTTTAGAATATGGTGAAAAGTTGAATAAGTAAGCCGAAGAAAAATAAACTAGTTAAGCTAAGAGTGATTTCTCCATAAGGAAGAAGAGGTCCTTACAAAAGAGGACTCACAAAGTGGGGTAGGCTTATAGTGGGGGAGTGCAGGTGCAGTTTTCTCTAAAGCTGTGCAGTGTCCAATAATCTAAAAGTATCAGCCTATACCCTAGGGCATGGATGCGCAACCTGTGGCCCTCCAGCTGTTGCGGAACTACATTTTCCATGATGCATTGCAAGGCTGATGGCTACAAGCATGACTCCCAAAGTCTGAGGCATGAAGGGACTTTTAGTTCTGAAACAGCTGGCAGGCCACAGGTTGAGCACCCATGCCCTAGGGTCTATAAATATTGAGCCTGTGTCCTGTACTGCACAATTAAGATCGGCAGTGTCTGCTCACTGCAAATCAACTCACAATTCTTAATTGGCAGCTCTATTAAAGAATATGTAAATATAAATCAAAAAAGAAATTAAGTGCAACAGTAAAAAAATACAAAAATAAAAAGTCCACAAAGTCCCATAAGGATGTGATCATACACATCCAACTGTGTCTCCAATACCATGCACCATTTTGAGTCTAATGAGTATGTTCAGTCACAACTCAAATATACCTTCCTCAACCTTACCCACACGGTCCAAAAGAAGGCCTCTCTCTTTTGGCACATCAAATCTTTTAAAGAATATATTGCCCATGGCATTAACCCCTTTGGTCTCCGGGTACAAATCTTCCCCACTTTTCAGGACATTCGCCCAGACTTCAAGGCCTCCTGGGAGAATGTCCTGAAAAACTGTTCTAATGAACTTATGCAATTATTGATTATTGAATATGAGTCTCAAATGACTGCTTTAGATGTTAAACTTGAACTGATCAATACACAGCTCGAGCAATTTCAGACACACCCTCTATACATTTCACTTGATGAACAATTAAAAACTCGTTTTGACAAATTCAATCATGACATTCTTGCGCAAAAGGATAAAAAATTCTTTCGCGACAAGAAAGCCTTTCATGAGGAACGTGCATACAAATGGAGCGACACAAATCGCACAAATGGCTCCGAAAATACCATACGCCCTGGCCTTCGGCCATCGAATTCTCGTTCCTCCACTGACAAGACCTACACCTCTACTCATGCACCCCACCAACCCAATCTCCCTTTGGGGCTACGGAAGCCCAAACGTGGACGCACACCCAATTTTTCGAGTGACGATGTGTCTGACGTGGAGGGGACCCCTGGCGCCTCCCCCCTTGGGGACCCGCCGGTGGCCCCCTCTAACGCCAAGACACACAGATCGCACTCACTCCCATCTGCATCCCAGCGTGCAGATTTTTTAGACAAAATGAGAACTTCACTACAGACACATCACCAACCCACTTCTCTCAACCCAAAAACCAAACGACCAACACGCTAGAAATATCCTCCAATAACATTATTAATCTTTCCTCTCACACACTCACTAAACACGAAATTTCAGTCCTCGAGAAGGGACTTACCTTTTGTCCAACTTCACAGCTTGACAAGTTCACAGTTATCAAAGATATACATCTCTTTGTCCGCAAGTTACTTCTACATAGCATGTACACCCCTAACCCTTTCCCTGACAATCTTTTGCACACTGCCACTGAGACTACTGCTCTTCAGCAGCTCATCGAATTACTAGAGGAAAACAATCCACCAGATTTGAGCGACACCATTGATCTTGACAACATACTTAATAACTTTGAGGATGACATCCCTCCCTCCATCTCACATTCTTCACATCATACCTCACTAAAGAAAAAATCAAGTTTCTTCCCTTCACCCAGTACTAACCCACGTGCTGCACTATTTTTACAGTCAGTGACTAACGAAATTCGACATTTGCAAATTTATCCCACCCATCCCAAACAAAAAAACTTTACTTACAACCAACATTTGGCTTTACAAAACTTAAAAACCAACCCTTTGATAGTGATCAAACCGGGGGACAAGGGTGGAAACATTGTTGTCCTTAACAAACTAGATTATCTTGACATGTGTCTTAACATACTACGCAATCGCGAATGGTATGCCATTATTCCCAGTACATCAATCAGGTTGTTCCAACAGGAATTATATACTCTTGTTGATGATGCCTTTAGACAACACATTATTGACAAATCCACTGCTGAGTACGTTAGAACAAAATTTCCGAGAGAAGCCACCTTTTACGCCTTACCCAAGGTACATAAAAACCTTCCCAGACCACCAGGTAGACCCATTGTCTCCGGACGTGGATGCCTCACTGACAACCTCAGTCGATATATAGACAAACTACTTCAACCCCTTGTACAAGCATTACCTTCATATATACGTGATACCACACACCTACTCCAAGATCTGTCGGACCTCCACGTCGATGCCAACACTGTCCTGGTTGCCATCGACGTCGAGGCTCTTTACAGCTCTATTCCCCACACCTTAGGACTTACTGCTATCCAACACATTCTGTCTAACGCCAATCTTTATCCCCACGAATTATCGCTCTTCATTACCAGAGCACTCAAATTTATTCTGACTCATAATTTTTTCTCCTTCAATGGTTCCCACTACCTCCAGGTACAGGGCGTCGCCATGGGCACCTGTTGTGCACCGGCGTACGCCAATCTGTACCTGGGGGAGTGGGAACGAAACCTATTCATCACTGATGCTGCCAGCATCTATACCAAACATATAGCGTCCTTTCGCCGCTATATAGATGACATTTTGATTCTGTGGCAGGGCCCAATAGATACTCTACATCACTTCCTTACATACCTCAATACTTCAAATTCTCTCAATCTCAAATTCACAATGACATATAGCTATAGTTCCATCTCTTTCCTTGACCTTACCCTCAGCAAGGACAGACATGGTCAACTACAAAGCCAACTTTTCCGCAAACCCACTGCAGGCAACACCATTCTTGCAGCTTCTAGCTTCCACCCCCAGCCCTTACTCAAATCCATTCCCTTTGCCCAATATTTACGTGCCCGACGCAACTGTTCCACGGATACCTCCTTTGAACACGAGGCCTCCGTATTGAGGGACAGACTTCGCGCACGAGGTTACAGAAATAGCGTTCTCAAAAACGCTTACAAAAAAGCGAAATCTAAACCACGCTCTGCCCTACTTATCCCAAAACTATCTGGGCCCTCCACACAACCACCTCTCAGAATCATAACGAACTACTGCCAACAATACAATGAAATCACTCAAATACTACTTAAACACTGGCACATCATCTCTACAGATAGAGCCCTTTCCCCTTTTGTCCCGCCCAAGCCCCTGATCACTTATCGACGTGCCCCATCTCTTCGAGATAAACTCATCACTAGTGAATACAAGAGTAGTAACAAATCCCAGAGACAGCTAAAGGGCACTTATCCATGTGGCAATTGCAACTATTGCAAATATTTACCTAAATCCAATCTACACAACCTTTTGCCCAATGGTCAACGCCTTTTTCCTAAGTATTATGTAAATTGTCGTTCAGTTGGAATTGTTTACCTTTTAGAATGTGAATGTGGATGCTTCTACGTGGGTAAGACCAAACTACCATTCTGGAAACGCATCTATGGACACGTTACCAGTATAAACCTAAGAGATCCCGATTTACCTTTGGGACGACATACCTCTATTGTCCACCCTGACACTATTCCCAAGATCTCATTCAGAGCTCTAGACCACATTCCCCCCCCAAACCGAGGGGGTGACTACAACAAAGCACTCCTTCAGAGTGAACTTCGTTGGATTTTTCACCTCAATGCCACCATACCCCCTGGCCTAAACGAGGCCTTTAATTTTAAACCTTACCTTGAGGGCTTCGAGACCGGAGTCTGTGAATTAGACCTGTAACTTATGGTCTCCCACGTTCAAGCACTCACACCCAGTGTACATTGCCTGTACTGTTATTTCCTTTATTTTGTGGATTGGATGCCTTCTTTTATAGCATATAGGAATATATGTCCATATATTTCATATTGTATATGTATATTCATGTACATTCTCCATATGCATCACTAATATATGTTTTTCTATCCATACAATATATACTGTGCAATAAATTGCTACATGGGTCTCTTTCCCCTTCCCTCCATTGTGTTACAGGCCATATATACCACTAGGTTATTTATTGTACTAAGCCTGCATGTCCCCCATTGCTCTTTTTGTGACTATTTTCCTTATGGATCCACCCATTCTACATTCCACCTGCTTTTCGGTTCCCCCCTCTATTTTGAATACCCGGCGCGGGTAAGACCAGGGGCGCCGGCGCACTGTTCACAATGCGCACGCGCCACCCTCTCGCCTTCCATCTAGGCCAGTTTACTGGCCTACTTCCTGTTTGCGCTCCACTGTGGAGCGCACCAGGAAGCTGGCGACTGTCTGTCCCGCGTCGGTGACGTCACGACGCCGGACGCGGCCGCGCCGTCATGACGCGGCCGCGCCCGGCACCGCCCCGTCAGAGGTCCACACTGGGAGGCCACCACAGCGCCTCCTGACGCCCGCCTCCCAATCACACAGCAGCAAATTAACACTGAGGCTTCTGGATGATTGACACACACCCACCCTCAGCTGTTAGTCATTATCTGACCACATATAAACTTTCCACACTCTGGTTTCAGTCTCATGCTGATGACTGACCAGAGCTGACCTCCTCCCTTCTACTCACAAATTATACTCAGGTAAATACAAGGTCTACATATTGATTGTAGCCAGATACCCTTACTCTGTTTTTTTGTCCCTGACTATTCCCATTTTACTTCATTTTACAGTGATACATCCGCTGACCAACTGTGTTTAATACAGGCTATGGGCTTTCAGCCCTAAACCCTGTATGTTGGACCTTGTATTCTGAGGGGGTTCCCAGCAGGCCTTCCATGCCCCAGTGTTTAAATACACTTTGTTTTTACTGCACATACCCTGATCTTTTGGATCCCACGCTCAGTGGCTCCCTCTATATGACAAACAATTGAGCTTTGGCAAGACATGCGAGTACCTCATTGTGTTTTCTCCTCTGAGATAAATCCCCTCCAGCAATATAGATCTTTCTAGTGCAAATATAATGTATTGAGACTAATTTTATGACCCTTCATCTATTTAGATGAGTTTCTAAGGACACAATTTGCCTTGACAAAGGACCACAGTCCGAAACATGTTGGCATCTTCCTTACCATATGTACCAAGCAAGTTTATACCTCTGTCATAAATGCTTTGTATGTTTTGCTCTTTTGACATGTTATAAACTGTATCAACTGACTGTATCCTTATTGCAAACATACCATGCCTTCTGAGCATTCCCTTGTTCACTATGTACAATTTTGAATAAACGTTTACTTCTTCACATGCATACATCGTTTTAAAGTGTCTATCTTTACCCCAAGCATCCCCTAGGGGTACTGGCCTTTACTTTATGCACATTATGGCCTACTATTAAAACTGTTACACATCCAACTGTGTTGTGAAGTATTCGTGAAATGAAAGTAAAAAAAAAAAAACAAAAACAAAGTGAAGTCCGACATGAATATGTGCTTATCTACCTCAAAGCACCCCGTGCCTAACCTTCATGCACTGTGATTATCCATCATCGAGCAAAGTGTCTGCTCACCTCCTCACAACCCAGATAAGTGGCTCCACTCCTCCTTGGTGGGATATGAACTCCCATCCTCACAGGTCCCCAGGTATTATATATGTATTGAAGCATAAAGGACAAACAGTGTACTACCGTAATAACTATTATACTCTGCTTAAAAAGTTACACTTACAAAAGAATAAAATAACAACATGTTTTTCATGTATCATCCGGCTCACCACCTCAATACGTCACAGAGTTCTACTCCTCCCCTAGACGCATGTCGCCACGTGATAGGGCTTCTTCAGTAGGAGAAGCTGAAGAATCCCTATCACGTGGCGACCCGCATCTAGGGGAGGAGTAGAGCTCTGGCGGGCACCTGGCAGGTCCAGACTTCCAGAGTCAGAATGACACGGTGCCTGGACTGATCTCGGTGACATTAGCAGAGAGCGGACTTCAGACCGCTCTCTGCTGAAAACGGGTCACAGGAGGAGTGCAAAACGAATTGCACTCCTGTGACCCATAGGAGAAGCCCAGCCGAATGAACTCAGGCTGGACTTCTCCTTTAAAGAATATGTAAGCCCAACATTTCATAGTCCTGCTATGTGACTGCTATACCATGTACTTGTATAAAATGTATCCTGTTCTCTTTGTATGGCTTCCTTTGTGTGAAATCAGGTGTTTTCAGTCCCTCTGCTTTCCTATTAAAAATGGACCACACTAAGCACGAGAACACACCATGATCAGTTCTCTAGCTGTGCCAAGAACTAAGCCTGTTCTCCTCCCAATGATCGGACTTGTCCTGACACACACACACACACACACACACACACACACACCCACCCCCCCCCCTTACAGCAATTCACTGGGAAGATCAGTGTGTTGCTGCTTCTCCTTCCCCCAGCTCTCCAAGCTCCTTATGCAGCTCAGAACAAAGATTATGTGATCACCTATAAGGAGGTGGGGGGGGGGGGGGGGAGTAGGTATTTCTAATGTCTATAATGTTTACAATGCCTAAACACTGATCAAAAATAGTATACAAGCCAGCAGGTGGATAAAGCCTGGCCCTTTTTGTTACACAAAGCCACTGGTTTTCATTATGCACCATTACGACTTTCTAGACATTGGCATTATAACAACCAATGATGTCATCAGTTCATGAGGAGGATGTCTGTTGCCTCCACAGTATCCTTGTTTGACCCTCCTCTGCCCTTCTCCCCCAGAACTGGGGTCACATTAGCTGACTGATGGAGAAAAATTGAGGGCGAAGAAAAATGAAGGAATACTAGTTAGTACCAGTGTGCAAAAGTATTTGTTTTGGAAGAATAAAATCACCTCCAACGTTGAGTGTCATATGTGTGGGTATTGCTGTATTATGTAAGTTTTTTACATTTTAGAATGGGGTGCCTTGAGATTGTCTATTTTTAAAGGATGCCTCAACTGAAAAAAGGTTGAGAAACACTGAGATAGTTAAACATACATAAGCAGGTTTTAATGCAGTAAGTCGTTGAGCACACCAGACAATTACCTGCTTTACAGGCTCTTCTTCACTGTCAGACTCGCTGCTCTCCGCCTTAACAGACTGTAAAGCAGGGAGTAAGCTTTTTGCCTTCAACTTTGCTGCTGAGACAGTAGGTGGAGATGCAAGTTTAGGAGTTGGTGTCACTACCTGCAAAAAACAAAAAAGGAATTATTTAACACTGAAGAAAAAAAAAAAAAAAAAAAAAAAAAAAAAAAGTACACACACACAGACACACACACACACACACACACACACACAATTGCTGAGAAATATAAATGTATATAGTCCTGCCTCAATTCACTCCACCCAGAAGTTTTGTTTTGCTCTTTTCTAGATAAATATTAGGACTCGTACTAGAAACTAGTATTTACAATATGTGTACTAGATAAGCGAAAGCTTATTCAATGTGTTTTTAAACACAACTGACAGCCTGTTTTCTACATCACTCAACTCAGAATGTACTTCTCCCAGCTAGGTGGCAGCAATGTTTGCCGGTGCTCTATGATTAAGGCCCCTATTGGGTAAAACATGTTAAGAGGGTTCTCCCATGGGTAGGAGACCAATGAAACCAATTTTCTTTTTTTTATACTAAGTAAACCTCACTATATGCAAGAGGTACATCAGGGTGACCTATCAGGTATGAGGGTCTTTGGGATAGAGTCTATAGGAGGGGAACTTGATAAAGGGAGGAGGCACCAGAAGCTTTGCAAATGCAAAGCTTATTGGATCTTCACCCTTGGGAGTCTTACTCCTGGAGGGCTCAATGAAGTTCCTGAAACACACAAAATTACATAGCAGTAGTAATAACATTTATAAATACTAAGGCTATAACTCCTCACCTTTCATAGAGTGGAACGTACCGCCTCGGTCTAGAAACAATGGTATCAATCTATGTGCTTCTGTGTGACTGGCACACTTTTTGTCTGATCAGGATTTGGCACTCCTTTGTGACATTTGCACAATAAACATTGAAAACGGAACTGCTCTATGTGGAGTTTATCTCTCCTTATGTCTATGGATGGTCTGATCGATTGAGATCGCCTGGTGCGATCGTTCAATGTATGCGGGAGGATATCGTGGACGTATGCAATTGGAAGGATATCCACATACTGAGTGTTCCAGTGTGATCGTGCTGAGAGATCTGGCAGGATATTGTGGAGATGTAAGGGCCTAATTTTAACATTTCGGTGAGTTGAAACCTCAGAGGGGCGTGTGGATTGTATTGTAGGATCGCAGTGGAGGTGCACTCACCAACAGATTTCCTATATATTCATCACGAGTGATACCTCACATCATTCAATATATGAACTTGTTTCCAGCCTTTTCATATCAGTCCTTTTTGTTTGACATTTGAATATCAATCTTAGTCAGCTTATTCATTTATGTCAGTGAGTTAATGTATTTAACTTGATAGGAGCGCCGCTGTGACAAGATTTTTTATATCCGGCTGAGTTTTCAGGCAGAGATATTTTATTTTTGGCACACACACACACACACACACACACACACACACACACACAGTATTTATCAGCGTATAACATGCACTTTTCCCCCCTTAAAATCAGGGGAAAATCGTGGGTTTGTGTTATATGCCAATCCCCCTGCTGATTATGAGGAAAGGAGCGAGCGGAGCAGAGATACACAAAGCCGAAGTACATTTGGCATTACTCGGCTCCTCTCGCAGTCACGCCCAACTCCACTGATTGCTAGAGGAGTGAACGCCGCCGACATACAGAAAGCAGAGTGTACTTCGGCTAGACTCGGCTCCTCTCACAGTCCCGCCCCTGACTGCGAGCAGAGCCGAGTGTACTTTGGCTTTGTGCATCTCAGCTCCGCTCGCTCCTCTCCGCTCAGTCAGCGGAGTTCAGCGCCAAATTTAAATCAGGGCAATGCTGCAAAGAGACTGGCAAGGCTGCAGATGGACACTGGGCAAGGATATAGAGATAATATAATATTATATATAGAGCTCGATCATGTAATTCCATCATCATTTCTCTTTTCTAGTAATTATCGATAGCCAATCTCAAATGAGAATTCGATAATATTTTATTCAATATATAATCTATTATTGTTTTTAATGAATTTATTCAGCGTAATACCATTTAAATGTACCATCTGATATTTTATCAACTGATGTCTTTTGTTGTCCCCTCGGCTCTACATGTGCAGTATTTTAATACCTAAATACCGATTGAGAGCACATGTGTCTGCATTTATATGTACTTATACAGTTTAGTACACACGTCATTCCCTTTTATTAAGAATGAGCATTTGAGCGGATCAGAGTTGGGGTGGCTTATCCCAGAGGGGTTTGGTGACTCCACTACTATTGGCCAGCTTTGTTTGAATTTGGTGAGGAGAACTGAATGCTTTCTCTTCTCACTCATCAAATTGCTTTCTGGAGCGGCATTACTCTGATTGCCCTCTAGTAAATTTCTTAAACAAAATTGCGGCGGCTGACGGCCGCCGTTAACTTTAGCAGCTTGCGACACCGGACGCACAGGAAATTGCGTCCGGCCCCCACTTCCGGTTGTTTGTAACGCAAACAACGCAGCGTGCGGTCCAGGGCCAGGACAGGCCGCATTTTAAATCTGTAAGATGGCGGAATAGAGGAGAATGAATGCTCTGCTTGATAGAACAATGTTCTTTTCTATGATCCCCCCTCATCTCCTCTTTTCACCCCCTTGTGCTGGCGCCAATGGCTGTGTGTGGAGGACATTTGGGAGGACATTTGGGAGGCCAATGACTGGGTGAGTTTGTGATGCTCAACACCCCTTGTTGAGGCCGCAGGTGTTCTATACAAAACTATTAGTAATTTCCATTGGGCCTTTTAGCCTAATTATTGATATTAACTAATACTATTATTTTTTGGTCACTGTCTTTTATAGTTCCTGGTTACGGCCCCCTAGTGCATAGATAGATATCTGCATTGCGGGATAATACTCGCCTTATGTACCCACTGTATTAAGTGTATGAATTGCTTAGTGGGCGTTTTCCCTATGTTGTGACCCACCCACTTAAATGGGTGGCGCCTTTTGAGCCTCCTGGGGAGTCTCCCCAAATGCTTGGTGTATAATATATATATATATATATATATTGTGTGTGTGTGTGTGTGTGTGTGTGTGTGTGTGTGTGTGTGTGTGTGTGTGTGTGTGTGTGTGTGTGTGTGTGTGTGTGTGTGTGTGTGTGTGTGTGCGCACACAAATATATAAATGGGACAACACTGCTAGGCTCTGAGGAAGAAGGTATCCCTTCGAAACGCATCAACAGTAGTGGCCCTTGATATCTCCTGTGTTACCATCTGGAGTCTGTCAGTCAACTAATTGTCGTCATCTGGAGATTGTATTTGCAAACTTTTTTTCCACATGTTTGCGAGTAGTTTTTTTTTAATCTTATTTTTAATAAAAAAAGACTTTTAAAAGGATAATGCACAAGGCTGGTGCGCCCTTTTTTTCTAATTATTTTTGACTACTAGGATTTCCCTATCCTATTTTCCAGCATGAACTTTTAGTCCACCCGGTAACTGGTGCACAGGAGGGTTTGTTTTTCTGTGAACAGGAATACGCCTGACATTTTTGTTAAATTTTTATAGCCATCACCTGTAACCCCCAAGTCCACAGTACCCTCAAGTCTACAGGCTTCCAAGGGGAAAATGTAGGCTGCTCCCCCAGGGGACAACAGCTTCAACTTCCCTTTTTCAACTTCACAGTAGAAAAAAAAAAAAAAAGGAGGAGATCTCACATAAGGCTTCGATTTCACTTCAACTACTGAAACCTAGCCTTTAAAAAGAATGCCCAGTAAGGATTTAAAAAATCTCCCACATCCAACCTACTGGTCCCCTTCACCAAAGGCGTGCAAACCCTACACTTCATGTCAGAGTTTATTCAGGGTTGTGTTGTTTGGGCCTGAGTACAGCACCCTGGCAAAAGATCACATGCTCCCCAGTACTTAGAAATGCTGGATTAACCATAAGGGCTCAATGGAGTAGCGCACTAAACAAGCATATATAGGGTTTGAGGACAAGCTTTTAGAAAACTTTGCACTTTATGGGCAAAGTGACAGAGTCTATTTACATTCCATCTTACCTGCTTACTAAAACCTGAACCATCACACTGATGCTAGCACAGAAAGAAATAAAATAGCAACCAATGAAATGAAAACCACCACTTCCACATGGAAAAGTGTCAGTGATGTGCCGACGGTCTCTTCTAATCCATGGAGCAGGTAGTAGAGGGTGCCAGACAGCACAAGGCGGAGGGGAAAATCAAATTATGTGTATTCAACCAATTTTCTGGCATTCCAACTGTACATTTAGCTGCACCTTATAAAACCAATAATTATACAGCACAATGTATACACAATGTCTCCTATTTCTCACCTGTTTCACAGGCTCCTCCTCCTCATCAGTCTCGCTGCTTTCTGTACTACTATCGGCCTGAACTTTCTGTACTGGGAGAGCAGCCTGTCTTTTTCCCTTGGAAGCCTGTTGACTTGAGGGGACTGTGGGCTTGGAAGTTACAGGTGCTGGCTATAAAAATAGAACAAAAATGTCAGGCTCATGCATCAAACACATGTAGTTATAAGAACTAGAAAATCTTTTAAAGACACAAAAAACATACACACCAGCATTACAGAATTTTTGCATATAATACAAAAACTAGCAAAAATGCTCTTTGTAGAGCATATTTCCTTACATTAAAGCCCCACTGTATTTTCTCCAAAGACTACATAAATCAAGTTGGAGTGTTAATTGTCTGTTACTTTTCTAATACTTCCCCTACCCCAGCAGAACGCCAATTTCAGGCAGGAGGCTGCTGCTAAAAGTAGGACCCCTGCCTTGTCACAACTTGGGATGGGCGAACAGTTCGGCCCGAGCATAAGTTCAGACATTTGGCGAACACCGAACAATATGCGTTGTTCGGGGCAAATTCGAAAGCCGCCGGAACACCGTTAAAGTCTATGGCACAGTAACATGAAAAATTGCTCATTTTAAAAGGTTTATATGCAAGTTATTGTCATAAAAAAAAAGTGTTTGGGGACCTGGGTCCTGCCCCAGGGGACATGCATCAATGCAAAAAAAAATTAAAATTAAAAAAAAAAAAAGGTTTTAAAAAAGTCAGTTTTTCGGGAGCAGTGATTTTAATAATGCTTAAAGTTGAAATGAAAATTAAATATTCCTTTTAATATCGTGCCTGGGGGTGTCTATAGTATGCCTGTAAAGTGGCGCAGTTTTCCCACGTTTAGAACAGTACCACAGCAAAATTACATTTCTAGAGGAAAAAGGTAATTTAAAACTGATTGCGGCTCTAATGAATTGTCGGGTCTCAGCAATATGTAGATAAAACTCATTGATTAAAAAAAACGTCATTGGGTTGCTCCCCCCGCCCCCAGTCCATTATGAGGCCCTTTGGGTCTGGTAGGAATATTAAGGGGGACCCTGCGCCAAAATGAAAAAAATGGCGTAGGGGGTCCCCCCCAAAATCCATAACAGACCCTTATCCAAGCACACAACCTGGCAGGCTGCAGAAAAAGAGGGGTGGGGAGCGACGTCGAGAGCAACAGCTCCACCTCCATGGGAGGCTCCCGCCGAGTGACACTTCTTGGCGACAGTTCTTATATAGCTGAGGGCGGGGCCACTCAGTGATGTAAATTTGTGACCCTGCCCACCCCCTCCGACGCCTTGTGATGTCAGACGGGGGAGTTTTGCTGGTAGCTTGGTGCTCAGCTGCAGCAAAGGCAAGAAGAGCTAGAGCACCCGCTAGCAGTTTATTTTAAATGAAAGCTTCTCTTTAAAGAGGATGGCCACCTTAAAAAAAAATATAAAAAAGTCAGCAACTACAAATACTGCAGCTGCTGACTTAATAAATTAACACTTACCTGTCCTGGGTGCCCGCGATGTCGGAAGCAGATGACGAGCAATCGCTCGTCTCTCGGCTGCCCCCGCCGCCATCCTCTGTCAGGGAATCAGGAATTGAAGCGTTGCGGCTTCACAGCCCGGTTCCCTACTGCGCATGTGCAAATCGCGCTGCGCGTCTTCACTGGTCCCCATTGTGTCCTGGGAACTGTGTGTTTCCCAGAACACACGGGGGGGGGGGAGGCAGCTAGCTATTCCCGGAAGTGGGTGCAGATACCTGGATTATACAATTGTGGCAACGGAGGGGGGGAGGAATGCGATGAGCGGAAGTTCCACTTTAGGGTGGAACTCCGCTTTAAGCTCTGTCAGGTTAGGAATGAGTTAGTGTCTTATCAGGATGACACCCTGTGAGAAGGACAGAATCAAATAAGTGGATCTAAACCTTTCCCACTATCAAAAGCCATAAAAAAAAAAAAGAAGTGGATTAGTTTAAAGAAAAGCTCCATGCTCCCCCCCCCCCCCCCCCAAAAAAAGAAAAGTTAGCAGCTACAAATGCTGTAGCTGCAGACTTTTAATATAAGGACACTTACCTGTCCAGGGATCAAGATATGTCCTCACCTAAACAGATTCTTCAATCGGCTTTGGGTGCAGGAGTCGGCATAACAAGTAAGGTAAGCCGCAAGGCGCTGCACCCCGTGAATGATTCCACAGCCTTCTTGGACCTGTGGTGTGTCCCAGAAGACTGCAAAGGAAGGAGGGGTGGCAGAACCTCTGCCCCCCCCCCCCCCAAAAAAGTGACAAATGTGGTAGTGGAGGGTGTAAACAAGCAGAACTTCCCCTTTTGGGTGGAGCTCGGCTTCAACCAAAAAGTACCCATGGCTTCGGATCTCTTTACAATGGTTATAGCACAAAACTGCCTATATATATATATATATATATATATATATATATATATATATATATATATATATATATATATATATATATATATATAAAACATCTTTTTATTTTATTTTTTTAAACTTAGAAACTATTTTATGTATTCCACTTGACAGAAGAACCAAACTCACCAGCTTATCAATGTCGGTCTCATCACTATCATCAGAGCTCTCGCTCACCTCTGCTTTTCCATTGGATGGTTTGCCGAGGGATTTCTGCTCAGCAGCTGCAGAGACTGGAATTTTTTTGCCACGTACGACCTTTGAGGGAAAATATTTTTTTTAAAAAATGGCTAATAATAATAAAAAAAAAAAAAAAAAAAAGAGTAGACACATCCACCAGCTGAACATTTCCCATTCTTGGACAATGCAGTCATGCACTCATGTATAAATCTAATTTCTTGTTTAATTCATCTGCATGATTGGGTATTCAGAGTGAATAAAGCTACAAAAATTATTAAAAAGGCATATTCATAAAGCCTTTAGTAAATCAACCCCAGGGATCGTAATGCTCTAGGACAGAGCGTCCCAACTTTGTGATAGAACCATGTACTCTTCTACTGAAGTACAGGTTTAAAAACAACCATCTGAAAAGGATTAGCCAGCCTCTAGCACCCCTGGGCACAAGCACATTTTTTTTTACTATTACCTAATTTATAAACATTTTCAGAACAACGAGGTGCACTGGCAAGGTGTCCTAGTGCTGACATTTTTGCAGCTAAAAAAGAAAAATGTGCACTTATTTTTTGTTGCAGGAGCCTGTGAAGCACTGCACAAGTGATCAGCAGATCGCTGATACCATGCAGGTCTCCTGCAGACCTGTCAGTATATCTGCCTGCTCGTACCTTGTATGAGGAAGCCAATATATTCTGAGGAGGAATCAAACTACCACAGCGCTGTGGCAGGTAACTGAAAACTACAAGCCGACAGCCGCAAAGGACAGAGCTCTTTTACTTATAATAAATAATTGCACATCTTAGCAGAAAAAATAAATAAATGTGCATTTTTTATTTATTTTTTTGACAAGTGCATTGCACCCACAATCAGTGGATCGAAAGTGCAATGTCAGGCTCCTGCACACTCTCGAGTGCTCTACCCATTTCTCTGTACAGACAGCCAGCCAGCCTTGAGCAGAAGGCAGTATGACCGACCAACAAGCGTGCCCTCAATTCATTCAATCTACAATGACTTGTAGTTTCGTCATTCACAGATTCCAGTGAATGAATGACCGCTGTGTGGGCAGTGCCCTGCACAGCCTCGCTCTTTTCAAAATGTGACAGCAAGTGTGGGAGAAGAACCCGCCACCTATCAGTGTGGGTGAGGGAGGTGAGTGACTTCAAGGCCAAATTTTAAATATGATGCACCCAGTCAAACTCTACCCTACAATCTACAGTTAAGGAAGAAAAAAAAAAAAACACTAAAAGACAATGTCCCGCCATGTACACTTACTTGCTTTGTAGTCTCTTCTTCAGTCTCTGAGCTAGAAGAACTTTCATTGCTCTTTTCTGCGTCTAGTTTGGACTTTAAACTGGCAGCTTTATGCACAAAGGGAGAAGATGAAATTACAATTTTACATGAATATCTGTTTTGGTCAAGTGAGTATTTTTATGCAACATAGACATCAACTCACAGCTCTTATTTACCTTGTATGGAGGCTGCGTTTGCTGATGCAGTCTTTTTCTTACTAACAGAGGAGTAATTCCCATCTGGAAAAACATCCGCTGCTTGCGTGACAGAAGATCCTGGATTGTCGTTCAATGAAGAACTTGCCTTTTTGGGGGTCTTTTTGGAGTTTACCTTAACATCTGCTGCAGCTTCAGTAGCCAAATTCATTTTCTTCTTAACTTGTTTGGCCTAATAAAAAAAAGAAATTAAAAGCCATAAATCATTTTGTTCTTTTACTTTACCAGTTTTAAGAAAACCCTTGAATGTGCGAGGGGTATAACGTTACTTGTAAAACATCAGCTCAACTTCTATTCCAGAGGTAGTGCACTTCTGTAAAAGAATCCAAACATTTGAAATCTCTAGCAAGACAAAAGGTTTGCTACAGCCACACCAGAGGCACTAATACCTGAAGTTTGGAAGCCGTCGTGTGTCACATTATGTTGTGCAGATCCTTGCCTTTTGGATGTTGCAGTAGAAGATAGCTATCCACTTGAGCTGGATAATAGCATTCAGGATTCTGAAGTTCTATTGAATCAAGCAGCCAAAAGCCATAGGAAACACTCCGCGATAAGAGTCTTTGCATGGATTCCCTTATGATGTATGCAGAATGTGACTTGAAGTCTTTTCAGATGATCGGAGCATTGAAGCTGCATATTAACCTTTGGGTCTTGCCCACGGTGAAACAGGGTGTGCTAACATTTTCAGTCATGAAGATTTCATCGAGTTACTTACCCTTCACCAACTGTCTTGCAGGAATTCAGAACAGCACACGTGCATGGAATCACTCCCAGATCTGAAAGTCAAAATTCTAACTCTTTCCTGTCTGCTAGATGAGACCAATTTCCTGCACCATTACAGAGATGCGTCTACATTGCCAGTGCACTGACCCCCGAGCAATAGGGATAAAGCCAGACACATTCTCTTCCATGTGTCTGCATTTTTATAATGTGAGCTGAATGATGAGAAAAGTCAGCGAATGGCCTGACTGGCTGTATGAAGCTAAACTGGATCAGTCTGGATGGTACTAGCCACTAAAAAAAATAAAATAAAAAAAATAAAATAAAAAAAAAAATAGAAGAAAGGCTTTAGATTTTTTTTATTATAAATATATACATACACACTCACTATTAACTTTTTCTTGGCCATTTTTCAGAGAATATGAATAACAAAAAAAAATTCACTCATGGTTAGCGTTTGCCTGAAGCCATTTATCAACAATAGTTTTTACTCTTTTTAAATGATAATGGCAACAGAAACTATCCAAATGACCCTGATCAAAAGTTTACATACCCTGGTGATTTTGGCCTGATAACATGCACACAAGTTGACACAAAGGGGTTTAAATGGCTATTAAAGGTAACCTTCCTCACCTATGATCCGTTTGCTTGTATGTGTGCGCGTGTGTGTGTGTGTGTGTGAGGTCAATGAGTTTCTGGACACCTGACAGACCCTTGCATCTTTCATCCAGTGCTGCACTGTTTCTGGATTCTGAGTCATGGGGAAAGCAAAAGAATTGTTAAAAGGATCTGCAGGAAAAAGTAGTTGAACTGTATAAAACAGGAAAGGGATATAAAAAGATATCCAAGGAATTGAGAATGCCAATCAGCAGTGTTCAAAATCTAATCAAGAAGAAAAAGGAAAAAACGAGGAGTTCTGTTGAAACTAGGGATGCACCGCAATTTGCCATAAGAGAAAAAAGGCTGATAATGGAGCCGAAAATGGGGCAGAAGAGAAAGGAGACTTTGATAGACAGATCACCCACCCAATCCTGGGACAGGTGATCTGTCTATCAAAGTTTCCCGGACAAGGGGGAGGGGCTGTACGTGACGGCGTGCGGTGGGGAACACACAGCTATTGAAATGAAAGTTGTGATGTTCCCGGCGCTCTAATCAACCAGGCGGCGGCTCTCCTCTCTTCCCCTGCACATTTAGGCTGCACTGGGGACACACAGGCAAGGCTGCATTGATCTCCTGTGCCACGTCCCCAGTCTCTGGACATCTCCTGTGCCACGTCCCCAGTCTCTGGCCATCTCCTGTGCCACGTCCCCAGTCTCTGGCCATCTCCTGTATAAAAATATATTTTTTTTAAACGGTCATTTTCGGCACCAAAAAACCTATTCGGTGCACCCCTAGTTGAAACCAAACCACGGTCAGGTAGACCAACTAAAATTTCAGCCACAACTGCTAGGTAAAAAAATTGTTCGGGATGCAAAGAAAAACCCATCAATAATTTCAGGTGAAATACAGGACTCTCTGAAAACATGGTGTGGCTGTTTCAAGATGCACAATAAGGAGGCACTTGAAGAAAGATACTACGCAAATGCCACAAAGTATCCCACTTGCAATACGGCAAACAGCACAGAGACAAGCCTCAAACCTTCTGGCACAAAGTCATTTGGAGTGATGAGACCAAAATTTTGCTTTTTGGCCACAACCATAAATGTGCGCATGCGCGGAGTTCCGAAGATGGCCGCTTAGCCAGGAGCTCCGCTCTACCTCAGCCAAACGGAACCCATTACCAGCTTCACAGCACCCCAGAGCGGCGGGAAAAGAGACCGCGGAATCCACAAACGACGGGGAATCACCCCACATGATCAAGCCCGAGATTAGACGCAGCTTGGAGCCACAATTTGAGAGTCTGGATCCGGCCGGCGGATCCAAGATGGCGGCCGCGTCGAGGCAGCACCAGGCCTACACTGAGGGAAGACTTGAGGGGAGACAGGTAATAACTCCTACTACCCTCCACTACACACCGGTGACACAGGGTTACCCACAGCAGGACCTGTCTCCCTCACCAGCATCCACAGAAGCCCTAATAGGCCGTTCCATGGACGGACCCTCAGTCTCCCCTTCAGAGCTTCCCACTGCTCACCAAGCCATTCCTCTACACACTGATCCCTTGTCAGCGTCCCTCACTATGGATGAACTCTATTTGAAATTATCAGACTTACTTTCCCTAACAGCAGCCAAAATCACAGGAGAGCTTAAACAGGACTTTCAGAACTTAGGCACCAGAATTGACTACATTGAGCATAAGATGGAACAAACAGTTGCCATGACTAACCAAACCTCTGACCACCTACACACAGTACAAGTTCAATTGGATATCGCCTTATCCAGAATTGACGATTTGGAAAATAGGTCAAGAAGGTACAACGTCAGGATCAGAGGACTCCCTGAATCCGTTACCAACATACCGGCTGCGGTACAAAATATGATTCAGGCCCTAATCCCAAATGTGCCTCAGCACCGCTTGGAACTAGACAGAGCTCATAGAGCACTGGGACCTCCCAGGAAAGATGGAACCCCAAGAGATGTCATCGCGAAACCGCACTTCTACGCCATCAAAGAAGAAGTGATGAGACAGGCACGCTCAGCTCCCAAAGTCTTATGTCTTGGTCACCCTGTACAATTATTTGCAGATCTCTCTCCTTCCACCATGCAACGCAGACGCTCACTAAAACCCCTGCTTCAGGTCCTTTCACAGAAAGACATCAAATACAAGTGGGCCTTCCCATTTGCAGTGAGATTCACAGATAGCGGAAAGTCTTATTCTTTCTCGACATTCCCTGAAGGCGAAAGACTGTTGCTGCGACTCAAACTCATCTCCCAAGAAACAGAAATGGAAGTGACCTCCAACTTGCCCGGATCTTCCAAGAGACCAACCCCGACGAGCCCGGTATCACCGCTGTGGAACAAAACCAAAATCAAGAAATCCAAGGAAAATGGCCCACCTTGATGACCACTAAAGGGACATGAACTGTCCTACGCCCCTTGGTCCTAATTTGATTCTGAGCTTCCTAGACTCAGATACCTGATTGCTGTTCATTTTGAACACAGGCTTTTTTTTTCTCTTTTTTTTGTTTTTTTTTATTTTTAATGTTTTTGATACATCTGGTCCCACAGGAGTTGGCCGGCCCTGGACCGGTCAATTCTGGGAATTTACGCACCTACACGGTGAACGGGTGCCCCCCCTCCGCACCCCAATAAGGGGCGAACGGGGGGCACCTAATGCGAAAACATACATTGTTTCCCTGTCCGCATTTTATTTGCCTTTTTTTTTCTAGACGGCTGTGATCCACTTACCTCCTACAATATTAGGGGGTTCCTTGGCTGAGGTAGGCTCCTTGTGCCTCCACCTCACCCTCTGGTTCCTATTGGTATCCGAGGGTGTGACTGTCTGTCCCCTTTGGGAGCAGACATCGTTACCTATACGGTAGTAGCCCCTAGGGGGTGTCTCCACCCCTGGGGACTGTTTTTCTTGTTAGGAGACAATTTTCTTTTCTTTCCCACTCTTCCCCCTTTTTCTTTTATTTTTCCTCTTCCCATTTCCCCCCCTGTGATTTGGTGCCTAATGAGATTTATCCTTTCAGAACAACCACCTTCATTGTTGGTTTCCAGCTCCCCAACGCCAGGAAGAGGTTATGCTAAGTCGAACAGCCAAGTAGACAGAAAACTTCCAAAGGTGAGTGACGAAGTATGCCGAGCTGCCGCTCCTCCCACACCTAATGGCTGACACACCACAACCACATCTCAAAATAGCCTCCCACAATGTGCAAGGCCTAAACTCACCAATCAAAAGGAGAAAATTATTTTCACACTACAAATCCCTTAAATTAGATATTTTGTTGATTCAGGAAACTCACTTCCCAATGCGGTACAGTCCCAAATTTATACATGCTCACTACCCTCACTTCTACCTTGCCAAGGTAGAGAACAAAACGAGAGGGGTCGCAATTTTTTTGTCGAAATCATGTGGCTTTACTCTCTTATCTGAACACAGAGATGTGGAGGGGAGGTTCCTCTTGGTCAAGGGGACTATAGGAGGTCATATTTACTCCCTAGTATCCTATTACGCCCCAAACAAAGGTCAGGAACAGTTCTTTAAACGGATCCTAAACGAACTTTCTCCTCTATTAGAGGGCACGGTGATTTGGGGGGGAGATTCTAATATAGCATTCGATCAGGCAATGGATAAATCCAAACCGCCCAATACACAGCTCACCAGACCCACCAGGGCAAGTTTAAGGATAGCAAAACTTCTACATAACAGGGGCTTTATTGATGTGTGGAGAGAACTTAACCCCTCCAAAAGGGACTTCACTCACTATTCATACCCGCATGACACATACGCCAGGATTGACCATATTCTGGTCTTTCCAAACTCGCTACCAGCAATTCTTAAATCTCACATAAGTGATACGGTTCTCTCAGATCACTCATTAGTTATCATGCACATTCAATCCAGCATACACATGACGAAACAGGGACAATGGCGCCTAAACGAATCTATTCTCTCAGATCCAGTGCAAGTAATGGAATTAAGTAAGGCCCTAACTGAGTACTTCACCCTAAATGATGTGGAAGACATTTCGCCAGAAACGCTATGGTCAGCACACAAGGCTGTAATTAGGGGAAAGTTCATACAAATAGGTTCCAAGCTCAAGAAAGCACGCATGATACAGATAGATAGATTGGAAGACTCGTACAAATCTGCCAAAGCTCAACACAAACGTTGCCCCTCCCCATCCCTACTTGCCCACATTGAAAAGCTAAGACTGGAACTTAATCTAGCTCTTACGACGAAAGCCGAAAAATCTATCCGTTGGAGCTCGAACAAATTTTACACTCAGATGGGGAAGATAGGACCAATGCTAGCCAATAAATTTTCTCCCAGAACAAAATTTTCCTCTTTCCCCAAAATCAGATTGGCAAATCACGGTTTAACGTCCAACCCCGCCAAAATCCTAGATGCCTTCCAAAAATTTTATGCAAAACTCTACAGTGCCCCCCCACAGTCCCCGAGTATCTCGATCTCTGAATTCATAGACAGTGTACCTATACCAAGATTAATAGACGAACACAGGGAAATCTTAGAAGCTCCTTTTTCGATAGAAGAAGTGACCTCAGTAATCAAAGGCCTCAGGATAGGGTCGGCACCCGGTCCGGACGGGTTATCGGCTCCCTATTATAAAACCTTCAGGGAACCCCTAGTCCCATATATGGTTAAATTTTTTAATCACTTAACTCAAGGCAACCCCCTAGACCCTCAACTCAACACGGCATACATTACAGTTATTCCTAAGCCTGATAAGAACCCAGAAGAGATAGGGAATTACCGACCCATCTCACTTATCAACTCTGATCTTAAAGTTCTCACAAAAATAATGGCGGTTCGCCTTTCGTCCTTTATTAACAAATATATACACAAAGACCAGGTGGGGTTCATTCCGGGCAGGCAAGGTCCCGACCAAATTAGAAGGGCGATAGATATTGTTTCTATTCTTCAATCTAACTGGGATGGGGGGCAAGCACAACAGGGACTACTGTTATCACTTGATCTCCAAAAGGCTTTTGACTCAGTATCATGGTCATACCTTTTCCCACTCCTGGAGAAATGGGGCTTCGGTCCCCGCTTTAGAGGGGTGTTCCAATCCCTATACTCACGCCCCAAAGCCCAAATACGTATACAGGGACATTATTCCAACCCCATACCCATTGCTAGGGGAACTAGACAAGGATGTCCGTTATCCCCGATTATTTTTGCCATTGCAATTGAAACTCTTGCCATAGCAATAAGAATCAACAATGACATCCAAGGGGTCAAATGTGGGGATCGTACTCACAAATGCGGCCTATTTGCAGACGACATGCTCTTATTTTTGACGTCTCCCATCACTTCCCTTCCAAACCTACTCAAAACACTCTCAGATTTCTCCGGGATATCTGGCTTAGGAATAAATTACTCTAAATCACAGGCACTGAATATCTCTCTTCCTCCCTCCACGGTTGCACTACTTCAAAATTCCTTTCAATTCCAATGGGGAACAGGCTATATCAAATACCTGGGGGTTTCCCTCACAGACAGGATAGAATCCCTTTACAATAAAAATTATCCCCCACTATTTCAAAAATTAACGGCCGATCTGAAAACATGGTCACAATATGAGCTTTCCTGGCTAGGTAGAATTAACTCCATTAAAATGACCCTGCTTCCTAGAATTCTTTATTTCTTTAGGTCTCTTCCAATACCCATTCGAAGAGATCATCTCATGACACTGCAAAGTAAAATCCTGAAATTCGTATGGGGGAAATCGGGATATAGAATCCCCCAACAAACTCTATATCTGCATAGGAAAAAGGGGGGACTGGGATTACCGTTTCTCCTTAAATACTATCAGGCAGCCAGACTGGCCCAATTATCTTCAGTCTACTCTTCTTCTGAAAAACCAGACTGGGTCTATATGGAGAGGCAAGCGGTACCCCAATACACCTTAGAATATCTATTATGGTGTCCACAAAAACGAAGGCCAGCAATTCTCTCACCTTCTCTATCTCAGTCCTTTGCCCTTTGGGACAGAATTCGTGATAATCCAAACCTAATCTCGGAAGCTAGACCTCTCTCCCACATCTTTGGCAACCCAAATTTCCCGCCTGGGATGGTAATTAAGACATTCCAGTGGTGGTTGGATAAGGGACTGTACCGCATTGGACACTATTTCACAAGTAAAGGACCTCTCACCCTAAATTTTTGCACTCACAAACTAGAAATGCCAACCTCTGAAAAATCCAGATTTGATCAAATATCACACTTTTTACACGAGATTTGGACAGATAAACCTCTACCCCCCAAATTTACCGATTACGAACTGTGGTGTGGTCAAGCCGAGGGCCGGAGGGGCGGCATCTCGGTAATATATTCGTCGCTCACACAATCTTCCAGTAAATCCACTTATATGTCCAATTGGGAAAATGATCTCCAACAAGAATGGGACTTAGACACCTGGCACCAGGCGGGTTCTAAAGCCTTTAAGGGTATTCTTAATATTTCTTTAATGGAAGCAAACGTTAAAGTCCTCATGAGATGGTACATGACCCCATCTAGGTTAGCTGCGATGTACCCCTCGGCGGACCCTTGCTGTTTCAGGGGGTGTCAATTGAGGGGAACATTGGTACACATCTGGTGGGAATGCCCCAGAATAAGGCCACTATGGGCAAAAATATTTTCCTTAATCACCAAGGTCACAAACTGTTCAGTTCCTAGGACTGCAGCAGTTGCACTCTTGAATGCTAACATTCCGAACGTTTCCGGACCCAAGCGAAGATTGATTCACTTTATTCTATTGGGCGCCAAACTGACCATTGCAAGGGCCTGGAAGCGCCCTAAGATTGCCTTCAAAGCAATAGTCAGTAAGATCTCATGGATAATGACCCAGGAGAAGCTAGCCAGTATACTACTGGATACCTCTCAAAAATTTGAAGCTGTATGGGAACCATGGGCATCTCACTGCGGGATATCCCTCATTCCAGGGATCCTTTCGGATAATTCTCTGAATCCCAACTAATTTTAGGCACAACCACCCTTATTCCCCCTCATCCTTCTTTTATCTTTCCCTTCCTCTTATTTATTATTATTTTATTTTTATATAGTTTTTACGATAGACAGGTTAGCACCAGCTACTTTCTAAGTTTAATTGAGGAGACTGTTTTAATACACAGGTGACAGTTGTCGTCATTTTCCTCACAGAGAGACCCTCACCCGTTGAGACGGGTCACTCGCCCCACTTTCTTCCAGTTCTGAATCCCTATTTACCACTAGAGATGAAATTCAGGGGAGATGGCCCAGGGCACAGTTTGATCCCAATTGGGGTGCCCTGGGCCAGCCCTTTCCATTCAATGTGAGAACAATCTTTAGAGGTTTCTATGCTAGAAGCAAATCTCCTATTAGGGGTTCAGTAAATCACCCCTCCCTTTGACACCTCGTCTCACCTGATTCTCAGTTATATGCTAGTTAATGTATCTCAAGATCAGTTTGGCTCGTTTTGACTTTTCTGACTATCGTGACATGTACGACAATGAGTGAATTTCTCTGTATACCCGAGTTATGTATTTTTTTGTGCAAATTTAATAAAAACTTATTGAAAGAGAAAAAGCTGCTGTCAAAGTCCCGCCTCCAGTTCCACAAAATAGGCACTCTCATAGCTCAAAAGCATCCAAGTGTTATGACGACACTGGGAATCTACCCTACATGTTTGAGTCTCTTCTGAATGGCTTCCCCTGAGGGGGCTTCCATGTCTGATATTAGACAATACAGGATGTAGTCTGATGTCCCTGTTCTTCAGTACCTGGGCTTCAACAGCTATGCTTTAAACGTGGTTTAAACCAATGACAGATGTAGGATGCCAAAACTGTCCTTGAGGCAGAGGAACCTAACAATCTGACAGCGTGAAATGTCAGCCAGGAGGCCTTATTGTGGAGGAGTACCACATCCACCTGGGACATTTTCTGAGCAATGATAACCACCAGAATGCCCTCTATATTGATCCTACGATGTAGATAAAGAACAACTTTCAGTGATGGAAAAAAACAAGATTCCATGAAGGCTTCAGAGTAGCTACTGCTTGTGCTAAAGGATCCCTGAACTAAGACAAACCTGTCCAGACAGAAGAGGCCATATGTTCTGCAATCAATGTCCTCCACCAGCAACAATGTTCCTGGAACACCTCCAAGTTTAGGGACTACTCCCCTGAACCAGGTGCTGTCAGGTGAGGCAGTCTGCCTACCCACTACCAACACCAAAGGTGGAAAAGCAAGAATGTGAAGTTTTTCCAAACAGCAGAGTTGAAGAAAACATGTCTACTCTCCTGAGGACATTAACAAACTGGGGCAGTAGAACACAACAAATCAAAGAATTTTTAGAATTCCTGTGTCCCTCAATGGACAATAAAGGAAATGGTATTCTGAAATTTAATACTACTCTGTCCTTCATTCCACTCCCTTCTAGGGATGAAACAACTAATCGATTCATCGACAACTAATAGATTATGAAAATAGTTGTCAACTATTTTCATAATCGATTTATCGGCCAGACGATTAGTTGCCCTGCATACAGAATGCATTGATTACATATCAGGAAATACAGTGAAGCACACAGAGCTCAGTACACCATCCATACATGTCAGTAAGTGCCTGAGAACTTGTGAATGTGAGGGCTATAGGGGCACACTATATTTTTGCACCTCGCTATTGGGGCACTCTGAAGGCAGGAGGAGCCAGAAGCATCAGTGAGGGATTCCTTGACTAAAAAGTTTTCTATTCTGCTCCATCCAAATTTTTCTGTCACTGTGGTCGAAAAAGAATGTCGATTTGACCCCACTAATAAGAAAATCAACGAATGTTCTTAAAAATTTAATTGTTTTTGTATGGCCAGAATAAGTGACAGCAGGTACATGGCAGAAAGCAGGGAGCTTTTATCAAGCCGCTTGCCTATGACAAGGGAGTCTCATACATAATATATTACAGTTCTGTCTGAAAATCCACAAAACAGTCTTTTTTTTTTTTTATTTAAAGAAAAAAAAATTAATGTGATCCGAGTCTCTCTCTCTCTTCTGCCTGTTATTCTCAGAGTGGATTCGAGATTTTTCTCCCGAACCATATAGTTTATTTACATTTACCACTGCATAGAGAGATTTAAGAATAAATTGGCTTTTTATTTTAAACTTTACATATTAACTGAAAAATTATACACCACACTTTTTTTTTTAAGGGTATAATCCGATTAAGCAAAACAATAAAAATCGGCCAACTAATCAATTATGATTTAATAATCGTTAGTTGCAGCCCTACTCCCTTCAATAAAGTGGTAGTAAACCCACTTTTTACCTATAATAGGGCTTATCTGTAGGTACTATGAATATCTCCTAAACCAGACCCGTTTAGGAAATATTCAAAGTGCATGCAGCCAGTGACATCACCGGCGCATGCGCTCTGAAGGCCTGGCATACAATGCCGGACCTTCACAGCCCATTCCCTAAACTGCGGCACTGATGTCATTGGGCCCCCCGGCCACTCATGTAGCCGGAGGCCACGAACCCCAAAGACAGACAAGGTGAAGATGGAAGCCCTCTCAGGTGACAGCGCAATTCGTTTTAAGGCAAGTCTCTCATAGCACATTTTGACATTGCCTTGCAGGGGATTTTTTCCTGTCTCTAGCTTCGGTTTACTACCGCTTTAACACGTGGACATCTCCATCTATGCATAAGAACACCATTCATTAATTACAGCAATAAGCCATAAATATAAAGCTCAACAGTATATACCTTAAAGCAAAACTAACCAAAATCATTATCCTGGTTATCTCTATAAAAGTTTAAAATAGGATTTTTTTTTTTTTTTATCTCAATTATATTTTATAACCTATATAGAATCCATATTTTAGAGACAAGGAGAATGGTTTTGGAGCACTAAGGGTTTGCTAAAGAGCACAGCACATGGCAGCTCTCCCTCACTGCAGCCTTAACCACTTCACATCCGGCCGTAGCCGAATGACGGCCACAGCGCGGATGTGAAATCCCGGGAGGCCGTCATATGACGGCCTCCCCTTTCCTCGTTCCCTGTGCGCACTCACGTGCGCGCAGCAGGGAAATTCTGTGTTGGCCGTGTCCCAATAACAGCGGCCGTTTACATCGCGATCGCCCTGGCCAATGAGAGATGATCTCATATGTAAACATATGTAAATCATCTCTCAGCGCCGCTCCTCCTCACACAGAGACAGCGTGTGAGGAGGGGGAGATGAACGGCTGCAGCGCCGTAAGTTTTAAAAAAAATAAAATAAAAGTCAAATGCCATCTGTGCCCAGTGACATCGCCATTGCCATCTGCCAGTGCCACCTGTAGTCAGTGCCACCTGTAGTCAGTGCCACCTGTAGTCAGTGCCACCTGTAGTCAGTGCCACCTGTAGTCAGTGCCACCTGTAGTCAGTGCCACCTGTCATCAGTGCCACATATTAGTGCCACCTGTCATCAGTGCCACATATTAGTGCCACCTGTCATCAGTGCCACCTGTCATCAGTGCCACATATTAGTGCCACCTGTCATCAGTGTCACCTGTCGTCAGTGCCACGTATCAGTGTCACCTGTCGTCAGTGCCACGTATCAGTGTCACCTGTCGTCAGTGCCACGTATCAGTGTCGCCTGTCGTCAGTGCCACGTATCAGTGTCGCCTGTCGTCAGTGCCACGTATCAGTGTCACCTGTCGTCAGTGCCACGTATCAGTGTCACCTGTCGTCAGTGCCACGTATCAGTGTCGCCTGTCGTCAGTGCCACGTATCAGTGTCACCTGTCGTCAGTGCCACGTATCAGTGTCACCTGTCGTCAGTGCCACGTATCAGTGTCACCTGTCGTCAGTGCCACGTATCAGTGTCGCCTGTCGTCAGTGCCACGTATCAGTGTCGCCTGTCGTCAGTGCCACGTATCAGTGTCACCTGTCGTCAGTGCCACGTATCAGTGTCACCTGTCGTCAGTGCCACGTATCAGTGTCGTCTGTCGTCAGTGCCACGTATCAGTGTCGTCTGTCGTCAGTGCCACGTATCAGTGTCGTCTGTCGTCAGTGCCACGTATCAGTGTCACCTGTCGTCAGTGCCACGTACCAGTGTCACCTGTCGTCAGTGCCACGTATCAGTGTCACCTGTCGTCAGTGCCACGTATCAGTGTCGTCTGTCGTCAGTGCCACGTATCAGTGTCGTCTGTCGTCAGTGCCACGTATCAGTGTCACCTGTCGTCAGTGCCACGTATCAGTGTCGTCTGTCGTCAGTGCCACGTATCAGTGTCACCTGTCGTCAGTGCCACGTATCAGTGTCGTCTGTCGTCAGTGCCACGTATCAGTGTCGTCTGTCGTCAGTGCCACGTATCAGTGTCACCTGTCGTCAGTGCCACGTATCAGTGTCACCTGTCGTCAGTGCCACGTACCAGTGTCACCTGTCGTCAGTGCCACGTATCAGTGTCACCTGTCGTCAGTGCCACGTATCAGTGTCACCTGTCGTCAGTGCCACGTATCAGTGTCACCTGTCGTCAGTGCCACGTATCAGTGTCACCTGTCGTCAGTGCCACGTATCAGTGTCGTCTGTCGTCAGTGCCACGTGTCGTCAGTGCCCCGTCAGTGTCACGTGTCGTCAGTGCCCCGTCAGTGTCACGTGTCGTCAGTGCCCCGTCAGTGTCACGTGTCGTCAGTGCCCCGTCAGTGTCACGTGTCGTCAGTGCCCCGTCAGTGTCACGTGTCATCAGTGCCACGTCAGTGTCACGTGTCGTCAGTGCCCCGTCAGTGTCACGTGTCGCCAGTGCCCCGTCAGTGTCACGTGTCGCCAGTGCCCCGTCAGTGTCACGTGTCGCCAGTGCCCCGTCAGTGTCACGTGTCGCCAGTGCCCCGTCAGTGTCACGTGTCGCCAGTGCCCCGTCAGTGTCACGTGTCGCCAGTGCCCCGTCAGTGTCACGTGTCGTCAGTGCCCCGTCAGTGTCACGTGTCGTCAGTGCCCCGTCAGTGTCACGTGTCGTCAGTGCCCCGTCAGTGTCACGTGTCGTCAGTGCCCCGTCAGTGTCACGTGTCGTCAGTGCCCCGTCAGTGTCACGTGTCGTCAGTGCCCCGTCAGTGTCACGTGTCGTCAGTGCCCCGTCAGTGTCACGTGTCGTCAGTGCCCCGTCAGTGTCACGTGTCGTCAGTGCCCCGTCAGTGTCACGTGTCGTCAGTGCCCCGTGTCGTCAGTGCCCCGTCAGTGTCACGTGTCGTCAGTGTCACGTGTCATTGTCCTGGTGCTCCAGGGCCTTCAAAAGTGTAATAGGTAGTCAACAATTTAGATGTTTAATTTATGCTCTTAGAACACGTGATGGCGCTCCCTGCATGTTGGGCCTCTCTGTGGCCAGGCTGTGGAAAAGTCCCACATATGTGGTATCGTAATACTCAGGAGGAGTAGCAGAAATTATTTTGGGGTGTCATTTGTGGTATACACATGCTATGTGAGAGAAATAACCTATTACAATGACAATTTTGTAGAAAAAAAATAATAAAAAAAATAAAATTATAATATATTCATTTTGCAAAGAATTGTGGGAAAAAATGACAACATCAAAAAGCTCACCACGCCTCTTACTAAATACCTTGGAATGTCTACTTTCAAAAAAAGGGGTCATTTGGGGGGTATTTGTACTTTCCTGGCTTGTTCGGGTCACAAGAAATGAGATGGGCCACCAGTGCATCAGATGTGATCAATTTTGTATAATTCGCACCACAGTTTGTAGAGTCTGTAACTTTCACAAAGGCCAAATAATTTCCACTAATTTGGGTTATTTTTACCAAAGATATGTGGCAGTATAAATTGTGGCCAAAATTTATGAAGAAAAAATTAATAATTTCCTAAATTGTATCACAGAAACAAAGAAAAATGCGTTTTTTTTCAAAATTTTCGGTCTTTTTTCAATTATAGCGCAAAAAATAAAAAAAAGCCAGAGGTGATCAAATACCACCAAAAGAAAGCTTTATTTGTGGGAAAAAAAGGACAAAAAATTCATTTGGGTACAGTGTTGCATGACTGAGTAATGGTTAGTCAAAGCGTGAGAGCACCGAAAGCTGAAAATTGGTCTGGATGGGAGGGGGGTGTTGGTGCCTGGTAGGCAAGTGGTTAAGCACCGTACACACAATCAGAAAATCGTACGAAAAATACAGCTTTCAAAGCATATGATAATCTGATCGTTCGTACAGAGCTTTCGAGAGTCGATCACCGCAGTTCATACGAAATTATCCGAAGGGACAAGCACAATGGTATCGTGGTATAGTACGATTTTAGTTTAATCAGTACAGTTTTAATCTAAAAATACATCACTTCTGAATTTTTTTTTTTCTGTTGTACGAGAATTTTCGTAACTTTTTCATTTTCGATATGAGACTAACATGGAGGAAAAAAAAAAAAAAAAAAAACGAACGACAATCATTCATCTGATTGTGTGTGCCAGGCAATAGAAAGGGCTGCCCAATAAGGAGGGGTTACAAGTCTGTCTTCTTCATGTGTGTGTAAATGATGGTTTGAGCTATTAGGTGCTGTAAACAACCAGCTTTTTACACAGGTGGTTAAAAAGGGGCAAACTGCATAGGAGACTTGCTATCTGCCATTAAAAATTTAATTATTAAAAATCAGTTTTCTTATTTATACCACTTCATTTTTTAATCTTGACTAGGGTAAATAGAAACCTACATACAAAACCAATACACACTCCCTATAAAAATAAAAAAACACACACCTTTTTTGCCTTTGTGCCTGAACTCTTTTTTGCTTGCAGTGCGAGATCAAGGTGTTCAGCCTTTTTTGAATCTTGAAAGGAAAAAAAATAAAAAAAAAGGAAAATATGATATAACAACTAAAAAGCCATTAGATTCAGAACACTAAAATTCTTAGAATACGATTGCAATTTTTCTTTTATCTGAAAATGGCTGTCTTACCATGATCCTGTTTTTTATGCTTTGCTTCTTCCTTTCTTTTTGTTTTCTTTTTTTTCTTCGATTTCCTGGAGAATATAAAAGCCGCAGATTTACTATGAGAAAATCTTGTATATCCAAATCTCATTCTAAACATTAGACGATCACTTTCCCCACATGCAAAGTGTTCACAGCTAAATGAGACTTTTTTCCTGAAATAAAGGACTTATTCTGATTGTCTCTAATGTTCCATCTAGTTCCTGTCCTACATTCTCGAACGATTACCGACATTTATTTTGTGTGTTCATGTGGAATATTCCCCCTGAGCTATGAAATGCTTCTTGCTGCTTTGCACAATAACCCAGCCTACATTAAAATGCTAAGTGAGATATGCCAAGAATATTTTTGCCATGTCAAAAGTAATCAAATCCTAAATGAATATTCAGCCAGCTACTTTGCAGTATATCTAAAACAATATAATATACAGTATTGCAGTTTACCAGTGCTTGGATGTGATTGCTGTGTTCATTTTCTTTATTCAGCCTCCCCCCCCCCCCCCCCTTCTATTTTCCTCCAATGATCCTGCTAGTGACATTTCCGGTCCTAGAGGGATACCTTAGGACAAGACTACAGGAACACCCCTCTCTTGCCTCACGGTGATATCCATAACGTACACTATATTGTCAATAGTATTGGGACGACTGCCTTTACACGCACATGAACTTTAATGGCATGCCAGTCTTAGTCTGTAGGGTTCAATATTGAGTTGGCCCACCCTTTGCAGCTATAACAGCTTCAACTCTTCTGGGAAGACCGTCCACAAGGTTTAGGCGTGTGTCTATGGGAATATTTGACCATTCTTCCAGAAGCGCATTGAGAGATCAGGCACTGATGATGTGGACAAGAAGGCCTGGCTCTTAGTCTCTGCTCGAATTCATCTTAAAGGTGTTCCATCGGGTGGAGGTCAGGACTGTGCAGGCCAGTCAAGTTCCTCCACCCCAAAACTCGCTCATCCATGTATTTATGGACCTTGCTTTGTGTACTGGTGCGCAGTCATGTTGGAACAGGAAGGGGCCATCCCCAAACTGTTCCCACAAAGTAGGGAGCATGAAATTATCCAAAACGTCTTGGTATTTGCCCACAATTATGTGTAGTGTAGAGCACGTACACATGCAATCTAGTGTGCGGTTATAAAAATGTTAGAAAAACACGTTTGAACCCAAAAAATATCAAGAAGCGTATTTTTGCCACAAACTTAAATGAAAGTCGGCAACCAACATGGAATGGAAAAAAAAAATTAAAAAAGAAAAAAAGGGCCAAAGAGGCACATGAGCTTCTTTGCCGCGTTTGTGGCGTGTTGTGCTACCCATTGAAATCAATAAAACGAACAGTGCATGATATCTGATGTTACGCTACAGTAGTGTGAATGGGGACTTAAAGTGGTTCTAAAGGCAGAAGGTTTTTTTTTATCTCAAAGCGGAGTTCCGCCGAAAAACAAATACATTTAATGTCATCAGCTACAAAAAGTGTAGCTAGTGACTTAATCAGACACTCACCTGTCCGGCGGTCCAGCGATGCGGGAGTACGAAGCCGTGCTCCTCTCCCCCTCCTCTCCATGGCACTCTGTGGGCTACACAACCGGGCATGCATGGCGCATGCGTGAGCCGCGCTACGAATGGCCAGGCAATCTTCTGGGACCTGTGACGAGTCCCCGAAGATTGCAGGGATGGGGGGGTGAACTTCCAGCGCCACAAAACGCTGGGAGGAAGTGGGAGTTGGATGCCTCTAAAAAGAGTATCCGCTCCCCCTCCACCAAAAAATAAATAAAAAATGACATGCCAAATGTGACATGTCAGGGGGTCACCATGACTTAAAGCGGAAGTTCCATTTTTGGGTGGGACTCCACTTTAATGCATTAGAATAAAAAAACCTTCAGTGTGCAGCAGTTCCCCCTCTTACAAGAACCTCGGCTGCCTGGGACTCTTCCTCCTGATTGGATGAGACACAGCATCGGGCACCAATGGCTCCCACTGCTGTCAAAGCCAGAGAGAGAGAGAGAGAGAGAGAGATGCCGAGCCACAGCTCTCTGCCTGAATGGACACACAGCAGCGGCTCGACTCGGGTGCCCCCAAAGCAAGCTTCTTGCTATGAGGGCACTCAGCAGGAAGGAGGAGCCAGGAACCCGAGAAGAGGAGGATCTGGGCTGCTCGGTGTAGAACCACTGCACAGAGCAGGCAAGAATACAAAAAATTCTCTTTAACCGGTTCACGACGATGTACGTTGGCAGAATGGCACAGACAGGCCTAAGGGCGTACATTTACGTCCCTTTAAGAATGCAGCCATCACATGCGTGCCGGTTGGGACACCAGTGAGTCCGGTCGCGGGTCCCGCGGACTCGATCGCCGTCTGGCCAGCCGCGATCGTCTCACGGGAAGGCTGAACGGGGAGATGCGGAAGTTAACAGCATCTTCCCGTACTGCCTAGCAACAAGTGACACTGATCTCGGCTCCCTGTGATTGGAGCAGAGATCAGTGTTCACTAAAGCACAGCCACGCTCCCCACAGTTAGTAACCCGCCCCTAGGAACACTTAACCCCTACACTGCCACCCCCTGGTTAACCCCTTCACTGCCAGTGTCATTTACACAGGAATCAGTGCATTAAAATAGCACTGATTGCTGTATAAATGACAATGGTCCCAAAAACGTGTCAAAAATGTCCGATGTGTCCGCCATAATGTTGCAGTCACAAAAAAAAAATAAAGATTTTGTCTGCATAAAGTGGGCCTTGAGAGGAAAGAAAGTCCTCCTCTTCCTCCTGCTGCTCTGCCTCCAGTGCTCTGTTCATAATGCCACGCAGAGTCTGCTCCAGCAGGAACACAACAGGGATTGTGTCACTGATGCAGGCACTGTCACTGCTCACCATCCTTGTGGCCTCCTCAAATGGTGACAATACAGTGCAAGCATCCTTAATGATCAGCCATTGGCTGGGAAAAAAAGCTGAGGTGGCCTGAGCCGTACTGACACAAGTACTCGTCGACGGCCCTCTGCTGCATGTATAGCTGCTGCAGAATTCCCAAAGTTGAGTGCCACCTGGTGGGCATGTCACAAATCAGGCGGTTTACGGGCAGGTGGAATTTCCGCTGAATTTCAGCCAACCGAGCACAGTCTGTGTATGACTGCCTGAAATGGCTACAGACTCTTCTGGCCTGCTTTAGTACATCTTGCAACCCTGGGTACGTACTTAGGAAACTCTGCACCACCAAATTGAGGACTTGTGCCAGGCATGGCACGTGTCAACTTTCCCAGTCTAAAGGCGGACAGGAGATTTGAGCCATTATGGGACACCACCATTCCCCATTCCTGGCTCCAGCTGGCGTGGTGTGAACCACCTCTGGGCCTGTCCTTGCAGGGCTGCAAGAATCTCTGCTCTGGTGTGGTTCCTGTCCCCTAAACACACCAGCTGACACTGGGAAAAGCCCTTTGAACGCTTAGGGGGTACCTGATGTTCATAGGACAATTCTGCAGAGGAGGGCATGGAGGTGGCGGAGGAGGGGGTAGAGCTCACAGGTCTGGCATCATCACCAACAGCTGTATGGAGATGTGGGGGCACAACAAGCTGCAGCATTGAGCCCTGTCCTGCATCCTTTCGAGTTGTAAGCAGCGTTACCCAGGGTGCTGTGAATGAAATATATCGTCCCTACCCATGCTTGCTGGATGTGTCAGCAGTAAGGTGGATTTTACGGCTGACTGCCTTGCCCAATGATGCCAGAACATTCCCTTCCACGTGAAGGTAGAGAGATGGAACAGCCTTACGTGAAAAGTAGTATCGACTGGGAACCTGCCATTGTGGTACAGCGCATTGTGCGAATTCACGGAAGGGGGCCGAATCCACCAGGCTGAAAGGCAGAAGATGGAGAGCCAACAGCTTTGACAAGCTTGCATTCAAGCACTGGGCATGTGGGTGGCAGGGACAATTTTTTTTCCACTGCAGAAGATGGGGCAGAGAAATTTGCTGGCTACATTCTACAGCTGGTGGTGTGCTGCTGGTAGAGCTTCTAGGACACTGGACACCCTGTGCTATACCATCATCCCTGTCAGTGTAGGCTGCTGAAAGGTAATGACTCGGTATCGCAGGGGCAGACTGAAGTGGGTAAGGAGGAGGAGGAACAGATTTGTGCCCCTTTTGTGCGTTTTTTTTTAGGTGCTCTTGCCAACGGGCTGAGTGGTTGGACGTTAAATGCCTGGTTAGGCATGTGGTACCCAAATAGTTGGTGTTTTTGCCACGTTTAATGTGCCTGTGAGACAGTTTGCAGATAGCAACAGTGCGATCTGCTGCAGATGTGCTGAAAAAGGCCCAGACAGCTGAGCTGTGGGGAGTGGGACCGGGAGAGAACAGCTTCAGAATGTGATGGAATAGGGTGGGCTGCCCTCTACTCTTTCTTGATGCCGACCTCCTTGGGGTTGTGCTGTCTCACCTTCAGTTTCCTCCTCTGCTCTATCTGGCACCCAAGTCACATCAGTGACTCCTCCATCTTCATCATTACCACTGGAGAAACTTGGCAATACGCTGCGGCTTGAGGGGAACAAGAATGCCAATTTGTCTACCAGTGTTCCTCCCTCTCTCTAGGATCATGCTCCTGTCATTCTAAACCTCAGAACCAGCATCTGAATCCTGTAGTGGCTGGGCACCATCAAGGAGCAAGTGGCTGATGATGTGGTCAAATAACTCAGCTGACTCCTCAATGGCTGATATTATGGCAGGAATAGATGTGGACAAGGAGGCAGGTTTATCCACTCTGGCAACTGCAGGGGACTGCACACTTGTCTCTGCTTGTGTGACAGAGGATGAGGAGGATGAGGAAGGTTTAGTAAGCCAGTCCACCACCTCCTCTGCATGCTGTGGCTGGATAGCACGGGCAAACTCACTAAACAGAGGAAATTATGTCCTGCGTGAGGACTGACCACCACATCCACCTTTGCCTTTGGACACATTTGTTGCTGGCCCCCTCACAGTGCCAAGGGAACGTCTCTCTCCTTGTTGTTCTCCCAGACATTATTGGGAGGGGACGGTGCTTATAAGCAAATGTAAAGGAGAAGTTGAAATCTGTACATAGATGCACTTAAATCAATGTAAAGAGGTGTTTGGTGCCCTTTAAATTTGAGTACTCACACTACACAGACACACTCCACAGATACAATATAATATACTGCAATATAATGTGCCAAACGTACAGTGATGCACAGAACTATATAGCGTTAAACTGTCAGTAATGCACACAGAAGTAAATGGCGTTAAACTGGCAGTAACTTAATCAAATAGACGGCGTTCAACCGGCACTACACTGAAGCTGTCCCTACTCTAGCAATATACAAATGTCAAGATTACTGACACGGTCTCAGTACACTACACTACACTGAAACTATCGGAGCTGTCCCTACTCTAGCTGCACACTATGAAAAGCTGAATGATGGTCCTCCTCACTACACTCAAACTATACTAATATTCTACACTGACAATTGAAGCAAAATAGCACAGTATAGCACACTAACAGCACTGAACAGACCCCTGTTCTATCCCTCTCTCCACGCCAAAAATCACACTGAAAATGGCTGCCATTGAAAGAATACTTTTATACTGTGGGGCGGAAATGAGCCATGATTGGATAAAGTCATGATGACAGTGTCCAATCATGACTGACAGTGCTCTGTGCCCCGATTGGCTGAAGCTTTCACTGCTTCAGCCAATCACAGCTTGCATAAACATACATATTAGTGCTAAGATAGTCATCTATCATAAAATATCTATTTATTGCCAACACTTATAAAATATAACGTAAAAATCAAGTTTAAAAAACAAAAATCTTTAATCATAAAATCAGCAAGGATCAGCATATATTGTATAGGATCGCCGGTTAGCGTGCCACCTGACCAGAAATAACATATCTCAAACACGACCCAATGCCGGTTCGTCAGGCTACATCTGATGTCTTCAGGGGTTGTGTGCTTGGATACGTCTGACTGCTTTTATATAAATTCATAACCAGCCTGGGCCAATCCTATTGAATCCACAGCCATAAAAATGCATATTAGTGCCAAGATAGTCATCCATCATAAAATATCTATTTATTGCCATCTAACACTTATAAAATATAATGTAAAATTAAGTTTAAAAAACAAAAATCTTTAATCATAACATAGGTACTGGCCTCTAGTGGCCGTTTTATATATTGTCAATAAAGGCTAAAAATAGGGGAGACCTCAAGTGGTCATTGAAGATATTACATTTTACTATACCAATTCAGAGTCAATAGAACAAAGCCAGAATTTACAAAGTAAAGATCATAATGTTAATAGTGCTGGCCTCGAGTAGTCCTTTTATCTATTAACAATAAAGAATTAAAGCAGAGGAGACCTCAAATGGTCATTGAACATATAATATTCTACTATACAATTCAGAGTCAATAGAACAAACACAGACTTTACAAAGTAAAGATCACAATGTTAATAGGCACTGGCCACTAAATGATAAGGGTAGGGGAGACCTCAAGTGGTCATTGAAATACATTGTGGGATAGACAGAATATTGAATTATTGTAGAGGTATGAATAATGACTGTTTCCATGAACAAAACCAAATGGATATTTGATCTTAACAATTTAAGATCCACTTGTTTTAATATCGATATAGGATTTAAATAGTTTTAGTTTGGATTTTTAATAGTTTTACTTTGTAAAATCTGGGTTTGTTCCAATTCTGAATCATTATGTAATATTTTCAATGACCACTTGAGCTCTCCCCTACCCTTATTCTTTAGTGATAATATACTAAACGGTCACCAGAGGCCATTGCCTAGTCTGGGTTTGTTCTATTGACGGAATTGGTATAGTAGAAAGTAATATTATCTTCAATTACCACTTGAGTTCTCCCCTATTTTAATCCTTTAGTGGTAATATATAAACCGGCCACTAGAGGCCAGTACCTATGTCATGATTAAATATTTGTTTTTAAACTTGATTCTATATTATATTTTATAAGTGTTAGATGGCAATAAATAGATATTTTATGACAGATGAATATCTTAGAACTAATATGAATGATTATGGCTGCATAATAATTAAGGATGGCTGTGGATCCAATAGGATTGGCCCAGGCTGGTTATGAATTTATAAAAAAAGCAGTCAGACCTATCCAAGCACACAACCCCTGAAGACATCAGATGTAGGCTGATGAATTGGCATTGGGTCATGTTTGAGATACCGTATATACTCGAGTATAGGTCGACCCAAATATAAGCCGAGGCCCCAAATTTACCACAAAAAAACTGGGAAAACGTACTGACTCGTGTATAAGCCGAGTGTGAAAAATGCAGCAGCTACTGTAAGTGGAAAAGAGGGTCAGCAAATGCCCATCTGTAGCTGCAGGTCTCCCTGTGTCCTGTACATACCCCCGTGTCCATTGCAGCCTACCTGTGCCGATCTGCATCCCCTGGGTCCTGTGTATGTCTCCCTGTGCGATCTGCCACCTGTGTCCACCATTGCAGTCTTTATGTGCCGATCGTTAGATGCCTCCCTGTTCGTCCTGTGTCCCCCATTGCTGATCCTGCCAATCAGCGTGTAAGGCGCCATTCCAATATACAAAAGCCGCGCCTCCTCCTCGTCCGTGATAGGAGGAACACTCTGTTTTCCCAGCAGTCAGTGTGTTCCGCCTATCACGGACATCCTCTCATCCTCGTCCATGAGATGAGAATGACAGGACGTCTGTGATAGGCGGAACACTGCACACTGACTTAGGCTACTTGCAGACTGAGGCGCTGGGCGCGCTGGCGGTAAAGCAGCGCTATATTTAGCACTGCTTTACCGTCATTTTAGCTGCGCTTTTCGGCCGATAGCGGGGCGGTTTTACCCCCCGCGAGCGGCCCAAAAAGGGTAAATACACGCAAAGGTAAATACACCTCTCCTACAGCGCTCCAAAGATGCGGCTTGCAGGACATTTTTCAGCGTCCTGCAAGCGCACCGCTCCAGTGTGAAAGCCCCCTGGCTTTCACACTGGAGACACAGCAGCGGCTGTTTAAACGCGCTTTGCAGGCGCTATTTTTAGAACTTTAGCACCTACAAAGCGCCTCAGTGTGAAAGGGGCCTTACTGCTGGGAAAATTAGTGTTCCTCCTATAATGGACGGGGGGAGGAGGGGGCGGGGGGGGGGGGGGGGGGGGGGGGGGGGATGAGGGGGCGCGGGGGGAGGAGGGGGCGCGGCTTTTGAACACTGCCGTCTGTCTGCATGACACACTGATCATGGCCGTTGGTATTGCAACACCTAACAATGCTAATGCAATGTTAACCACTGGGCACTTTTCAGCTTTCGGTGCTCTCACACTTTGAATGACAATTTCTCAGTCATGCAACACTGTACCCAAATTAATTTTTGTCCTTTTTTCACACAAATAGAGCTTTCTTTTAGTGGTATTTAATCACCGCTGGGTTTTTTATTTTTTGCGCTATCAAAAAATACTGAAAATTTGGTAAAAAAAAAAAAAAAAAAAGAATCTTTGGTTTCTATTAAAATTTATTGCACAGTATTGGCAGAGTATTGCACAGTGCTGGCGGTGTAGCTGTCACTGACCAGCGCTGTGGGCACTACACATCCAGCCCACAGCGCTGGTCCCATCTCTCCCCCTCTCAGCTTCTCCCCTCTCACTGTACCGATCGATACAGAGAGGGGAGGGAGGAACCGGCGTCATGACGTGACGCCGGTTTGTGTACATGTGATCGCACCGTCATTTGACAGAGCGATCACGTGGTAAACGGCCGCTATCGGCGGCCGTTTACCGTGATGCGCCGGGTCCTCGGGACCTGGCAGTCACAGATGTTCCCAAATGCGCGCCAAAGGGGGCGCGCAGGAGCAAGGTTCTGGGAGGACGTCCTACAGTGCCCAGTGCCACCTGTCAGTCGTCGTTAAAAAAAAATCTGGCTCCTAACTTTTTTAGCTGGCTCCTAGATTCCAAGCAAATTTGTCAAGCCCTGGATTTATACAAGGACTTCGCAATTTAAAGGGGTTGTAAAGGTATTTTTTTTTTTTTAATAACAAATATGTTATACTTACCTCCACTGTGCAGCTCGTTTTGCACAGAGTGGCCCCGAACCTAGTCTTCTGGGGTCCCTCAGCGGCTGTCTCCGCTCCCCCCGCAAGTACTTCTCATGTTCATGCGAGCTCCCTCGCATGGTAAGAAGTGCTTGCGGGTGCGCTCCCGTGATACAGCTGGCGGCTATAGCCGCTCACTATCACTCGGCCTTGCCCCCCAGCATGCCGCGTCATTGGATGTGATTGACAGCTGCGCGAGCCAATGGCTGCGCTGCTGTCAATCCAGCCACTGTAACCACTGCATTAAGGTGAATTTTTTTTTTTTTTACCTTTAAAACCCCTTTAAGTATTTTTATAATTCAAATAGATATATTTTTTTGTTTTGTTTATTCACTATGGCGATTTAAGATATGTAATTGATGATACAAGAGCACGGTTTTTGTTCCTTTTCAATGCCATCAGTTTGTTTTGCAACAATAAGATTGCGAAAGTCTTGAGATTGCTCTTTGCTTTTACCCATCATGAGATGTTTCTTGTGTGACACCTTGGTATAGGCCATCAGTTAAGACTGAACCAGCTAATATTAATTTGCACTGACAAGGGGCAAGATTGCCTTGTAATTACAGATAGGACTTCAGCCAGGGCCTTGGCTCTCTATGCCTTTTTGCACCTCCTTTTCTTTATGTATTCAATACTTTTTCCCTGTGTCATTCCATTTTATTATTTCATTCCACATAACTTCATTTCTGAACTTATTGGCTTTGGGTTCTTTGCATGTATGGATTGCATGGGTTTTTACCAACATGCAGTGAAAATTTTATGTCAATAACCTAGAAAAATGGCGATGTATTCCATACTTATTTTACCAGAAAAATATACATCTCTGCAAGTCTTTTGGATCTCTGCCTGGCCCTTTTAAACCTTACCCACCATTTGTGACTGACCTATGGATGAGGTCTGCCTGAGTTCTTCTTCAGACCAAGAAAAATTAATCCAAGCCATTGGCACACCCCACCACCCTTACCCTTACCCTTCTCCTGTACAAATCTCTACTTATGCATCACTTTTAGCACAGTGCAGGGGTATTTTATGTAGAGATTTCCAATCCTAATTGTTCTTGCCAGAAGGATCTTTATTTACATCACCCTTTCCTAGAAGCTAGAGCGAGGGAGTTCTGATGCAATAAGCAGATCCAACAAAAGTGGGAAAAAAAAATAAAAATAAAAAACAGGCAGTGTGACAGAGCCAGCGCAGCACTGCACCAGACTGCAAGGTGAAGTGTTGGTTTACTGTGGAGGATAGTGTGAACTCAGCCTTAACCACTTCAATACAGAGCACTTAAACCCCTTCCTGCCCAGAACACTTTTCAGCTTTCAGCGCTGTCGCACTTTGAATGACAATTGCGCGGTCATACAACACTGTACCCAAACTACATTTTTATAAATTTTTTTCCCCCACAAATAGAGCTTTTTTTTTGGTGGTATTTGATCGCCTCTGGGATTTTTTTTTCTGCTAAATAAAAAAAAAGACCGAAAATATTGAAAAAAAAAATATATATGTTTTTTTTTTGTTTCAGTTTCAAAACTTTGTAAATAATTAAGTTTTCTCCTTCACTGATGGGCACTGATAAGGCGGCACCGATGAGGCAGCAGCACCGATGGGCACAATGGGCGGCATTGCAGTGTAATGTATTGTACTGATGGATGCCAATCAGTGCCAAACAATAATGCATGCCAATCAGTGATGCCCATTGTGGGCACTGACTGGCATACCTGGTGGTCTAGGGTGGCATCCCTGGTGCTGGGCATCCCTGGTAGTCCAGTGTGGGCATCCTTGGGGGGGCTGCGCTGATAACCGATCAGCACAGACCCCCCCCCCCCCCCCGTCAGAGGAGGAGACTCTTTACTGAGATTGTAGTTGCGGGGTGTCAGACTGACACACTGCAGCAATGATCACCGCGATGCGCGCCCCCGGGGGCGCACAACGGCTCAAAATCCTGATCACGTCATATGACGTCCGGTCAGGATTTTGAAACCACTTTGTCGCCGTCATTCTGCTATATGGCAGGCGGCAAGTGGTTTAACAAATATAAAGAATCGTTGAAATCCTTGTCAGGTTTCTTTTTTAACCATTCCCCCACTGGGAAATTCATCTTCTCCATCTGTCATGGTGACCACTGTTGCTGGAACAGAAAGTGATTGGATATACGTAAAACCTGACAAGCGTTCAAAACCATTCAATACTTGTAAAAAAAAAAAAAAAAAGAAGATTACGGCTGCGGTGACCTTCCTGCGAATCGTAGGTATTAAGCTCCCCCCTTTGTAGCTCCTGGGCTCTCCCCCTCCCCCCAGGAGTGCAACAAACTATATCAGGATAGTGAGCGGATCAGGATCTGCTCACTGAACCCAGAAGCATCCAGAGAGTATGGGACACACTAGGGTTCTAATAGACCCCTGATGCCTCCATAAAGAGTATATGTATAGGGAGCTTGTTACTCAATTTGTGATGGCAATAAAGCTAAATTTAAAATACATTTTAAAAAGTGTTAGATTAGAATATAATAAAAAATAAATCCTAAAGCACCCCATCACACGCTTGTGCAACATATTTTGGGTATCGTTGCATTAGCCGGACTGACAGAAATAATTCTAGGTCCCTTATTTACAGTGAACTCTAAATTGAGTAGTTGTTATAGTGTCGCCAATTATTTTGAGTATTGTAATTTTTTTCCATTCCGCATGGGTGCACACAGTTGTGAGGTCTGTCACATTTGGCATCTATTTCCTCAATTCAACTTCATCTTTTAGTTTGTGTTTTAAAAAAAAAAAATATATATATATAATAATTTGTGGATTACATCAAGTTAGTGCACACTAAAATATATTTCTTCCTGAAATAGTAGATTAGATAAACAGTTGCGCAAATATTGTGCAACATAACAAAATTAATTAATTTTCTAGCTAAAAATTCAGAATTTTCTAGCTAAAACGTGTGAAAAATGAAAAGATTGCTCCAGAGGGGAAGAAGTTAAGCATCAATGGATATACTTACTTTGTCCAGAGTTTGTAGACACGTTGCAAAGTGATCTTTGTGGTAGCAAAATTCTAAATGGAAACAAAATATGCATAAAATCATAATCTCACAACACCGTTGCCTCCTAAAAAATTGTCGACGCCTCTGATCTTTGCTCCCATGAAGGGTTATGTCTGAGGAATTTTTTTTGCATCTGACACACATCAGCTTGCATGATCCAAGTTGGAAGTGGGATTATTAGGTACCCAGTTTAATGTATGTTTATATGGAGGATCTTGGATTTCATGGTGTCTACATGGTTGTCACGTTTGCCTTGCAGAGATGTCAGGGTTCCAATCTCAGCAGGGACACCATCTGTATGGAATTTGAATGATTTCCTAGGTATAGGGGGAGGGCGACAGGGGGATTCCCTCTCGCTGTGGTATTGTATCAGAATACAATGATTAGTGTTGCCAGCTATAGCAACAGTCACTGATCGTTCGGGAAAAACCCAACAGGCTGCTTGTGGGATAGATCCCAGCTGGCCAGCTAAACTTACCTTTCCTTCAGTGGTCCACCCCTTAAAAGCATCTTCTGCTGGGTGCTGGTTTTCGGCAGTCTTCATTGGCCGCAGCAGGTTGGCACATGAACTGTGCTTGCACAGCTTAGTGTACATTCCAAATAAGACTGCAAGCAGGTAGTTCTTTCTTTTATTGCAAAATACATTGCATGTCTCTTCTGCAATAAAGAGCGTGCCTGCTCGCAGTTTGACAGCGGGACATTAGTTCTGCTTGAAGGTACCTGAGAAACTGCTGCTAAAAAGATACGCATTTTCTACAGTACCTGAAAAACTGAATCTGCCTAGTTATAAAAGACAGGCTTCATTCAGACAGACAACAGCAAGAGACAACGTATTGCTGCAGCTGGGTTTGACCGGTAGCTGTGAACAAATGCAGCGAAAAAGCCTGCACAAAGCAATGACAGGCTGACAGGAGTCACCGTTGTCTCAGGATGTTAGCATTTATTTGCATGTTGTACAATTACCTTTGGTTAGGAATAGATGTCCAATCCTGGACACAACCAGGCATTAACATCTCTCCCTAACCACAGTGTGTATTGTGTATTTGATAATTCTGTCAACCTGTAATTGCTCTCTGCAGGTTTCCCAGCCACTGCTATAGTTCATTGAGTACTACAAGCTGACAGCTGGAAAGGCTGTCGGTAGTTGTAGTCCATGCATTCACGGAACACTTTAAAATTAATGATGTGGCGGGGCACGCAGAGCATTTTTTTTTTTTTTAAGTTGTGGCAGTGAGCGAGAGGAGAACACCCACTCGCTGCCAAAACAAAGGACCGGGGGGGGGGGGGATTTGGGGGGATTTGGGGGGGCGAACATTTGTAACATGCAACACATTACAAAAGGTGAATTTACCCTTTAACCACTTGCTAACCGCGCTACAGCCAAATGACAGCTACAGTGCAGTCGCCCAGTTCTGGGAGGGTGTCTTGACATCCTTCCAGAACCGCGACCGCCACTTTGGCGTGCTCTGTGACCGCCGTGTCCTTTGGGTCATTGCCACCTATCAGTGCTGCCTCATCAGCGCACATCAAGGAGATAAATAACCTATTTGCTAAATTACAGTTGGGTGAAAAAGTATTTGCCCCTTTCAGATTTTTTATTGCATATCTGTCACACTTAAATGACTCAGATCATCAAACAAATTGTATTATTACACAAAGATAACCCGAGTTAATACAAAATGCAGTTTTTAAATGATGGTTTCATTTATTAAGCAAAAAAAGCTGTCCAAACCTGCCTGGCTGTATGTGAAAAAGTAATTGCCCCATAAACCCAATAACTGGGTTGTGCCACCCTTGGCGGCAACAACTGCAATCAAGCCTTTGTGATAACTGGCAATGAGTCTTTCACATTTCTGTCGACCAATTTTGGCCCACTCTTTGCAGAATTGTTTTAATTCAGCCATATTGGAGGGTTTTACAGCACTAACGGCCTGTATAAGGTCATGATACAGCATCTCAATTGGATTAAGTCTGGGCTTTGACTAGGCCACTCCAAAACCTAAATTTTGCTTTGTTTGAACCATTTGGAGGTGGTCTTGCTGTTGTGTTTCGGATCATTGTCCTGTTGCATAACCCAAGTGCACTTGAGCGTGAGGTCACAAACTGTTTGCCGGACATTCTCCTTTAGGATATTCTGGTAGAGCTCAGATTTCATGGTTCCATCAATTATGGTAAGTCATCCAGGTCCTGAAGCTGCAAAGCAGCCCCAGACCATCACGCTACCACCACCACTATGTCTCACTGTTGATCTGACGTTCTTGTTATGAAATGCTGTATTCGTTTTATGCCAGATGTAATGGGACGCACACCTTCCAAAAAGTTAAATTTTTGTCTCATCAGTCCACAGAAAATCTGCCTAAAAGTCTTGGGGATAATCAAGAAGTTTTTGGGTAAATGTGAGGTGAGCCTTATGTTCTTATGTTGTCAGCAGTGGCTTTGGCCTTGGAACTCTCCCATGGATGCCATTTTTCCCAGTCTCTTTCTTATTGTTGAATCATGAACACTGATCTTACCTGAGGCAAGTGAGGCCTGCAGTTCTTTAGATGTTGTTCTGGGTTCTTTTATGACCTCCTGGATAAGTCGTCATGCTCTTGGAGTAATTTTTGTAGGCCTGCCACTCTGGGAAGGTTCACCACTGTTCCAAATTATCTCCATTTGTGGATAATGGCTCTCCCCATGGTTCACTGGAGTTGCAAAGCCTTAGAAATGGCTTTGAAACCCTCCCTAGACCGATACATGTACATTACTTTGTTTCTAATCTATTCTTGATTTTTTTTTTTAGATTGTGGCATGATGTGTGGCTTTTTGTGATCTGTTGGTATGCTTCACTTTGTCAGACAGCTATTTATGTTAATTCAATAGGTCTGGCAGTAATCAGGCCTGGGTGTGGCAAGTGAAATTTAACTTAGCTTTCCAAAAAATTGTGGTTAATCACAGTTCATTCATAATTCAGCAAGGAAGGGGGCAGTTACTTTTTCACATAGGGCCAGGCAAGTGCGAACAGCATTTTTCCCTTAATAAATGAAATAATAATTTTAAAAACTGCATCTTGGATTTACTCGGGTTATCTTTGTGTAATATTAGAATGTATTTGATGATCTGAATCATTTAAGTGTGAGATATATGCAAAAATAAAATCAGGAAGGGGCAAATACATTCACACAACTGTATAAAACAGGAACAAAAAAAACATTTTTATTTTTTATTTATTGTTTTAAATGTTTTTTTATTTAGCAAAAAATAAAGCCAGTGGTGATTAAATACCACCAAAAGAAAGCTCTATTTGTGCGAATAAAAATAAATAAATGATACAAATGTAATATATGTACAGGGTTGCATGACTGCACAAAGGTCATTTAAAGTGCAACAGCACTGAAAATTGGCCTGGGCAGGTAGGTAAAAGTTCCCAGTAGGTAAGCTAATTTTTTAAAAGCTCCAAAAAGTTTATTTTAGCATGGGTGCCTTGCAGCACTGGAGTACTGAAATCCCAGATGCTACATGCATGGCGTTTGCATGCAGGTTTCCTCCAGATTCCTCCTACACCGCATGCTACTAGGTTAATTGGCTTCTATCTAAACTAGCCCTAGTATGTGTATGCATGCGAGGTAGGGCGCTTTAGGCTTCATTCACATGGGGTGCACATAACCGTTTCCCCATTTAGGCCCATGTTTACCCACACAGGGATGTGCAAGTGTTCCAAGCATCCCCATGCAGGCAGTCCTGTTGATATCATGGACACAGTGGCTGTGTCTCAATATGACATCCATGTGGGTTCGGGGGACCTGAACACAGACAGCTAGTTCAGGGACACACACCCATACAGATGTTAAGCTGTATGCAGAGCCTGCCAGGAAGACGGCACTGCGCTAATCACAGGCAGTGAGACATTGTCCCAATGCGTGGCTACAAAGATCGAGAAATGTCTCACTGCCTGCGCAGTGCCGACTTCCTGGCGGGCTCTGCACGTGGGCTGTGCGAAAACGCCGGAGCTCATCCTTAGTCACGAACGGGACTGCCCGTATGGGGGATACACAGAACACTTGTTCATCTCAATGTGGGTAAACACAGCCCTGCACGGGGGTATGCTTATATATGCCCTGTGCGAATGACGCCTTATGCATAGTACACTTGATGAGAAATATGGACGAAAAAATATCGCTTTCGGATCGATTGTGCGATAATCTGATGTTAGTACACAGCTTTCGGGAGCCGATCATGACAGTTCATGTGAAAATACCTGAAGGGACAACATTTGTTTCTCGTATGATAACAGAACAAATGATTCTCATGAAATTAGTATGGTATTTATACGAATTTTAAAAAAATTGTGTAACCAAAGACCACGCATGCTAAGAATACATCTAAGCATATCTTACATCTGAAATTGTATTCTGTTCTATAAGAATTTTTGTAACCTATTGGCTTTCTATACGAGACTAGCATGGAAAATAAAAAAGGGGGGGGGGGGGACAATCATTTGTCCGATATTCTTATGGTGTGTACAAGGCATAAGACTGTAAGCTCCTGGAGGTCAGCTACTGAATGTACAGTAAGAAAAGCATTGCATATTCAAAAGTTGCCTGTAAGAAATAATCTGCATGGCAGTGAAAAGGGATAGCACTTCAGTACTATAGAAATAGTGTTGAGAAAAAGGACAACCTGGGAATGTCTAGCAGTAAACCATGACAACACAAAGCTAATTAAATCACCAGAAACATGGAATGAGGAGGAGGACAGAGCAGACAAACCTCTGCAAGCTGAGCACGTTGCTGAAACTCATAGACATACACAGTATTCCCAATGTACACAGGCCTCCCACTTATAAGGCAGCCTAGTGAGCACACAGCTGTAAACATAACATGGTGTGCCTTCCACTTCCGCCTCACCTCTCCATTCTCTAGCTGCAGCTCTCTGGCAGCCTTGCCGTATCCATTCTTCAGGAGATACTGGTGAATGAGAGCCAACAGGGCGCTCTTAGACTTCACCATCTTACAATCGATCCGCACACTCTGTCACATACACACACCTTCTCCTCTGTACACCATGTGCTTCCTGTTACATGAGTTCCGGTGTACTGTAGAAGAGTACAGGGTGTAGCAAGATGGCGGCGACGAAACGTCACTTCCGTTACACATTCTAACGGGTTGCCTAATCTGATGAAACACCACCACTGAGAACTCGGTGTAGCACGAAATCCAGCGATCCCCTGGCATGTGCGCATGTGCCGGTTTCCGATTATTATTATTTTGTAACCACTTCAACCCTGGAAGGTTTTACCCCCCTCCCTGACCAGAGCACTTTTTACAATTTGGCACTGCGCTGTTTTAACTGGTAATTGCACGGTCATGCAATACTGTACCCCAAACGAAATGCGTCCTTTTTTTCCCACAAATAGAGCTTTCTTTTGGTGTTAGTTGATCCCCTCTGAGGTTTTATTTTTTGCAATGTAAATGAAAAAAGACCGTAAATTTAGAATAAAAATTATATTTTCTACTTTTTGCTATTAAAAAATCCAATAAACGCAATTTTAGTCATATATTTAGGCTAAAATGTATTCAGCCACATGTCTTGGGAAAAAAAAAATTCAATAAGCGTATATTTATTGGTTTGCGCAAAAGTTATAGCGTCTACAAACTAGAGTACATTTTCTAGAAATTAAGCAGCTTTTAGTTTATGACTGCCCATCTCAATTCTTGTGGTGCTAAAATGACAGGGCAGTACAACCCCCCCCCCCCCCAAATGACCCCATTTTGGAAAGTAGACACCCCAAGGAAATTGCTGAGAGGGTTGTTGAGCCCATTGAATTTTTTTTTTTTTTGTTGTCACAAGTGATTGAAAAATGACAAAAAAAAATGACACAAAGTTGACACTAAATGATATATTGCTCAAACATGCCATAGTTATGGAATTACACCCCAAAATACATTCTGCTGCTTCTCCTGAGTATGGGGATACACACATGTAAGACTTTTTGGGAGTCTAGCTGCATACAGGACCAGGACCGGACTGACCTACCGGGAGGCTGCCTGCCCTGGGGCCGCTTTGAGCTACGCTGTGGCTGCAGCATAGCTCAAAGCGGAGTCACACTGTGTCACGGAGCTCAGTCGGAAATGTTCGGCCGCGCTGTTACAAAAGTCCCGCCCTTCCACTAGACCAGCTCGTGTGATAGACGCGGTGTTCTGTCTATCACACAAGCTGGTCTAGGAGGAGGGTAGGACTTTTGTAACAGCGCAGCCAAACTTATCCGACTGAGCTCCGTGACACAGCGGGAGATGCGGGCTCCACAGGCACAGGCACTGACTGGTGAGGCGGCAATGATGGGCACGGTATAGCTGCAATGATGGGCACGGTGAGGCGGCAATGATGGGCAATGTATAGCTGCAATGATGTACACAGTATAGCTGCAATGATGGGCACAGCGAGTTGGCAATGATGGGCATGGTGAAGGGGCAGTGATGGGCACGATGAGGCGGCAATGATGGGCACGGTGAGGCAGCAATGATGGGCACAGTGAGGTGGCAGTGATGGACGCGGTGAGGCGGCAATGATGGACACAATGAGGCGGCAATGATGGGCACGGTATAGCTGCAATGATGGGCACGGTGAGGCGGCAATGATGGACACAATGAGGTGGCAATGATGGGCACAGTATAGCTGCAATGATGGGCACGGTGAGGCGGCAATGATGGACACAATGAGGCGGCAATGATGGGCACGGTATAGCTGCAATGATGGACGCGGTGAGGCGGCAATGATGGATACAATGAGACGGCAATGATGGGCACAGTATAGCTGCAATGATGGGCACGGTGAGGTGGCAATGATGGGCATGGTGAGGCGGCAATGATAGGCACAGTAAAGCTGCAATGATGGGCACGGTGAGGCTGCAATGATGGGCATGGTGAGGTGGCAGTGATGGGCACGGTGAGGCGGCAATGATGGGCACGGTGAGGCGGCAGTGATGGGCACGGTGAGGCGGCAGTGATGGGCATGGTGAGGCGGCAGTGATGGGCATGGTGAGGTGGCAGTGATGGGCATGGTGTGGTGGCAGTGATGGACGTGGTGAGGCCGCAGTGATGGGCACGGTATGGTGGCAATGATGGGCACGGTGAGGTGGCAATGATGGGCACAGTAAGGCTGCAATGATGGGCACGGTGAGGCAGCAGTGATGAGCACGGTGAGGCTGCAACGATGGGCACAGTGAGGCTGCAATGATGGGCACAGTGAGGCTGCAATGATGGGCACAGTGAGGCTGCACCAGAGCCCCCCCCCCCTACATTCCCAGTTGTCCCCCTTGACGATTGCTCCACTTTTACTACTTTTAACTGAAATTTGCTGATATATATATATATATATATATATATATATATATATATATATATCCCTAGCCCTATGTGCTTTCATATCTGTCTTATCTATATATAATACGCTTTTCAAATGTGCTTTAAATGCATGGTTTTCCCTTTCCATGAACAAGAAAAAAATGACGTTATGCTGTTGGGCTGGGTTTAATAATGACGTTGAGCTGGTATGAAATTATTTCCAGGGCTGGTTTTTATTCCCAGTCTTGCCCTGTACAGGACCCAAAAAAACAATCACTGCCTTCAGGATTTCTAAGGGTGTATATTTTTGATTTCACTCCTCACTACCTATCACAGTTTCGAAGGCCATAAAATGCCAAGATAGCACAACCCCCCCCCCCCCCCCCCTCCTCAAATTACCCAATTTCGGAAAGTAGACACCCCAAGCTATTTGCTGAAAGGCACGTTGAGTCCATGGAATATTTTATATTTTACCACAAGCTTTCGGGAATATTACAATAATTTATGTTGTCTTGATAGGCATGCCTATCAGCAAATAGCTTGCGGTATCTACTTTCCAAAAAGGGGTCATTCGGGGGGGGGGGGGGGCAGGGTGGACCGGACACCCACTGCACCTCTGGACCCCGATTTTACATTACACAGCACTCTGGGACCCCTTTTACATTACAACAGCCTCTTTGGACCCTGGAACCCCCCCTATTTTTTTACATTACACAGCACTCTGGACACCCTTTACTATACACAGCACCCTGCAACCTCTGGACCCCTTTACATTACACAGCACTCTGGGGGACCCCTTTACATTTTTTTACACACAGCACCCCTGCACCTCGCATGGGGACCCCTTGTTACATGACACAGCACTCTGGACCCTCTAAAACATGGTACATTACACAAGCCAGCACCTCTGGACCCCTAACATTACACAGCACTCTGGACCCCTTTCCGATTACCACAGCACACCTCTGGACCCCTTTACATTACTCAAAGCACACTCTGGACCCCTTTACATTACACAGCACTCTGGGGACCCCCTTTTTACAATATGCACTCTGTGAAACCCTTTGCCAACCTCTGGACCCTTTACATTACACAGCACTCTGGACCCCTTTACATTACACAGCACCCTGCACCTCTGGACCCCTTTTTACATTACACAGCACAACATTACACAGCACCCTTTTATACCTCTGGACCCCTTTATATCACACAGCACCCTGCACCTCTGACCCCTTTACATTACACCGCACACTGGACCCCCTTTACATTACACAGCACTCTGCACCTCTGGACCCCCCCTGGCACAATTTTCATGGCACACTTTTTATTTACATGAAAAAATATTTATTATTTTTTTGCTAGAAAAAATTATTATTTTTTTTTGCTTTGAACCCCTACACATTATATATTTTTTTTAAAGCAAAGGCCCAGCAGATTAAAATGGGGGGTTTTGCTATTTTCCTTTTTCACATAGTATTTGCGTAGCAATTTTTCAAACGCAAGTTTTTTGAAAAGAAAAAACACTTTTTTGAATTTTAATGCACTAAAACACACTATATTGCAGAAATGTTATAAAAAAATATAAAAGATGATCTTATGCCGAGTACATAGATACCAAACACGACATGCTTTAAAATTGAGCACAACCATGCAGCGGCGACAAACTACATATATTTTTAAAAGCCTTTAAAAGCCTTTACAGGTTACCACTTTAGATTTACAGAGGAGGTCTACTGTTAGAATTGCTGCCCTTGATCTGACATTTGCGGTGATACCTCACATGCATCGTACAATTGCTGTTTTCATATGACACGAGACCGATGCTTGCCTTTGCACGCGAGCACAGGGGGGGACAGGGGTGATTTTTTTTATTATTATTTATTTTGCCTTTTTATTTTATTTTTACACTGTTCCTTTCATTTTTTTTTAATATAATTTTTATTGTTATCACAAGGAATGTAAATATCCCCTATGATAGTAATAGGTAGTGACAGGTACTCTTTTAAAAAAAAAATGGGGTCTATTAGACTCTAGATTTCTCCTCTGCCCTCAAAGCATCTGACCACACCAAGATCGGTGTGATAAGATGCTTTCCCAATGGCGCTGTTTATATCCAGCAAAACCGAAGTCATGAAATGCTCGTAGCTTCCGGTTTCTTTGGCCATAGAGATGATTGGAGCCATTCTGGTCTTCGATCAGCTCTATAGTCAGCTGGCAGAACCAACGGCTGCATTCTCAGGTTCCCCGGTGGGACAGGAGAGCTCGAGAAAATCATGGAAGATGGCGGGGGGGGTTCACTTCCACTGCTTGTAAAAGCAGTCTAGTGGCTAATCAGCTGCTAACATTGCTTTTACATGAAAGCCGACCGCTGGCTGAAAAGAACGATACCAAGATGATAACTAAACCTGCAGGCATCACTCTGGTATAACCAATCAAAGACCAGCAACATACCAGTACGTTGCTGGTCCTTGTTGTGCATACATTGTAATGTTCTTTTTTTTCATGCAGCCTGTGGGCTGAACGAAAAAAAAAAAGTTTGATCGGTGGGTATGCCCACCATTAGAATACCGCCCTGCATCCACGCACTTCTAATGATGGGCATACATGTACCGTTTGTTTTTTTTTTTAACTGTGGTGGTGAAATCACCTCCTACAGCGTTGGAGTAGCTGATTTATGTATCGTGAGAGCAAACGCTATTGCTATCAAGATGGATAAATCAGTGCTGCAGCTGAATGGCGTACCTGAAAAGCAAACAATGGTAATAATAAAACATTAACTCAATAAAACAATAACAATTGTGCCAAAAAAAGGGTAAAAAAATATATCCGTAAGCATGGGGGCAATCCGCCCCTAATGCTAGGGGCAAATCGCCCCTCCACCCATGCTTCGGCATATTTGCTCTTTTTTTAACTGTGGTGGTGAAATCATCTCCTACAGCGTTGGAGTAGCTGATTTATGTATCGTGAGAGCAAATGCTGTTTCTGTCAAGATAAATAAATCAGTGCTGCAGCTGAATGGCGTACCTAAAAAGAAAATAATGGTTAACAATAAAACACAGTAAACAGTAAAGTATGGCTGGTGCTTGCCAGTTCACCAGAAGGATGAGTGGCACTAGTACTGGCTCTCTGCTCCATACGAGAGCCCTGCGGTTCTTGCACCTCAACAACAGCAGAAGAACAGGATCGGGTATGCCCGACCTTGGCAGGGACCACTACTCCGTCGTCAGAGCTATCTGTCAGGGTGCCGTTGCTGTCTACAGGTTTGTATTCTGAGCCTGAATCTGACAGATGGGTGACTTCCTCTTCACTCTCATCTGTCATGCTCAGAAACGTGTAGGCCTCTTCACTAGTGTACCTTTGATTGGCCTGTAAATTTACAGGTACAACTAGTGAGACTCATAGGGAAAAAAAGCACCTGACTGTTTCAAATGCTACCAAACAAACTGTTAGCGTTCCTAGGGATCAGGCCTGACTCTGCGAACAGTGATCGAATTGATACTGCACTTGGGTGGGCTGGGCTGGGCGGAGGGGCTAAACGCAGGTGCTAGCAGGTCAGATCTGATCAGATATTGATCCGTTTAGACGCTATACTACTAAGGGAGGTGTATGGTGTGCGGTGTGGGTGTTAGCACTACTGGCACTAATCTGATGCTGCCTGGGGCGACTCAGACCCTGACTGACGCTAAAACTGATGTCACCCGCCAGGTGATCAGGGGGTTAAACCTTTATTTAGGTAATATATGGCAGGTGCTCTGACTTTATAAAAAAATAACTAACTAACCAGCGTCACCCATGACACTAATACAACGATCACTGGTGACAGGGGGTGATCAACCTTTATTGGGGGGGTTAGGGGGGGGGGTACCCTAAAGCTATCTGGGCCTACTACTAAGTACCCTAATGCTGATTAATGTCACAAATGACACCAATGCAGTGATCAGTGAAAAATCTGACAACTGCACTGGGTGACACTGTGACAGGGAGTGAAGGGGTTAACTGGGGGGGGGGGGGGGGCGATCGAGGGGTGACAAGTGTACCTACGTGTACTGGTGTTAGTGTAGTGTTGGTGCAACTTACTGTGAGTTGTTCTCTTTCCTCTCTCTGGAACGAAAATAGTTCCACGGGGGGAGATGACATCACTTCCCCTGCCTGTGTTTACACTTACAGGCAGGGGAAGCATTTCATTCGTCAGATCAGCAGGTCAAGGCCAGAAATCATTGGCATGGACCTGAAGATTGATTGGTTCTGTAAGGAATCCGATTATTGCAGGAACGGAGGGGGCACGTGGGTATGCCGATTCACACAGCAACGCCATTCTTTCGCCGTATAACTGCATGAGCCGATCGGGAACCGGTTGAAGGGCATGTGCGCTTCAGACTCTGTCTACAGGGTTTGAGCCAGAGCTATATAAAAGCATTTAAAGAGGAAGTAAAGTCGTCCTCTTTAATTGTACCTATAGGTACGCCTATAATAAAGCTTACCTGTAGGTACTGTAAATATCTCCTAAACGTGCACCGTTTACTGTATGCGCTGGCACAGATGTCATCGGCGCATGCGCACTGAAGGAAGGGCCTGCTTGTGCCGTTTCTTCAGGGCCTGTGTAGTGACTGGTGGCTCCCGTGCGCATGTGGGGGGAGTGTTGTAATCGTGGCTTCAGCTCATAGCACTGGAGCCCGTGAACCCAGAGGTAACTCTGGGAAACATGTCAGCGGTGTGCCGGCGCTGATCCAGGGAATCGTTCTAAGGTAAGTATTTCATAATGAGCTAGCATGCGATGCACACTAGCCCATTATGCTTTTGTCTTGCAGATTTTTTGAAAAAAATGTTGTCTTTTTTTTTTTTTTCCAACCTCTTTAACTACTTCAGCTCCAGAAGGTTTTAACCCCCTTCCTGACCAGGCCATTTTTTTGCGATATGGCACTGCGTTGCTTTAACTGACAATTGCGCGGTCGTACCCAAATAAAATTGATGTCCTTTTTTTCCCACAAATAGAGCTTTCTTTTGGTGGTATATGGTTTTTATTTTAAAATTGAAAAAATCTAATTTCTTTATCAGTTTTGGCCAATTTGTAGTCTGCTACATATTTTTGTTAAAAAAAAATACCAAAAAGTGTATATTGATTGGTTTGCGCAAAAGTTATAACGTCTACAAACTATGGGATAGATTTATGGACTTTACATTTTTTTATTGTACTAGTGATGGCTGTGATCAGCGATTTTTTAGTGGGACTGCGACATTGCGGCTGATAAATCTGACACTAAGTGACACTTTTTTAATAAGGGGGCCCCCGGATCCCGCCCCCCCCACCCTATGTGAATGAGTATGGGGTACATCGTACCCCTACCCATTCACCTGGGGGGGAAAAAGTGTCAATAAAAAAACACACTAGACAGATTGTTAAAGTAATTTATTAGGCAGCTCCGGGGGTCTTCTTCCGACTTCTCCGGCCTCTTCTCCTGCTCTCCGGTGTCTTCTGCCGGGCTCCTCCGCTATCTTCTTCCAGCTCTTTTACTAGCGTTGGCCCGGTCTTCTCCATCATCTTCTTCCCTCTTCTCTTCTTCTGATGTTGACACGGCGCTCTCTCCCGCTGTTATGCCGCGTGCGCGGTGCGCAATGATTTGTATAGGCATGAGGCGTGGTCACTGGGTGATGTCACCCATGGTCCTGCCCCTTTATGACGTCACAGCACAGGGCATAATGGGCCTCTGACATCATAAGGGGCGGGGTCACCGGGTGACATTACCCGGTGACCACGCCCCATGCCTATATAAATCGTTGCACACCGTTTACACATCATTACAGCCAGAGAGAGCGTCGTGTCAAAATCGGAAGAAGAGAAGAGGTAAGAAGATGACGATGGAGAAGATAGCGGAGGAGCCCGGCAGAAGGCACCGGAGTGTGGGAGAAGACACCGGAGAGTGGGAGAAGAGGCCGGAGAAGTCGGAAGAGACCCCCGACGTCGAAAGAAGACCCCCGGAGCGGCCTAATAAATTACTTTAAAAACCTGTCTAGTGTGTTTTTTTTATTGACACTTTTTTCCCCCCAGGTGAATGGGTAGGGGTACGATGTCCTCATCAACATGGGGGCAAGGTGCTTTAAAGCACCCACCCCCCATGTTGAGGGCATGCCGCCTGGTACAGCTCAGGAGGGGGGGCGCTCGCTCGTCCCCACCTGCTTTCCTGACCGGCCAGGCAGGTGCTCGGATAAGGGTCTGGTATGGATTTTAGGGAGGACCCCATGCCACATGTTCGGCGTGGGTTTCCCCTTAAAATCCATACCAGACCGAAGGGCCCGGTATGCTCATGAAGGGGGAACCCATGCCGTTTTTTTATAAAAAAAATAAATAAAATTGGCGTGGAGTTCCCCTATGCACAAGTCGCATGCCAAAGTCGAATCAGTTAATACGGAATCCGACTTTGATCCGACTTCAGAAAAAAAAGTAGTGCAGGAACTACTTTGAAGTCGGCACGACTTAAAGTCATGCCAATATGAATGGTAGTCATTCAAAATCACTGAGAATTACTTGTCATGCGATTTTGCAGTCCAAAATCGTGGGACAAGTCGTATAAGTGTGAAAGGGAGCTAAAGTCTTGTTTTTTTTTTGTTTGTTTTTTTGTTTCAAAATAACAAGCAGTGGTTTTGCACAGAGCAGCCTGGGTCCTCCTCTGGTCCCTCTTCACTGCTCCTGGCACCTCCCTCCTGTTGAGTGCCCCCACAGTAAGCAGCTTGCAATAGGGGCACCTGAGCCGAGCCGCAGCTCCCTGTGTCCATTCAGACACGGAGCCGTGGCCCAGCCCCGCCCCCCTTTATTGACTCGCTGACTTTAATTGACAGTAGTGGGGGCTAATGGAGTTTCACTGCTGTCTCAGCCAATGAGGAGAGAGAGTCCCGGACAGCCGAGTCTCTCGTGCAACATCACTGGATCGAGATGGGCTCAGGTAAGAATATGAGGGGGGCTGCTGCATACAGAAGGCTTTTTATCTTAATGCATAGAATGCATTAGGATAAAAAAAAACTGCCTTTACAACCACGTTAACCCATGCAGTGCAGGCACCAGTGTTAAAGTGATACTAAATCTTAGTTTTTGTTAAACTAAAATAAAAAAACTTGGTATACTCTGGGGTCCCCCACTGGTGCTCCAAGCCCCTCCTCTTTGGCGAGTACCCCCAGGGTTTCCCTGGGGGCACCTGTGCGTGCTTGCTCCTGAGCTGCTCAGTCTGCGTCTATTGACACAGACTGGGTGACTTGGCCCTGCCCCCTGCTCCCTCGTCACAGCATTTAATTGACAGCAGCAGGAGCCAATGGCTGCTATCAATTCCCCCTATCCCCCACCTTAGGGTATTCAGCATCTATTTTGACTCTAGTTGTGATGTTTGATATTGTACTACTACCATAGTTTTCAGCAGCATGTTATTTCACTTATGCAGCAACTGGAGGGCATTGTATACTTATTTTGACTTATCATGCCTATAAAAGTTGGTCTCTGATACTCACCATATATTTCATGTTGTATGAACCTGTATGTACCTTACTGTCCTCCAACAGTGGCCATTTATATGTATGCTTTTGGTAGTATTATGCCCTCCCCCCCCTTCTAATTTTTGCCTTTGTGTTTTCTCTCTTATTTTTCAAACCTCTTTACTTTCTTCTATTTGGAGATGGAACTTCCTTGATTGATTGTTTTTTTTTTTTTTTTTTTTTTTTATTCCTTAGAGCTCTGTGTTGTTGAAGGTGTCCTCCCCTAACTGCGGAGGTTTAAACTTTCCTGAATAAGGTAGTCAGATCCTCTACCATTTCCATAAGGCTAAAGACTCAAATCCTTTTCTTGAAAGAAACCCACTTTCGATCTGATAAGATCCTGCAACTTCGTAATAAATACTTTACCACCTAGTTCCACAGCACGAACCCAGCAGCAAAGTCCAAATGAGTAACCATAGTGTTTTCACTGCTGTTTAGAGGTGTTACACTCAACGGTTGATTCCTCTGGCTGTTACCTTTTTCTGAAGTTGAAATTTATGCATTTGGTTTTTACTGTTGCTAATATCTACCCTCCCAACCAGGAACAACTGTGTTTCCTTTCCTCCATTGTCACACTCCTGGAACACTTTAGCACTGGTGGCCTGTACCTTGGGGGTGAACTCAATGTCCCACTTGTCCCTTGGCTCGATTCATGGAGGCTGTGCAACAGCAAGCATTTTTACAGACATTGTCTGTCCGTAACAGACATTCACGGACAGATGTAGAAATTATGGATTTTTACAAACTGTCTGTGAATTTACATAAGGTTTGCAGCCCAGAAGCAGACAGCTGCTACAGGTGGGCACAGCGCTGGATTTAGCTCAGTTAAGTATAAAGGGGGGAGTGAGGGGGTGATACTACCACTGGAGCATTTGTTACCTTAATACACGGAATGCATCAAGGTAAAAAAATATCCAGGTTTTAGAACCACTTTAATGTTCAACAGAGGTAAAGATAAATATTGCCCTGGCAAGAGTAGAGGGAAATTCAGACATTTCTGACTTGATTTTCTGTCATCCTGCAGATCGAAGGTGATCGTTCGCCACCTAAATACGCAAGGTCTTCCCCATGACAGTTTGGAACTGTGAATGGTCTAATTTTACCCATCATGTTCTTCATCATTGAAAATAGTTGCTTAAAATATAGGTGCTACCGAAACTGAAGAACGTGTAATTGTGAAAAGTGTTCACAAAAATATTTTTATTTGGGAAGATAACATTTATAAAAGTCCAGTAAAGAGATACTGTCAATGTTTTCTTTGGCCGCATATGTTCGCTAAGTGTACCAGTGTACATTTTTACAAGAAATTCCCCCCAAAAAATAAATCTAAATTTTTAAGTAAGTTTACAATTTTGTGTTGGGCTGCATTCATAGCCATCTTGAACCACATATGGCCCATGGGTTGGACACCGCTGCCCTAGATCACACGTCCCTTTATGATCAATACCTGGCCCTGTTACCCCTTAGCCATCAATCATGACTGGCACCTCTAGGTGAAGTCTGTCTGAGCTCTGCTACAGACTGAGAAAAGAGGAAAATTCTGTGGATTGGGCCCACGGGAGTCCCAGGCACTGGCACACCTCACCATCTGAACCCTACTCCAATGATTGCTGGTCTGAGTCTTCAGGATCATACAGTTACAGGCAGCCCAGCCAGCAGAAGCAGTCACATCCCCACCACTTAGTCACCCTAAATGTAGCCAGAGTCACTTGCCTAAAGCAAATCTGTACTCTACCCATGCAACATATAGCTTTCCCATAAAGGACTTTTATTCCTGTCCATCCAATTCTGAGATTTACACAGCATTGCCATATAGCACATTCCCATCTGGCAGGGCAGGAGACCTCATCTTTCTTCACTGCAGTTAAGTAACACATGTATATCTTGTCCCTCCCTCAACTTTTGACTGGCAATAGATTAGAAGCAGGGGGAATGAGACCTTTTCTCTGTTACTCTACTATTTCCTCCTATTAGCATGTTCCTAGTTAGCACATGAACACTGCAGCACAACTGACTGATTCTTGTGCTGCTTCCCTCTCTTCTATTCTGAGCACTGCTGTACAGACAGCAGAGGACTGAAACCAAGTCAAATGCAGGCACTTACATTGCTTGTATTCAAAATACAGGCTGAATTTCAACTCTATATACACATTAAATAAAAGCAATTATAACCCCGCAAAGTCCAGGCCTTTTCTGAAACTTTTTGTTTAAAATTTTAAATCAGTATTTTTTCCTAGAAAATTACTTAGAACCCCCAAACATTCTATATATTTTTAGCAGAGACCCTAGAGAATAAAATGGAAATTGTTGCAAATATTTTATGTCACAAAATAAAAGCGGTCTTTCAAACGCAATTCTTTTGGAAAAAAATACACTTCAATTAAAAATAATATTAAACAATATTCACCCCATTTTTTTGTATAATGTGAAAGATGATGTTATGAAGTAAATAGATATCTAATATGCAATGCATTAAAATTGCGCACACTCATGGAATGGCGACAAACTACGGTACTTAAAAATATCCATAGGTGATGCTTTACATTTTTTTTTTACAGGTTACCTGTTTATAGTTACAGAGGAGGTCTTGCACTAGAATTATTGCTCTCACTCTAATGCCGCGTACACACGATCGGAATTCTCGTCGATAGAAAGGTTTTCCGTCGGAAAAATTGAGAACAGGTTCTCAATTCAAAGTCAGTCGGAAATTCCGACAGAAAAAGACCGTTGGGCATACACACGGTCGGAAAATCTGATGAAAAGCTCCCATCGGACTGTTTCCATCGGAAATTCCGACCGTGTGTATGCCGCATAACAATAATGGCGATACCTTACATGTGTGGTTTAAACACTGTTTACATACGCTTGTGCGACTTATGTATCTGTGCGAAACCACGAAGGGATGGGGCGCTTTAAATGTTTTTTTTTTTCCTTATCTAGATTTTATTTTTATACTGTCCCTTTATTTATTTATCTATTTTTTGTTCACTTTTATTCCTATTACAAGGAGTGTACACATCCCTTGTAATAGAAATAAGGATGACAGGTACTTTTTATTGAGAGATCTGGGGTCAAAAAGACCCCAATTTCACATTTACCTTTAAAAGCAATTTTGCTTAAAATTTTTTTTTACTATGGCCGAGAACCGGAAGTGACATCAGATGGTGCTCTGGTCCACCAAGGGCATAAAGATGAGTGGCAGCCACAAAGTAGTGACGTATTTTTACTATGGGCCGTTCGGTGAGTGGATAAATATAAGCTTAAACAGTACCTCAGTTGCCTGTTACTGACATGTCTGCAGATCCCCAGATATCCTCTCATTAGACTGGCTTTGTGTCCTGTTGAACATTGTCACTTCCTGCTGTGCGACTCCAATTTTTGCAATGTTCCTGCACATTTCCTCTTGTAGTCCTTCTGCCTCTGCAGCTCTTCCCATCAGAACTGATTCTGGGCAGGATTGAATAGATCAGTCCAATTTAATTTCTATGCCACCTAATCACTCTGCATAGTCAGGCAGTGTAAATCCACCACAAAAATATATAATTATGTAGGGTTTCCCTTCAACATCCATACAAGAAACTCATCCAGCATTAGGGCTTGATATGAATATAAAAGGGATCTCCACAAAAAAAAAAGTTAGGGTTCCCCTTTTAAAATCCACACCAGAAACCCATCCATTATTAGGGTCTGATACGAATATAAAGTGGAACGCCACCACGATAATAAAGAAAAGTGTGGGGTTCCTCTTTAATATATATAACAGACACTCATCCATCAGTAGGATCTGATATGAATATAAAAGGGAATTATGCCACAAAATAAATAAACATGTGGGGTTCCCCTATATACCCATACCAGAAACATATCCAGCATTAGGGTCGATATGAATATAAAAGGAAACTCAACCACAAAAATAAATAAAAGTGTAGGGTTCCCCTTTAATAGCCATACCAGAAATTCACCCATCATAATAGTATAAAGGGGAACCTTACTGCAATAATAAAGAAAAGTGTGGGGTTTCTGTTTATAGCACAAGGAATAAAAAACCCAGTGGTGATCAAATAACCACCAAAAGAAAGCTTTATTTGTGTCCAAAAAATTACACAAATGTTATTCTGGTACAGTGTTGCGCAACCGCCATTGCCAGTTAAAGTAACGCAGTGCCGTATCGCAAAAAATGGATTAGTAATGAAGGGGGTGTAAACCTTCTGGAGGTCAGGTGGTTAATGTAGCTTCATTTACGTCCAATGACACCACTGATGGGCCTTATTTCTGCTTCTACTGAGATTATTGATGGGGCTTATTTTCTCCTGCTGACACCAATGACGGGGCTTACAGTAAAAGACTGATCACAAGCGCCTGTTTTTTTTTTTTGCTCTGATGTTGGCCTTTTCATTTGTTTTAATCTTTAAAAGCATGATTTATGATGTGTGGCTCTATACAGTGCTGGTCAGTGCCCCTCTTACAGTTCATCCGTAAAGTATTCACATCACTTCACTTTTTCCACACTTTGTTACATAGTTACATAATTAGTCAGGTTGAAAAAAGACACAAGTCCATCCAGTTCAACCATAAAAAAAATAAAAATAAACATCGTACAATCCGATATACCCAATTCTATACCCACAGTTGATCCAGAGGAAGGCAAAAAAAAAACCTCAGGGCATGCTCCAATTTGCTAACGCAGGGGAAAAATTCCTTCCTGATCCCCCAAGAGGCAATTGGATTTTCCCTGGATCAACTTTACCTATAAATGTTAGTACCCCATTATATTATGTACATTTAGGAAAGTATCCAGGCCTTTCTTAAAGCAATCTACTGAGCTAGCCAGAACCACCTTGCTTTCCCTTCTGAAAAATATATATATTTTTAACTTTCTGCTATAAAAAAAAAAAATAAATAAAAAGAATCCAATAAAAAAAATGTAAACAAATCAAATTTCTTGATAGATTTAGGCCAATATGTATTTTGCTACGTATGTTTGGTTAAAAAAATCCCAATAAGTGTATATTGATTGGTTTATGCAAACGTTAGAGTGTCTACAAACTATGGGATATATTTATGGAATTTTTATTTATTTATTTTGATATACTAGTAATGGTGGAGATTGGCGACTTATAGCGGGGCATCGATATTGTGGCGGACTATCGGAAACTGACACTTTGTGGGAACCAGTGGCACTAATACCGTGATCAGTTCTAAAAATATGCACTGCCACTGTACTAATGACACTGGCTGGGAAGGGGTTAAACATCTGGGGGGGGGGGGGGTTTGTGCACTGTGTGTGGTGCTTTCACTAGGGGAAGATATTGATTCTAGTCCCTGCTTTGCAGAGACACAGGATCAGTTCCTTCCCCGTGTCAGAACAAAGATGCCGTTGTAACAGTGCTATAGGGAGATCAGCAAGTGCTTAATGATGTCAGTTGGAGCAAGAATAAATCCAATGGTTGCACTGGTGTTCACTGGATATTTACTTGATACACAATCTACTCTCAGACTTCTGCTCTGCCTCCTTCCTTCAATCAGACTAAAACTATGCTGTCACTGTTGGGCAGGAGATCACCTTGCCCAACATTGCCAGTGTTCTGTCAAAATAGCCAATTTACCGAGATCTCCAATCTTGTCATTTCCGGTTACTGTAAAGCATCAGTAATTGGAGATTTATACGAGTTGCTGTCTTGACACAACACAGGCAAGCGTGTACACAACACAGGCAACGTGTACACTCTGGTACACGAAGACTTTGCTGTTTTGACAGAACAGCAGCTAAGGAGGAAAAAGTTGTCGCTGCCTTGGTGGCGGCCATGTTGTTGGTTAGTATCGGGCGGACTAACAATGTCCGCTCATAATATCATGTACCGGAGTCTTCACCCTTTGTGTCAAAACAGCAGCTCGTCTAAACCTCCACTTACTGCTTTACAGTAACCGGAAGTGATGTGATTGGAGATCTTGATGAATTGGCTATTTTAACAGAACACCGGCATCTCTTTATGCAGTGTCAGTTCCTGAAGTGCAGAGCATTTGTTGCTGCCACTTTGCACCAAACCCCGGCCCTCTCACACCCAATTCCCACCCCCAAAATTGTCTGTCTACCTCCTCCAACAGTCGTAACTCCCACCTTCTCATCCCAATTCCCCTGATTCCACAAGTCAGCCCCCCTCTTTCATGTGCTCTCTGGAATGCCCGCTCAGTTTTCAACAAACTAGCCTCTGTCAATGACCTTTTCCTCTCCAAATCCCTTAATCTATTTGCTATAACTGAAACCTGGCTCTGTGAATTGGACACTACCTCTCCAGCTGCCCTGTCCCACAGTGGCCTCCTTTGGACTCACTCCACCAGACCCAGTGTACGGAAAGGAGGCAGTGTTGGACTTCTCCTCTCCCCACAATGCACCTTCCAGGTACTTCCCACACCTCCCTCTCTTTCCCCCTGCTCTTTCGAAATGCACTGCATTCGTCTTTTCTCTCCAGTTTGCCTGAGGGTCACAGTTATTTATCGAACCTCCTGGACCAGTGTCACGCTTTCTGGATGACTTCTCTGCATGGCTACCCTATTTTCTCTCATCTGAAGTGCCTGCCATCATCCTAGGTGACTTTAACATTCCAATCAATGTTAATACTGCTACCACTTCTAAACTACTCAACCTAACCTCCTCTTTTAACCTAACACAATGGACACAAACCACCACTCACTCCAAAGGTAACACTCTCGACCTTGTATTTTCCCATCGCTACACTCCCTGCAATCTCTTGAACACACCCTTTCCTCTCTCTGATCACAACCTTATCCGTTTCACACTCTCCTTGTCTCCCACATCCCATGCTGCCAACCCACAAACCACTACCCGCAGAAACCTTCGCAACCTCAACCCTTCCCTTCTTCACTCTGCTACTGATGGCCTTTATGACAAAATCGCACCCCTGTCCTGCCCAGACCTAACCACTTCCATCTACAACAACACGCTGTCATCCTCCCTAGACGTACTTGCTCCTCTTTCTACACGCAGAACCAGGCCCCATCTGCCACAACCCTGGCAAACCGACGACACCAGAAGTCTCAAGAAACACAGCCCTGCTCTTGAGCGAGCATGGCGAAAATCTAAGTCCCTGCAAGACTTTATCCTCTACAAATCTGCCCTTCTCAAATACAACTCCTGCCTCCACACTGCTAAACAAACCTATTACAACACTCTCATCAAAACCCTCTTATCCAAACCTCGTCAACTCTTTTTTACCCTTAATTCCTTACTTCACCCCCCCACTGCCACCACCCACTAACTTGTTTACCGCTCAACAGATTGCCAACCATTTCAATAGAAAAATCGACACAATTCGCAAGGAGATATCCAGCATTCAACTTCCTCCCCTACCCAACACAACAGGTCCAACACCACACTCAATACTCTCCTCTTTTTGCCCAGTTACCACAGATGAAGTTGATAAACTCCTCTCCATGGCCCACCTCACTACCTGTTCCCTGGACCCTGTCCCCTCACAATTACTGCGACCACCTTCCCACTCTATCCTCAACTCCCTAACCCACATCTTCAACCTCTCCCTCTCCTCCGGCACCTTTCCTTCCCCGCTCAAACATGCACTGGTTACCCCCATACTCAAAAAACCCTCACTAGACCCCACCTGTTTGAATAACTTAAGACCCATCTCCCTGCTCCCGTTTGCCTCCAAGCTCATCGAACGCCTTGTCCATGACCAAATGAGTCGCTACCTCATGGACAACAACCTTCTCGACCCCCTACAGTCTGGCTTCCGCCCACAACATTCTACTGAAACTGCCCTACTAAAACTCACCAATGACCTACTAACTGCTAAAACCAACGGCCACTACTCCATACTCATACTTTTAGACCTCTCTGCTGCCTTTGACACAGTTGACCACCTGCTCCTCCTCAGCAAATTACACTCCCTTGGCCTCCGTGATTCTGCTTTATCCTGGTTCTCCTCCTACCTATCTCAGCGCACTTTCAGTGTCACTTACAACTCCATCTCCTCCGCTCCCCTTCCTCTTTCTGTTGTGGTACCCCAAGGTTCCGTCCTTGGGCCCCTCCTATTCTCGCTCTATACCTCTTCCCTGGGCCAGTTGATAACCTCCCATGGTTTCCAATACCACCTCTTTGCCGACGACACCCAGATCTATCGCTCCACTCCTCAATACACCCCCTTGATCTCCTCACAGATCTCAAACTTACTGAATGACATATCAGTATGGATGTCACACCACTTCCTCAAACTCAATCTTTCTAAAACTGAGCTTGTTATATTTCCTCCTTCACGATCCCCCCCCCCCCCCCCCTGACTTCACCATTAATATCAACAACACAACCATTGGTCCCTCCACACATGCCAGGGTCCTGGGTGTAATCCTTGACTCTGACCTCTCCTTCAGCCCCCATATCCAATCACTGGCTAAATCCTGCCGCCTTCACCTCCGCAACATCTCCAGAATTCGACCCTTCCTGACTAATGACACCACAAAGCAACTCATTCACTCCTTGATTATTTCCCGCCTTGACTACTGCAACTCTCTCCTTAATGGCCTACCCTTAAGCAGGCTCCTCCCCCCTTCAATCTATTATGAATGCTGCTGCTAGACTAATACACCTCACTAATCGATCTGTGACTGCCGCCCCTCTTTGCCAATCCCTTCACTGGCTTCACCTACCCCACCGTGTAAAATTCAAAATACTGACCATAACATACAAAGCCATCCACAACATCGCCCCCATCTACATCACCAACCTCATCTGCAGATATCGCCCAAATCGTCCCCTCCGCTCCTCCCAGGACCTCCTGCTTTCTAGCTCCCTTGTTACCTCCTCCCATGCTCGCCTTCAGGACTTCTCCAGAGCCTCTCCCATCCTCTGGAACTCCCTGCCCCAGTCTGTCCGATCAGCCCCTACCCTGTCCACCTTTAGGAGATCCCTGAAAACTCATTTATTCAGGGAAGCCTATCCCACACCCACCTAACAACAACTGTCCCCGAGCCACCCCCATCAAATCATTCTCTGCAGCTATTACCTTTTGTACCACCACCCCCTCCCTTTAGAATGTAAGCTCTACGAGCAGGGCCCTCCTGTACCTTTTGTATTGAACTGTACTGTAATTGTGTTGTCCCCCCTATACATTGTAAAGCGCTGCGTAAACTGTTGGCGCTATATAAATCGTGTATAATAATAATAATAATAATAAAACAATTTTGAACTGTGGAAGATGTGAACACCATTTATTTTATTTTTTCTGCCAGCAATTCATAACCTTCAGAAATATACTATAAACTTTTTTAATATCTGCCGTAAATGAATTTTTATAAAGTGACACTTCCAAAGTGCAGTCATTTTTAACAGAACACATCATTTACATAGCTGCTTTTACGTAATGACAGCGCTTAGAAATGTTTTTTGTTTTGCTTTTATAAGGCAGACATGTTCCCAGTATGAGACTTTTACATAAAGTTTCTTGACACATTGTTCATTTTTGTACATTCTAGAATGCAAGCAAAAAAATTCATGAAGGTATGCTGTGCTGATCTTGGTTGGGAGATCACATGGGGCTCTATTTATAAGACATGTTTTGCACATACTGTATGTCAGAAGCATTTGCGCTAAAAAGGCTACATTAACCTTTTCAGGCAGAATTTCACTTTTCATATTGTCTAATGTCTTATCTGCCCATGCCATTTTGATGTGCTTATCTCTCACTTACCTTGCCCATGGTCAATCTGCACCCTCTCTGTTTGAAATTGTGACAGAACGCCAGGCACCCACCTGGGTGCTTTTGCCAAGATACAGCTTCCTCCACTCTGGAACCAGGAACCAGGTATTATACCTGAGCATTGCACCCAAGAACTAGACAACACTAGCTTAGGTGCAAACTGGAACTCACTTTATTGTAAAGTCACACAGTATTTATACCACACAAAATCAGATAAGAGCTTAATCACATTATACTAAACAATGCAAACTTCAAACAGTAATATCACCAGCACATCTAACAGTACATCTAATGAACAGCTAGCAGCTAACAGTAATCTAATTAAACAGTGAACTAATTAACTAGTAAGCTAATTAAAATCTAGGCCCCTAGACTAGGGTGACCAGACATCCCCGGTTTCCGGGGACAGTCCACGGATTGAGGACTCTGTCCCCGGACCAAGTCTGTCCCCGGTTTTGTCCCCGGATTGGAATTTGAACAGGGGCTGAGGCAATTTCAAAGACAGCCCATGCATAATAAAAAATAAAAAAAATCAGAATTGCACCCCCCCTCCTCTGCCGCTCCTACTAGCTTATTTATGGGCAAACCAAACAATTTTCAACTGTGGAAGATGTGAACATCATTTATTTATTTTTTTCTGCCAGCAATTCATAACCTTCAGAAATATACTATAAACTTTTTTAATATCTGCCATAAATGAATTTTTATGAAGTGACACTTCCAAAGTGCAGTCATTTTTAACAGAACACATCCCGCCTGGGTGCCTTTGCCAAGTTACAGCTTCCTCCACTATGGAACCAGGAACCAGGTATTATACCTGAGCATTGCACCCAAGAACTAGACAACACTAGCTTAGGTGCAAACTGGAACTCACTTTATTGTAAAGTCACACAGTATTTATACCACACAAAATCAGATAAGAGCTTAATCACATTATACTAAACAATGCAAACTTCAAACAGTAATATCACCAGCACATCAAAAAGTACATCTAATGAACAGCTAGCAGCTAACATTAATCCAATTAAACAGTGAACTAATTAACTAGTAAGCTAATTAAATGCTAGGCCCTAGACAAGCCTTGATTAGTCAGGGGGTGACCACCCCAGACAGTCCGGCAACAGATCTCTTTCTTTCCACATCCATATTCTCACTGAGACTCAAGTTGGCAGAGAACATCATGGCTTCCTTGACTGTCAAATGTGGTCATAACATGTCATCGTGCATTATATAAGAGAGTGTCTTCCTAAATGCTCAAATGCTGGGACCCATAGTCAGTAGGCATGACGCTACCCTGCAGTCCCCTCCATAAAACCCTGTTCTGGTTGGGCCTATCACAAAAATGTTAAAAAATGCTTTCTGATTCCAGCACTTCCTGTAGATCAAGTGCCATTCCAGGAAGCTTCATATCCCACCATGCACTGCCTTACTACATCACAGCATAGGGTATGATGCCCTCATTACTATACCAGCTCTTGTTTTATTTCCACCCACTTTCCTAATTCTTCTGCTGAATGACCGGGAGTTTTTTTGCGGTTCGGCACTGCGTCCTTTTTCCCTCACAAATAGAGCTTTCTTTTGGTGTTATTTGATCGTCTCTGCAGTTTTTATTTTTTGCGCTATAAACAAAAAAAGAGTGACAATTTTGAAAAAAAAACACAATATTTTGTACTTTTTGCTATAATAAATATCCCAATTTATAAAAAAAATAAAAGCTATTTTTTTCTCAGTTTAGGCCAATATGTATTCTTCTACATATTTTTGGTGAAGAAAAAAATTGCAATAAGTGTATATTGATTGGTTTGCGCAAAAGTTATAGTGTCTACAAAATAGGGATAGATTTATAGCATTTTTATTATTATTTTTTTTACTAGTAATGGCGGCGATCTGCGATTTTTTATCGGGACTGCGACATTATGGCTAACACATCGAACACTTTTGACACATTTTTAGGACCCTTGGCATTTATACAATTATCAGTGCTATAAAAATGCACTGAATACTGTAAACTTTTCACTGGCAGGGGAGGGGACTGACTAGAGGAAGTGACGGATCGTGGTTCCTAGCTATTAGGAACACATGATCTGTCACTCCTCACAGAGCAGAACAGGGATTTGTGTGTTTACACACCCACTTCCGTGTTCTGCCTCTTGTGTCCGCGATCCCTCGTGACCGGCGGTCATCGCGGCCACGAGCCTCCGGCAGCGTGCGCGCGCCTGCTATCCCGGTCCCACGAGCCAATGTATAGGTACGACGGCTCATGGGATCGTCAGCAATCGGTTAAGATGACCATACACTATACAATCTGATTGCACAATCTCCTTCAGGTCTACCATCAGCTATGTAGTGCAAGGCCCTGTCTAAATTGATATACATTGAATAGATTGTTTGGTGGGTACTCCTATTCCATCATTTTGATAAGTCTAAAGGAAATTAGATTGCATAGTGTATGGTCAGCCTAATACAAGTACAAAGAAGGGAGTGGACAAAGACACTCAGCTGCCAAGCCCCATTCACACTCTGGGGTGTGAGAAATAACTTGTTAAATTGCAATTTTGTGAAAAAAAAATATATAGAATTTTATTTTCTTTTTTTTTATTTTCCAAAACGATTTTCGAAAAAAAAAAGCCTATTTCTAAATACCTTGGAGTGCGTGTGTATGTGGTGGGAGGGTTACAGTCCTAGCATTTTAGGTCCTAAATTTATATAGGCAGTCAATACATCAGTGTTGATAAATTTCAAATATATACTGTATACTAGGGTTGTCCCGATACCGATACTAGTATCGGTATCGGGACCGATACCGAACATCTGCGTGAGTACTTGTACCCACACAAATGCTCCTGATGCCTTAGCCGATACCTGGGATGGGAGAGACAGGAAGTCAGCAGGCGGAGTCAGCGGGCAGAGCGGAGAGCGGAGCGGAGAGCGAGTCCTTCGAGTCCTCAAGCAGGTAGTGCAGAGTGCAGGGCACAGCTGCATCATGCATCGGGATCGGCGACCGGAGCCGTCACATTCGGTAATGAAAGTGACAATCTGTGTTGCCGTTACACCGTCAGTGCTTGAAAATCCAGACTCCCATCTTGGTACACCCTGCACTCGGCCACAGTATGCCAGCATGTAGTTCGGGCTGGGTGTAACAAGATGTCCATTGCTGCTTTATTGAGGCTGAGTGCAAGGTGTACCAAAATGGTGCCCATAAGTGCCAGCCATCAATCAATGCTCATCAGTGACAGTGTGTGCCACCTATGAGTGCGTGTCACCTATCAGTGCTCGTCAGTGCTGTATAATCAGTGCCACCTATTAGTGCTCATCAGTCAGCGCCATCTATCATTGCCAGCCATCAGTGCGTGCCACCTATCAGTGCACATTAGTGTATGCCACCTATCAGTGCCCATTAGTGCTACATGACATTAAAAAAAGTATCGGTAATCGGTATCGTCGAGTACTTGAAAAAAAGTATCGGTACTTGTACTCGGTCTTAAAAAAGTGGTATCGGGACAACCCTACTGTATACCATGGTTTGTAGACTCTATAACTTTCAAACAGTCTAAATATTATTTTTTAATACCACATAAATGTAGCAGAATATATTTTGACCTAAATTTGTGAAGAAAGATTATTTATTTGCAATGTTTTCTAACAGAAACAAGGAATCAGGTTGATTTTTTTTCAATTTATTTTTATATTTTCAATTTATTTGTTCATTTTCCATTATATAGTAAAAAAACAAAAACAGTGGTAATTAAATTCCACCAAAAGAAAGCTCTACCTGTCTAAATAAAATGGTATAAAATGCATTCAGGTACAGACAGTGTTGCATGACCGAGTAGTTGTCAGTCAAAATATCTCAGTGCCGAAAACTAAAAAATGGCTTGGACAGGAAGTGAATTTAACATGCTGGTCCTTGAGTGGTTAATCAGAGCTATTTTTCTAATTGAGAGGTGTGACTAATTTAGAAATAATTACTTTTTTCCAGAGGGATGAGTCTGTCGCATGTTGGACTTGTATCATTAGCATTTCAAAGGTTTAATATTTCCTGTTTCCTGAACGAAAACTGAATCCAATTCACTTACATAATTCTACACGCAAATTGATTCATTAGTATAATTTTGAGACTTTCAAAATACAGATATATTACTTAGGTGAATGTGCATAGTGCATTCATTTATGAATAATTAAACATGAAACTAAGACCCGAGTTATAAAAATAACATTTGATTTATTGAGTGTGAAGTAATAACCCTAAATCATATAGTTTATGGACTAAAAAATAATCAGAATTAATGCCATTGCTATTATGTAATTAGAAATTGTGAAATGCAAAAGAAGCATCGAATGAAAAAGAAAAACAATCTAGTAACAGCATGGGGTACTGTACTTGTTTCTTTATGCTTTGTTTCTGTGTGGCATAATTTTTTTTTTAACACTGCACATGTGCCAGTCACACTGCACTTTGTGAATGGTCTTGCAGCCTTCTGTATGTGGCCCAGAAGGCTGTGGGGAGGGGTATGAGGAGGGGTGAAATATGCTCGTAGATTGCTGCGGCAATCTGAGTCGGAAGTGGGAGCGGGTACCTGTTAAAACCAGGTACCCGCTCCCCCTCAAAAAGGCGTTGGGCGCCTACGTGTGCAAACGTTGATTGCAATACACATGTTACATATCGGCGCGCACATCAGTGTGAGAGCAATAATTCTAACACAAGACCTCCTCCATAACACTAAACTGATACCCATAGGGGGCTTTTGAAGCGTTGCCTATAAAAAATATAGGGTACTGAAGTTTAATTCCATTTCACGGGTGCACAAAAATTTAAGGTTTGGCATGTTGGGTGTCTATTTACTTGGTGCAACTTCGTCTTTTATATTTTACCAAAAAAGTGGGTAATTTATTGCGTTTGTTTGCCCTAAAATTTACGATAGTGTGTTTTTTACTCAAATTTTGTGTTTTCTAGACTTTTGCGGTAATATCGTGTGACATAAAAAATTGGAACGACCACTATTTTATTCTCTAAGGCAGGGATATGCAATTAGTGGACCTCCAGCTGTTGCAAAACTACAAGTCCCATCATGCCTCTGCCTCTAGGTGTCATGCTATGCCTCATGAGACTTCTGTTCTGCAACAGCTGGAGGTCTGCTAATTTATCCCTATCCATATCCCTGCTCTAGGGTATCTGCTTTGAGAAAATATATAATATTTGTAGGTTTTGTGTAATCTTCAGGTCAAAAATTATTTTGTGTATTATGTGTGCAAAAAAACGCAAAAATGGCTCTGGCAGCAAAAGGGTTAAAGGAACAGGATCTATTTTTTTTTTTTTTTAGGGTAACAAACACTTTAACAGAGGCTGTGATTGTTTACCAGAGTCTGCTCAGTGTGCTCTGGTGCTGCTCATGCTGTCATGAAGTTTCACACTGGTCTAGTAGCTATGAAAAGTGATAGACACTGGGTGGAAACCATGCAGAAGAGAGCATGAATATTCAGGCAGCCCTAGCCAATTAGAAGGGGAGGTACCCCAAATGCATGTTGGGTATCTGTATTTATATTTGGTGAGCACATGGGTTCTGGGTCTTCCTTTACAGAGAGAGGTCCAGGCAGTGCAGGGACAAGGTCATTTGGTGCCCAGGGCGAAGCTGGCAAACTGCGCCCTCCCCCCAATTATTGTCACTGTTCAGACCAGCTCTCCATTCTTTACAAATCTCCCCAGATCCCTCTCTGCACACATTCCCTCCAGCTCTCCATTCTTTACAAATCCCCCCAGATCGCTCTCTGTACACATTTCTCCAGCTCTCCATTCTTTACAAATCCCCCCAGATCCCTCTCTGCACACATTCCCTCCAGCTCTCCATTCTTTACAAATCCCCCCCAGATCCCTCTCTGCACACATTCCCTCCAGCTCTCCACTCTTTACAAATCGCCCCAGATCTCCTCTCTGCACGCATCCCCCCAGCTCTCCTTTCTGCTAACCCCCCCTTTCACTGTTCCCTCTGCACAAATTGCTACCCGCTCTTCTCTCAGCACATATTCCCCCACACCTTTACAGTGCACTCCTCTCTGCACAACTTCAGGGTTTGACAATCCCTCACCTCTTCCGGCAGCCACCAGTCTCTATGGTATGTGCAGGCTTTTATTATTCAGAGTACAGAGAGCTCCTCCTACTGTAGCACAGAGCCGAGGAGGAGTTTCAGAGCTCCTCAGCTCCGTGCTACAATGTCTCTGTAGCAGCAGCAAATGGGGACAAGCTGCCTCTAGAGTCACTGCAGCTGTGGCTTACAGCGCTGGTAGCAGAAGCGTGCACAAGAGCTCGAGGGCAGCAGCAGTGAGAGCCCAGATCTAACACAGAAAAGCCAGTAGAGGAAGTGAGCTGTGCAGAAAACTTCCTCTACTGGCTATGTGTTACATGACAGGTCAGAGAGGAGAGGGCTGCCAGAGGTTCCGGAACACACATCTTGTTTCTGAACTACTGGTTCCTCCTCTGCGGCTCCTCCCACAGCTTCGGCAGCAGCTCTTTACTCTCCTCCTATACCGCCTCCAGCCATGAGTGACGTCACGCCAACGGGACTACAAAGCGCCTTCATAGGGGGAGTGGTGCTGTTGCTGTGGTCCACCCGCCACTATCCATTGAAATCCAAGCCCTATTTTATCTACTCAAATGTGAGTGTTTTACTTTGTTTATACAAATAAATTGCCTTGTTAAACGTTACGCCATGCAAGTTATATTTTTACCTTACTTCAGTACACACAAACTCGTTTGAACAGTTTTGACGCCCATTCCCTGTTTACTGCCTAACCTCTATGCATACATCAAACACCATTCTGAGGGAAGCTTTGGAAACAGTCCGTGGAACCGCGATCCACCAGTTCTTTAACCTAAAGCCTATCACGACTGGGAAGGCATATGCCTTCCCAAGTCTGTGATTTCCGGTAAGCTTCATTTCTATAGACGTTGATGCCAACCGATCATCACCATTTCACTTAGAGCACCTTTCCAGTGCTGCTGGATGATTGCACAAATTTTTTTTTAACTTCATAAGGACTTCACCTCCTATGTGGACTTTGTTTCATTCAGCTTAAGACCCACAAAGCACTTAGTCACTTTTTATTATTCTAAGCACATTAGAATATTTTTCTGATCTGTTTGATATTAGATCACCACACATCCTTAATTGGATTATTCACAAGCACTTTTTGACTGGTATTAAGTCGTTTTGTTCATCACATTTTAATTCATTTATATGTGTTTTACGATTTTATGATTATAGTCTCTTTCACATTTCATTTATTTATATGTTTTTTTTATATTTTTATATTTAATGATTATAATCCTACTATTTTACGTAAAAATACAGTTCCATTTGCTGCGTGACTGACTGAGACCAACAGGTCACATGCACATCAGCACTTTCAGCGCAACATTACTTTACTTTTCAACTACTATTTACCGTTAGTCTTTCGGCAAATGATTGCAGCTCCCCCTACACATTAATCTTCAGCCACAGCGCAATATTTCACCCCCTTTTTTTACTAATTCATTCTTTATACCGCTATAATTTATTTCGTATTAGTTGAAATTCGTTATTTTTTTATTCGGACATTTGGATGCATCCGAATGTCCAAAAGATGCAAAGTTCGGCCTAGTTTAGATTCGTTACGAAACGAATTGCACAAGCCTAATAGCAATATATATATACATATACATACACCAGTGTTATCCCATTCAATGTATTTTAACAGTTTTAATGAGGGCTCAAGTAGACCTTTGTTTGACCATGTCAAACTTATTTAATGTACTTGTACATACTAATAATTATTTCTAAACCACCTGTATAAGATGTTCTTATCTATTAGGCTGTATTTCACTGCTGTCAAAGGTTCTCTCTTCTTCTAATTAGTAACTAAAAATGAACTATCCTATCTCTGTGATTTATATGCATTTCAAGGACTTGAGACAATTCTATATAACTTGAATCTACTCTAATGAACTTTCACTCAGTAAACTATAAAAGTATGAGAAAGAAGCAGAGAGGTAAAGTTCAATATTTTCTATATCTATATCTATGTCCCAATAATGCTGCATACACACAACCAGTTTTTCCGTCGGAATAAACTGACGTTTTTTCCGACAGAGTTCCGACGGAGTTATTAATATTATTATTATTACAGGATTTATATAGCGCCAAAAGTCTACGCAGCGCTTTACAATATAAAAGGGAGACAATACAGTTATAATACAATAAAATACAAGAGGATTAAGAGGGCCATGCTCAGAAGAGCTTACAATCTAATAGGGTGGGGGAGGTGGTACAAAAGGTTGTAACTGTGGGGAATGAGCTGATGGAAGAGGTAAAAGACGTGATAGGCTTCCCTGAAGAGATGAGTTTTTCAGGGATCGCCTGAAGGTAGCTAGAGTAGGGGATAGCCAGACAGGTTGAGGTAGCGAGTTTCCAGAGGATGGGAGAGGCTCTGGAGAAATCCTGGAGACAAGCATGGGAGGAGGAAACGAGAGAGCTTGACAGTAGGAGGTCTTGAGAAGAGCGGAGAGGACGGTTTGGGATATGTTTGGAGACAAGATTGGTGATGTAGCTCGGGGCAGAGTTGTGGATGGCTTTGTAAGTTGTGGTTAGTATTTTTGAATTTAATTCGCTGGGTGATCGGGTGCTAGTGTAGGGATTGGAGCAGAGGGTTGGCAGACACTGAACGGTTGGTAAGGTAGATAAGTCTGGCAGCAGCATTCATGATAGACTGAAGAGGGGATAGCCTATGGAGAGGCAGGCCAATGAGAAAGGAGTTGCAATAGGAGTTCCGACGGAGCTCCGACGGAGTTCTGCTAAAACTGTCTTGCCTACACACGATCACACCAAAGTCCGACCGTCTAAAACGCAGCGACGTACAACACGTACAACGGGACTAGAAAAAGGAAATTCAATAGCCAGTAGCCAATAGCTGCCATCTCGTACTTGCTTCAGAGCATGCGTCGGAACAGCATACCAATACATTCTTCTACCAATGTTTGCGTTTTTCCTATTAGAAATTGATTCAGTCGGAAATATTTAAAACATGTTCTATTTCTAGGTCCGTCAGAATTTTTCGGAAAAAAAAGGCAGATGCTGGACAGGGAGCTGTCGGACAGAGGGCTGTACACACAGGCCAAAAGTCAGCCAGTTCCTGCCGAACCGACTGTTTTCGTCCGATATTCGGCACGTGTGGTTTAGGATATTACAGGGTCTGCAGGGGATTGGGCAGCCTTCAGGAGCAGGAGGCATTTCTTCTACCAAGCAGAGGGTAATTTGGATTTATTTTTTAGTTCTAGTTCATTTAAAATTGACAAAATGTAAAAATGTTTGCTTTTTGTTACTGTACATGATTGCTGTTATTGAGATGAATGACTGCTAATTTGGACTACACATCACTGGTTCATTATTATACAACAGGTGTTGTCAATGTTACTTGTCTTTCAAAGTCACATCATTCTTTTATACAAGCTCTGCCAAGAGGTGCAAATCTCATTTCTAGAGCTATTTTCTGTTAACACTCCATCACTGGTAATAAATAGAACCAGAGGGATCAGTAATGTTTTGTTTTAATCTCTTCCAGCTTTTCAGTTAGCAGTCAGAATGCAACAAAGAATGCGTATCATAAAGCACTTTTTTTTTTTTTTTTTTTATTTCCCAGGGAGAACATTTTAAAAGAATAAAACACATATTTGAATTCATCAGCATTTACAAAAGCTTTTTTCCTGCTTGCAATAATAAAAGCACATATTTTGCTGGTTCCCAAGGAAACCAGCACTTTACCCTAAAAATCAAGCCCTGGTGGCATTAAATAGGTGAGCGAGCATAGAACTATAAGCACTTAGGACAAAAAGCTAAATGCTAGTTTTCACGTGAACTTCGATTAGCTACAAATTTAAGCTATTTATATGACTGAAGATAAAATACCTGCTTGACTTGATGTAAAATTACCAGATGTCCAGTCTACTTCCTGTGTGCACCCTATGATTGTACTAGTAACTAATAGAACTTTAAAATGGCATAACAATTAAATTACAAGTCTTTCTTCCAGTATTCCGGAGGTTGGAACCTGGTCTGTCAAGTTATTATTTTTGAAACGTGAACTCACTATGCATAAACATGGCTCAGGAACAAGTTTATATGAAATACCATGTGATTGGCCAGAAGTGCTTTAAATTTGAAGGGTCAGACCAATCAAAGGCTATATTTTAGTTATAGGTGGAGCCAGGGCCAGATTTAGACCTTGACAGAGTTGGTTTACATTCTCAATGACAGTTACACATTTTCAAAATGGATGACACACGGTAATTCTGAGGTGACAGTTATAGGCCACCTTCTTAAGCACGTAAGCACTCTATGATGTTATATTGCTTTTGGCGCTGCTCAAAGTAGAGGTGTAAGTATATC
>CM053029.1:200355132-200385990 GCA_028564925.1 Lithobates sylvaticus
GCGGCAATGATGGACACAATGAGGTGGCAGTGATGGGCACAGTATAGCTGCAATGATGGGCACGGTGAGGCGGCAATGATGGACACAATGAGGCGGCAATGATGGGCACGGTATAGCTGCAATGATGGGCACGGTGAGGTGGCAATGATGGGCATGGTGAGGCGGCAATGATAGGCACAGTAAAGCTGCAATGATGGGCACAGTGAGGCGGCAATGATGGGCATGGTGAGGTGGCAGTGATGGGCACGGTGAGGCGGCAATGATGGGCACGGTGAGGCAGCAGTGATGAGCACGGTGAGGCGGCAGTGATGGGCATGGTGAGGCGGCAGTGATGGGCATGGTGAGGTGGCAGTGATGGGCATGGTGTGGTGGCAGTGATGGACGTGGTGAGGCCGCAGTGATGGGCACGGTATGGTGGCAATGATGGGCACGGTGAGGTGGCAATGATGGGCACAGTAAGGCTGCAATGATGGGCACGGTGAGGCAGCAGTGATGAGCACGGTGAGGCTGCAATGATGGGCACAGTGAGGCTGCAATGATGGGCACAGTGAGGCTGCACCAGAGCCCCCCCCCTACATTCCTAGTTGTCCCCCTTGACGATTGCTCCACTTTTACTACTTTTAACTGAAATTTGCTGACATATATATATATATATAATATATATATATATATCCCTAGCCCTATGTGCTTTCATATCTGTCTTATCTATATATAATACGCTCTTCAAATGTGCTTTAAATGCATGGTTTTCCCTTTCCATGAACAAGAAAAAAATGACGTTATGCTGTTGGGCTGGTATAATAATGACGTTGAGCTGGTATGAAATTATTTCCAGGGCTGGTTTTTATTCCCAGTCTTGCCCTGTACAGGACCCAAAAAAACAATCACTGCCTTCAGGATTTCTAAGGGTGTATATTTTTGATTTTACTCCTCACTACCTATCACAGTTTCGAAGGCCATAAAATGCCAAGATAGCACAACCCCCCCCCCCCCTCCCCAAATTACCCAATTTCGGAAAGTAGACACCCCAAGCTATTTGCTGAAAGGCATGTTGAGTCCATGGCAGGGGCGTACCTACTGCATTTGGCACCCGGGGCGGATCCTATATCTGGCACCCCCCCCCCCCCACCTTAAAACGTAAAAACACCCCACTGTGCTCCCTGCATACCTCTGCATCCTTAAATATCTCTTTGTCACTACTGTGTACATTACACAGCACCCTGCACCCCTTTACAATACACAGCACCCTGCACCTCTGGACCCCTTTACATTACACAGCACTCTGGACCCCTTTTACATTACACAGCACTCTGGACCCCTTTACAATACACAGCACCCTGCACCTCTGGACCCCTTTACAATACACAGCACCCTGCACCTCTGGACCCCTTTACATTACACAGCACTCTGGACCCCTTTACAATACACAGCACCCTGCACCTCTGGACCCCTTTACAATACACAGCACCCTGCACCTCTGGACCCCTTTACATTACACAGCACTCTGGACCCCTTTACAATACACAGCACCCTGCACCTCTGGACCCCTTTACATTACACAGCACTCTGGACCCCTTTACATTACACAGCACCCTGCACCTCTAGACCCCTTTACATTACACAGCACTCTGGACCCCTTTACATTACACAGCACTCTGCACCTCTGGACCCCTTTACATTACACAGCACTCTGGACCCCTTTACATTACACAGCACCCTGCACCTCTGGACCCCTTTACATTACACAGCACTCTGGACCCCTTTACATTACACAGCACCCTGCACCTCTGGACCCCTTTACATTACACAGCACTCTGGACCCCTTTACATTACACAGCACCCTGCACCTCTGGACCCCTTTACATTACACAGCACTCTGGACCCCTTTACATTACACAGCACCCTGCACCTCTGGACCCCTTTACATTACACAGCACTCTGGACCCCTTTACATTACACAGCACTCTGGACCCCTTTACAATACACAGCACCCTGCACCTCTGGACCCCTTTACATTACACAGCACTCTGGACCCCTTTACAATACACAGCACCCTGCACCTCTGGACCCCTTTACATTACACAGCACTCTGGACCCCTTTACAATACACAGCACCCTGGACCCCCTTTACATTACACAGCACCCTGCACCTCTGGACCCCTTTACATTACACAGCACTCTGGACCCCTTTACATTACACAGCACCCTGCACCTCTAGACCCCTTTACATTACACAGCACTCTGGACCCTTTACATTACACAGCACTCTGCACCTCTGGACCCCTTTACATTACACAGCACTCTGGACCCCTTTTACATTACACAGCACCCTGCACCTCTGGACCCCTTTACATTACACAGCACTCTGGACCCCTTTACATTACACAGCACCCTGCACCTCTGGACCCCTTTACATTACACAGCACTCTGGACCCCTTTACATTACACAGCACCCTGCACCTCTGGACCCCTTTACATTACACAGCACTCTGGACCCCTTTACATTACACAGCACCCTGCACCTCTGGACCCCTTTACATTACACAGCACTCTGGACCCCTTTACATTACACAGCACTCTGGACCCCTTTACAATACACAGCACCCTGCACCTCTGGACCCCTTTACATTACACAGCACTCTGGACCCCTTTACATTACACAGCACCCTGCACCTCTGGACCCCTTTACATTACACAGCACTCTGGACCCCTTTACATTACACAGCACCCTGGACCCCTTTACATTACACAGCACCCTGCACCTCTAGACCCCTTTACATTACACAGCACTCTGGACCCCTTTACATTACACAGCACCCTGCACCTCTGGACCCTTTTACATTACACAGCACTCTGGACCCCTTTACATTACACAGCACTCTGGACCCCTTTACATTACACAGCACTCTGGACCCCTTTACAATACACAGCACCCTGGACCCCTTTACATTACACAGCACCCTGGACCCCTTTACATTACACAGCACCCTGGACCCCTTTACATTACACAGCACCCTGCACCTCTAGACCCCCTTTACATTACACAGCACTCTGGGCCCCTTTACATTACACAGCACCCTGCACCTCTGGACCCCTTTACATTACACAGCACTCTGGACCCCTTTACATTACACAGCACCCTGCACCTCTGGACCCCTTTACATTACACAGCACCCTGCGCCTCTGGACCCCTTTACATTACACAGCACCCTGCGCCTCTGGACCCCTTTACATTACACAGCACCCTGCACCTCTGGACCCCTTTATATTACACAGCACTCTGGACCCCTTTACATTACACAGCACTCTGGACCCCTTTACATTACACAGCACTCTGGACCCCTTTACATTACACAGCACTCTGGACCCCTTTAAATTACACAGCACCCTGGACCCCTTTACATTACACAGCACCCTGCACCTCTAGACCCCTTTACATTACACAGACACCCCCCCCTAACAGCTCTGGACCCCCTGCATGTTACACAGACCCGCCTACAATACAGACCCCCCCTGCAATACAGACTTCCCTACAGTGCAGACCCCCCCTTCAGTACAGATCCCCCTACAGTGGAGACCCCCCCTACAATGCAGAGCCCCCCCCTACAGTACAGACCCCCCCTTCAGTACAGACCCCCCTACAGTGGACACCCCCCCTACAATGCAGACCCCCCCTTCAGTACAGACCCCCCCTACTACAGTACAGACCCCCCCCTACTACAGTAAAGACCCCCCCCCCCCCCTACGACCCTTAATGTACCTCATGGTCAGGAGGATTGTCAGCGCGGGACACACAGCAAACTACAAGGAGGAGGGGGAGGCGGAGCCGGCGGCTTCACTCTGCTCGGCTGTATGACAGCCGAGACAGATCAGAGCCACGGAGAGCCGCAGAAGCGGCAAACACCCTCCCCCTCTCCCTCCTCTCACCTCACCTGACGCTGGCTGTCACTCACCGCGCCGCAACTGCGCAAGATATATCAGCACTCGGCCTGACACCTCCCCAGTGTGTGGCACCCGGTGCGGCCCGCCACCCCCGCACCCCCCTTAGTACGCCACTGGTCCATGGAATATTTTATATTTTACCACAAGATTTCAGGAATATTACAATAATTTTTTTGCTTTTTTTCACAAAGTTGTCTTGATATTGGTATTTTATGCACAACATTAGAAGCTTATACCACACATCACCCACCATCTTGAAGACAAAGCCCTTCCTGGCACTTTTCATGGCACTTTTTATTTACATGAAAAAATATTTTTTTTTTTTTTTTGCTAGAAAATTACTTTGAACCCCTACACATTATATATTTTTTTAAAGCAAAGGCCCAGCAGATTAAAATGGGGGGTTTTGCTATTTTCCCTTTTCACATAGTATTTGCGTAGCGATTTTTCAAACGCAAGTTTTTTGAAAAGAAAAAACAATTTTTTGAATTTTAATGCACTAAAACACACTATATTGCACAAATGTTATAAAAAAATATAAAAGATGATCTTATGCCGAGTACATAGATACCAAACACGACATGCTTTAAAATTGAGCAAAACCGTGCAGCGGCGACAAACTACATATATTTTTAAAAGCCTTTAAAAGCCTTTACAGGTTACCACTTTAGATTTACAGAGGAGGTCTACTGTTAGAATTGCTGCCCTTGATCTGACATTTGCGGTGATACCTCACATGCATCGTACAATTGCTGTTTTCATATGACACGAGACCGAGGCTTGCCTTTGCACGCGAGCACAGGGGGGGGACAGGGGTGATTTTTTAAATTTTTTTTATTATTATTTATTTTGCCTTTTTATTTAATTTTTACACTGTTCCTTTCATTTTTTTTTTTTTATATAATTTTTATTGTTATCACAAGGAATGTAAATATCCCCTATGATAGTAATAGGTAGTGACAGGTACTCTTTTAAAAAAAAAATGGGGTCTATTAGACTCTAGATTTTTCCTCTGCCCTCAAAGCATCTGACCACACCAAGATCAGTGTGATAAGATGCTTTCCCAATGGCGCTGTTTATATCCAGCGAAACCGAAGTCATGAAATGCTCGTAGCTTCCGGTTTCTTAGGCCATAGAGATGATTGGAGCCATTCTGGTCTTCGATCAGCTCTATAGTCAGCTGGCAGAACCAACGGCTGCATTCTCAGGTTCCCCGGGGGGACAGGAGAGCTCGAGAAAATCATGGAAGATGGCGGAGGGGGGGGGGGGGTGTTCACTCCCACTGCTTGTAAAAGCAGTCTAGCGGCTAATCAGCTGCTAAGATTGCTTTTACATGAAAGCCGACCGCTGGCTGAAAAGAACGATACCAAGATGATAACTAAACCTGCAGGCATCACTCTGGTATAACCAATCAAAGACCAGCAACATACCAGTACGTTGCTGGTCCTTGTTGTGCATATATTGTAATGTTCTTTTTTTTCATGCAGCCTGTGGGCTGAACGGAAAAAAAAGTTTGATCGGTGGGTATGCCCACCATTAGAATACCGCCCTGCATCCACGCACTTCTAATGATGGGCATACATGTACCGTTTGTTTTTTTTAACTGTGGTGGTGAAATCACCTCCTACAGCGATGGATGGGCTGATTTACGTATTGTGAGAGCAAACGCTATTGCTGTCAAGATGGATAAATCAGTGCTGCAGCTGAATGGCGTACCTGAAAAGCAAACAATGGTAATAATAAAACATTAACTCAATAAAACAATAACAATTGTGCCAAAAAAAGGGTAAAAAAATATATCCGGAAGCATGGGGGCAATCCGCCCCTAATGCTAGGGGCAAATTGCCCCTCCACCCATGCTTCGGCATATTTGCTCTTTTTTTAACTGTGGTGGTGAAATCATCTCCTACAGCGTTGGAGTAGCTGATTTATGTATCGTGAGAGCAAATGCTGTTTCTGTCAAGATAAATAAATCAGTGCTGCAGCTGAATGGCTTACCTAAAAAGAAAATAATGGTTAATAATAAAACACAGTAAACAGTAAAGTATGGCTGGTGCTTGCCAGTTCACCAGAAGGATGAGTGGCACTAGTATTGGCTCTCTGCTCCATACGAGAGCCCTGCGGTTCTTGCACCTCAACAACAGCAGAAGAACAGGGTCGGGTATGCCCGACCTTGGCAGGGACCACTACTCCGTCGTCAGAGCTATCTGTCAGGGTGCCGCTGCTGTCTACAGGTTTGTATTCTGAGCCTGAATCTGACAGATGGGTGACTTCCTCTTCACTCTCATCTGTCATGCTCAGAAACGTGTAGGCCTCTTCACTAGTGTACCTTTGATTGGCCTGTAAATTTACAGGTACAACTAGTGAGACTCATAGGAAAAAAGAGCACCTGACTGTTTCAAATGCTACCAAACAAACTGTTAGCGTTCCTAGGGATCAGGCCTGACTCTGCGAACAGTGATCGAATTGATACTGCACTTGGGTGGGCTGGGCTGGGCGGAGGGGCTAAACGCAGGTGCTAGCAGGTCAGATCTGATCAGATATTGATCCGTTTAGACGCTATACTACTAAGGGAGGTGTATGGTGTGCGGTGTGGGTGTTAGCACTACTGGCACTAATCTGATGCTGCCTGGGGCGACTCAGACCCTGACTGACACTAAAACTGATGTCACCCGCCAGGTGATCAGGGGGTTAAACCTTTATTTAGGTAATATATGGCAGGTGCCCTGACTTTATAAGAAAATAACTAACTAACCAGCGTCACCTATGACACTAATACAACGATCACTGGTGACAGGGGGTGATCAACCTTTATTGGGGGGGTTAGGGGGGTACCCTAAAGCTATCTGGGCCTACTACTAAGTACCCTAATGCTGATTAGTGTCACAAATGACACCAATGCAGTGATCAGTGAAAAATCTGACAACTGCACTGGGTGACACTGTGACAGGGAGTGGAGAGGTTAACTGGGGGGGGGGGGGGATCGAGGGGTGACAAGTGTACCTACGTGTACTGGTGTTAGTGTAGTGTTGGTGCAACTTACTGTGAGTTGTTCTCTTTCCTCTCTCTGGAACGAAAATAGTTCCACGGGGGGAGATGACATCACTTCCCCTGCCTGTGTTTACACTTACAGGCAGGGGAAGAATTTCATTTGTCAGATCAGCAGGTCAAGGCCAGAAATCAATGGCCTGGACCTGAAGATTGATTGGTTCTGTAAGGAATCCGATTATTGCAGGAACGGAGGGGGCACGTGTGTATGCCGATTCACACAGCAACGCCATTCTTTCACCGTATAACTGCATGAGCCGGTCGGGAACCGGTTGAAGGGCATGTGCGCTTCAGACTCTGTCTACAGGGTTTGAGCCAGAGCTATATAAAAGCATTTAAAGAGGAAGTAAAGTCGTCCTCTTTAATTGTACCTATAGGTACGCCTATAATAAAGCTTACCTGTAGGTACTGTAAATATCTCCTAAACGTGCACCGTTTACTGTATGCGCTGGCACAGATGTCATCGGCGCATGCGCACTGAAGGAAGGGCCTGCTTGTGCCGTTTCTTCAGGGCCCGTGTCGTGACTGGTGGCTCCCGTGCGCATGTGGGGGGAGTGTTGTAATCGTGGCTTCAGCTCATAGCACCGGAGCCCGTGAACCCAGAGGTAACTCTGGGAAACATGTCAGCGGTTGTCTTTTTTTTTTTCTCCAACCTCTTTAACTACTTCAGCTCCAGAAGGGTTTAACCCCTTCCTGACCAGGCCATTTTTTTTTGCGATATGGCACTGCGTTGCTTTAACTGACAATTGCGCGGTCGTACCCAAATAAAATTGATGTCCTTTTTTTCCCACAAATAGAGCTTTCTTTTGGTGGTATATGGTTTTTATTTTAAAATTTAAAAAATCTAATTTCTTTATCAGTTTTGGCCAATTGTAGTCTGCTACATATTTTTGTTAAAAAAAAATCCCAAAAAGTGTATATTGATTGGTTTGCGCAAAAGTTATAACGTCTACAAACTATGGGATAGATTTATGGACTTTACATTTTTTTATTGTACTAGTGATGGCTGTGATCAGCGATTTTTAGTGGGACTGCGACATTGCGGCTGATAAATCTGACACTAAGTGACACTTTTTTAATAAGGGGGCCCCGGGGGTCTTCTTCCGACTTCTCCGGCCTCTTCTCCTGCTCTCCGGTGCCTTCTGCAGGGCTCCTCCGCTATCTTCTTCTAGCTCTTTTACTAGCGTTGGCCCGGTCTTCTCCATCATCTTCTTCCCTCTTCTCTTCTTCTGATGTTGACACAGCGATCTCTCCCGCTGTTATGCCGCGTGCGCGGTGCGCAACGATTTATATAGGCATGGGGCGTGGTCACTGGGTGATGTCACCCATGGTCCTGCCCCTTTATGATGTCACAGCGCGGGGCATGATGGGCCTCTGACATCATAAGGGGCGGGGTCACCGGGTGACATTACCCGGTGACCACACCCCATGCCTATATAAATCGTTGCACACCGTTTACACGACATTACAGCCGGAGAGAGCGTCGTGTCAACATCGGAAGAAGAGAAGAGGTAAGAAGACGACGATGGAGAAGATAGAGGAGGAGCCCGGCAGAAGGCACCGGAGTGTGGGAGAAGACACCAGAGAGCGGGAGAAGACACCGGAGAGTGGGAGAAGAGGCCGGAGAAGTCGGAAGAGACCCCCGATGTCTAAAGAAGACCCCCGGAGCGGCCTAATAAATTACTTTAAAAACCTGTCTAGTGTGTTTTTTTTTATTGACACTTTTTCCCCCCCAGGTGAATGGGTAGGGGTACGATGTCCTCATCAACATGGGGGCAAGGTGCTTTAAAGCACCCACCCCCCATGTTGAGGGCATCCCGCCTGGTACAGCTCAGGAGGGGGGGGCGCTCGCTCGTCCCCACCTGCTTTCCTGACCGGCCAGGCAGGTGCTCGGATAAGGGTCTGGTATGGATTTTAGGGAGGACCCCATGCCACATGTTCGGCGTGGGTTTCCCCTTAAAATCCATACCAGACCGAAGGGCCCGGTATGCTCATGAAGGGGGAACCCATGCCGTTTTTTTATAAAAAAAATAAACAAATTGGCGTGGAGTTCCCCTATGCACAAGTCGCATGCCAAAGTCGGATCAGTTAATACGGAATCCGACTTTGATCCGACTTCAGAAAAAAAGTAGTGCAGGAACTACTTTGAAGTCGGCACGACTTAAAGTCATGCCAATATGAATGGTAGTTATTCAAAATCACGGAGAATGACTTGTCATGCGATTTTGCAGTCCAAAATCGTGGGACAAGTCGTATAAGTGTGAAAGGGAGCTAAAGTCGTTTTTTTTTGTTTGTTTTTTTGTTTCAAAATAACAAGCAGTGGTTTTGCACAGAGCAGCCTGGGTCCTCCTCTGGTCCCTCTTCACTGCTCCTGGCACCTCCCTCCTGTTGAGTGCCCCCACAGTAAGCAGCTTGCAATGGGGGCACTTGAGCCGAGCCGCAGCTCCCTGTGTCCATTCAGACACGGAGCCGTGGCCCAGCCCCGCCCCCTCTCTCCCCTTTATTGACTCGCTGACTTTAATTGACAGTAGTGGGGGCTGATGGAGTTTCACTGCTGTCTCAGCCAATGAGGAGAGAGAGTCCCGGACAGCCGAGTCTCTCGTGCAACATCACTGGATCGAGATGGGCTCAGGTAAGAATATGAGGGGGGCTGCTGCATACAGAAGGCTTTTTATCTTAATGTATAGAATGCATTAGGATAAAAAAAAACTGCCTTTACAACCACGTTAACCCATGCTGTGCAGGCACCAGTGTTAAAGTGATACTAAATCTTAGTTTTTGTTAAACTAAAATAAAAAACTTGGTAAAATCTGGGGTCCCCCACTGGTGCTCCAAGCCCCTCCTCTTTGGCGAGTACCCCCAGGGAAGCCACTTTCCCTAGGGGTACCTGTGCGTGCTTGATCCTGAGCTGCTCAGTCTGCGTCTATTGACACAGACTGGGTGACTCGGCCCTGCCCCCTGCTCCCTCGTCACAGCATTTAATTGACAGCAGCAGGAGCCAATGGCTGCTATCAATTTACCATATCCCCCACCTTAGGGTATTCAGCATCTATTTTGACTCTAGTTTTGATGTTTGATATTGTACTACTACCATAGTTTTCAGCAGCATGTTATTTCACTTATGCAGCAACTGGAGGGCATTGTATACTTATTTTGACTTATCATGCCTATAAAAGTTGGTCTCTGATACTCACCATATATTTCATGTTGTATGAACCTGTATGTACCTTACTGTCCTCCAACAGTGGCCATTTATATGTATGATTTTGGTAGTATTATGCCCTTCTCCCCCCCCCTTCTAATTTTTGCCTTTGTGTTTTCCCTCTTATTTTTCCAACCTCTTTACTTTCTTCTATTTGGAGATGGAACTTCCTTGATTGATTGTTTTTTTTTTTTTCTTTCCTTTTTATTCCTTAGAGCTCTGTGTTGTTGAAGGTGTCCTCCCCTAACTGCAGAGGTTTAAACTTTCCTGAATAACGTAGTCAGATCCTCTACCATTTCCATAAGGCTAAAGACTCAAATCCTTTTCTTGAAAGAAACCCACTTTCGATCTGATAAGATCCTGCAACTTCGTAATAAATACTACCTAGTTCCACAGCACGAACTCAGCAGCAAAGTCCAAATGAGTAACCATAGTGTTTTCACTGCTGTTTAAAGGTGTTACACTCAACGGTTGATTCCTCTGGCTGTTACCTTTTTCTGAAGTTGAAATTTATGCATTTGGTTTTTACTGTTGCTAATATCTACCCTCCCAACCAGGAACAACTGTGTTTCCTTTCCTCCATTGTCACACTCCTGGAACACTTTAGCACTGGTGGCCTGTACCTTGGGGGTGAATTCAATGTCCCACTTGTCCCTTGGCTCGATTCATGGAGGCTGTGCAACAGCAAGCATTTTTACAGACATTGTCTGTCCGTAACAGACATTCACGGACAGATGTAGAAATTATGGATTTTTACAAACTGTCTGTAAATTTACATAAGGTTTGCAGCCCAGAAGCAGACAGCTGCTACAGGTGGGCACAGCGCTGGATTTAGCTCAGTTAAGTATAAAGGGGGGAGTGAGGGGGTGATACTACCACTGGAGCATTTGTTACCCTAATACACGGAATGCATCAAGGTAAAAAAATATCCATGTTTTAGAACCACTTTAATGTTCAATAGAGGTAAAGATAAATATTGCCCTGGCAAGAGTAGAGGGAAATTCAGACATTTCTGACTTGATTTTCTGTCATCCTGCAGATCGAAGGTGATCGTTCGCCACCTAAATACGCAAGGTCTTCCCCATGACAGTTTGGAACTGTGAATGGTCTAATTTTACCCATCATGTTCTTCATCATTGAAAATAGTTGCTTAAAATATAGGTGCTACCGAAACTGATGAACGTGTAATTGTGAAAAGTGGGATATTTTTATTTGGGAAGATAACATTTATAAAAGTCCAGTAAAGAGATACTGTCAATGTTTTCTTTGGCCGCATATGTTCGCTAAGTGTACCAGTGTACATTTTTACAAGAAATTCCCCCCAAAAAATAAATCTAAATTTTTAAGTAAGTTTACAATTTTGTGTTGGGCTGCATTCATAGCCATCTTGAACCACATATGGCCCATGGGTTGGACACCCCTGCCCTAGATCACACGTCCCTTTATGATCAATACCTGGCCCTGTTACCCCTTAGCCATCATTCATGACTGGCACCTTAAGGTGAAGTCTGTCTGAGCTCTGCTACAGACTGAGAAAAAAGGAAAATTATGTGGATTGGGCCCACGGGAGTCCCAGGCACTGGCACACCTCACCACCTGAACCCTACTCCAATGATTGCTGGTCTGAGTCTTCAGGATCATACAGTTACAGGCAGCCCAGCCAGCAGAAGCAGTCACATCCCCACCACTTAGTCACCCTAAGTGTAGCCAGAGTCACTTGCCTAAAGCAAATCTGTACTCTACCCATGCAACATATAGCTTTCCCATAAAGGACTTTTATTCCTGTCCATCCAGTTCTGAGATTTACACAGCATTGCCATATAGCACATTCCCATCTGGCAGGGCAGGAGACCTCATCTTTCTTCACTGCAGTTAAGTAACACATGTAGGTCTTGTCCCTCCCTCAACTTTTGGCTGGCAATAGATTAGAAGCAGGGGGAATGAGACCTTTTCTCTGTTACTCTACTATTTCCTCCTATTAGCATGTTCCTAGTTAGCACATGAACACTGCAGCACAACTGACTGATTCTTGTGCTGCTTCCCTCTCTTCTATTCTGAGCACTGCTGTACAGACAGCAGAGGACTGAAACCAAGTCAAATGCAGGCACTTACATTGCATGTATTCAAAATACAGGCTGAATTTCAACTCTATATACACATTAAATAAAAGCAATTATAACCAGGCCTTTTCTGAAACTTTTTGTTTAAAATTTTAAATCAGTATTTTTTCCTAGAAAATTACTTAGAACCCCCAAACATTCTATATATTTTTAGCAGAGACCCTAGAGAATAAAATGGAAATTGTTGCAAATATTTTATGTCACAAAATAAAAGCGGTCTTTCAAACGCAATTCTTTTGGAAAAAATACACTTCAATTAAAAATAATATTAAACAATATTCACCCCATTTTTTTGTATAATGTGAAAGATGATGTTATGAAGTAAATAGATATCTAACATGCAATGCATTAAAATTGCGCACACTCATGGAATGGTGACAAACTACGGTACTTAAAAAATATCCATAGGTGATGCTTTACATTTTTTTTACAGGTTACCTGTTTAGAGTTAAAGAGGAGGTCTTGCACTAGAATTATTGCTCTCACTCTAACAATAATGGCGATACCTTACATGTGGGGTTTAAACACTGTTTACATGCGCTTGTGCGACTTATGTATCTGTGCGAAACCACGAAGGGATGGGGCGCTTTAAATGTTTTTTTTTTTCCTTATCTAGATTTTATGTTTATACTGTCCCTTTATTTATTTATCTATTTTTTGTTCACTTTTATTCCTATTACAAGGAGTGTACACATCCCTTGTAATAGAAATAAGGATGACAGGTACTTTTTATTGAGAGATCTGGGGTCAAAAAGACCCCAATTTCACATTTACCTTTAAAAGCAATTTCGCTTAAAATTTTTTTTTTACTATGGCCGAGAACCGGAAGTGACATCAGATGGTGCTCTGGTCCACCAAGGGCATAAAGATGAGTGGCAGCCACAAAGTAGTGACATATTTTTACTATGGGCCGTTCGGTAAGTGGATAAATATAAGCATAAACAGTACCTCATTCGCATGTTACTGATATGTCTGCAGATCCCTAGATATCCTCTCATTAGACTGGCTTTGTGTCCTGTTGACACACAACAAATTCTCCTGCGCTCTGGTGTCTAGTCTCTTGATTCGTGATCTAAATAGTTCCTCAAGGTAATGTCCAAACTCTTGCAGCCCTCCTCTGAACAATGGGTGTTCGTTAACACTATAGAAAAAAGAAAAACAGAAGGGCGCACCGACCTTTGTGCATTACCACTAAAAAGGCTTTATTAAAATAAATAAAACAGCAGATTTTCTACTCACAAGCGAGTACAAGGTAAAGGCAAATGCATAGATAGATAGAAACGTCCACTGCTATGAACTTCCGACCTCAACTCTTAGATACCGGGGGGATCTGATGCTTCCTCTAGCGAATGGCTGACGCGTTTCTGGGGAGCCCCCTTTTCCTCAGAGCCTACAAGCGGGCAATGGTCTCGTCTGTCCTGTTGAACATTGTCACTTCCTGCTGTGTGACTCCAATTCTTGCAATGTTCCTGCACATTTCCTCTTGTAGTCCTTTTTCCTCTGCAGCTCTTCCCATCAGAACTGATTCTGGGCAGGATTGAATAGATCAGTCCAATCCAGTTCATTTCTATGCCACCTGATCACTCTGCATAGTCAGGCAGTGTAAATCCACCACAAAAATATATAATTATGTAGGGTTTCCCTTCAACATCCATACAAGAAACTCATCCAGCATTAGAGCTTGATATGAATATAAAAGGGATCTCCACAAAAATAAAAGTTAGGGTTCCCCTTTTAGGGTCTGATACGAATATAAAGAGGAATGCCACCACGATAATAAAGAAAAGTGTGGGGTTCCTCTTTAATATATATAACAGACACTCATCCATCAGTAGGGTCTGATATGAATATAAAAGGGAATTTACGCCACAAAATAAATAAACATGTGGGGTTCCCCTGTATACCCATACCAGAAACGTATCCAGCATTAGGGTCGATATGAATATAAAAGGAATATAAAAGGAAACTCAACCACAAAAAATAAATAAAAGTGTAGGGTTCCCCTTTAATAGCCATACCAGAAATTCACCCATCATAATGGTCTGTTATGAGTATAAAGGGGATCCTTACTGCAATAATAAAGAAAAGTGTGGGGTTTCTGTTTATAGCACAAGGAATAAAAAACCCAGTGGTAATCAAATACCACCAAAAGAAAGCTTTATTTGTGTCAAAAAAAAAAAAATTACACAAATTTTATTCTGGTACAGTGTTGCCTGTTAAAGTAACGCAGTGCCGTATCGCAAAAAATGGCCTAGTAATGAAGGGGGTGTAAACCTTCTGGAGGTCAGGTGGTTAATGTAGCTTCATTTACTTCCAATGACACCATTGATGGGCCTTATTTCTGCTTCTACTGAAATTATTGATGGGGCTTATTTTCTCCTGCTGACACCAATGACGGGGCTTACAGTAAAAGACTGATCACAAGCGCCTGTTTTTTTTTTTTGCTCTGATGTTGGCCTTTTCATTTGTTTTTTTTTGTTTTTTTTTTTCCACTTCAGCAATATTCAAGAGATTATTATTCAACTTCGTGTTCATTTATATCTCTCGTTATATTTCACATCATTGTGGAGTTTTGTTACCAAGAAAATTTAACCGTAAAGTTTACCATATTCCATATTGTTTATTATAATCCCTTTTAAGTTTTTCTTTCTCTTTTTTTTTTTTTTTTTTTTTTTTTTTAGTGTGTGGGGTTTTCTTTTATCTTCCCATTTCTTTCTTTCCCACCCCCCTCTCAATCCCACCCACCCTATTTCCCAATACCTCTCGTCTTTTTGCCTCGTAGGCCGTTTTGCTATATCGTTCTATTTATATAATCGTTTCGGCATATTTCCAAGTCTGTTTAAATGTCTGCCACCTTTCCCATTTTTTCAGATCATCTTCTTCCCCTTCTTCTCCATTATATCTCAATTTTTCAAGATGATATAGTTCTTCCACTCTTAGAGCCCATTCTCTTTTAGTAGGTGCTTCTTCATGCTGCCATTTTATCGGAATAAGACCCTTGGCTGCATTTAACATCTGGGGAATCAGTGTTTTTATATATTGCTTTATTGGGTCGTCAGTCCCGTGAAATAAACATATCCAGGGGTCTTCCTTTATGGTAACATCGGTGATTGCTTTTATGAGGCCCAGGATCTCTCTCCAAAATTTTTTTTTTTTTGGACACTCCCACCAAATATGGGCCATTGTGCCCTGCTTATTACATCCCCTCCAGCAGTTCTGTGAATTATCTGAATGGAATTTATTAAGTTTGTCAGGTGTCATATACCATCTGGAGAGGCATTTATAGTTCTTCTCCGCCGTCATAGTGTCAATAGCTGATTTATGGGTTAGTTCCAATATTTTTTTGATTTTGGGCATATAATCATGTGAACCTAATTCCGTGCCCCATTTTAAAAAAAAAGGCGGTATCTCCAGTTTCTCCTCTGCAAGAATAGCTCTGTAAAGTCGAGATATTGTTTTTTTTTTTTTTTTTGTCCCCGTATCGGCACAAATTTTTTCCAGTGCTGTATAATTTTCCTTTGTTCTCATCGGTTGGGGGAGGCTTCTTACAAAATGGACCAACTGTAGGTATCGCCACTCATTTATTCTTATTTGTGCCTTATCGGGCTGTAGTTCTGCTAGTGTTTTTATTCTTCCTTTGTCTATTATATCTTTCAATTGCGTGTTTTCCCCTAGCCATCGGCCCCCTACGTGTCATTTTCCTGGTCACTCTTATTATCACTTATTATCACTCAGAATCATTAACGGTGAATTAAACTTCCACTTATATTGTTTGTGTAATAAATCCCATATTTTTAATACATTTTTAGTTATTTTTTGTGTGTTGGTGCCCAAACCCCTTAAATGTGAAGGAATCCATATTGCCCTTCTTAGACTTATTTCACTTATAATACTCTCCATTTTAACCCAGTGTTTATCTTCTGTTTCCCATGCCCACTCTATTGCTCGTGACACCATGACCGCGTAGTAATATTTTTTGAGGTCCGGAATACCCATTCCTCCTTGATCCTTATTCTGCTTCAAAATATTGCGAGAGATCCTGGGTTTTTTAGTTTGCCAAATAAATCTACTTATTATTGAATTTAAAGTTTGAAAATAATAATCTGGTAGAGGGATTGGTAACATTGAGAATTTATATGTAACTTTAGGTAATAGCACCATTTTAACTGTATTAATCCGGCCGAACCATGATAAAGGTCTTACAGATAGTTTTTTAGTCTCATTTTTGATTTCATCCAATAGTGGAATATAGTTCTCACTGAATAATTGTTCTACTGAGTTTGCTAATATAATCCCCAGGTATTTTAGACCTTTCTTCTTCCAAGGAAATGGGTATTCTTTTTGTAGCTCCTGTACCTCTTTTGATTTCACGTTTATATTTAAGATTTCCGACTTATTCAAGTTGATTTTGAAATTTGCTATTTCTCCATATTGTTTTAACGTTTCAATCAATCGTGGCATTGTATGTTTAGGTTCGGAGACGTAGAGCAGCAGGTCGTCGGCAAAAGCCGCGACCTTATGCTCAACGCCACCAATTTTTATTCCCCTAATGTCCTTATTTGCTCTAATTGTTGCCAATAATGGTTCCAGCGAAAGCACAAAAAGCAATGGGGACAGGGGACAACCCTGTCTTGTCCCGTTTCTCATTGTAAAGGGATTTGAATGCTCCCCATTGATTTTTATTATTGCGGTCGGTGCTTCATATAATACTCTAATTCTTTGTATCATCCTGGCACCCAGGCCCATGTGCCTCAGTGTCCCCATCATGAGCCCCCAGTCTACTCTATCAAATGCTTTTTCAGCATCGATAGACAGAAATAGCCCTGGGGGCCCATGAGTTTTCATTTTTTGCAACAGGAGGAGTGTTCTGACTCCATTATCGCGCCCCTCTCTTCCTGAAACAAAGCCTACTTGGTCCTTATGGACCAATTCTTTCATTTTATCTCTTAGCCTATTGGCCAGGACTTTTGCATATAATTTTGTGTCAAAGTTTAGGAGAGAGTTTGGTCTGTAACTTGGGCATAGCATTTTGTTTTTACCTTCTTTTAAAATTACAGTTATCTGTGCTCTCTGTGCTTCTGAGCTTAACCCATAATCCGCACCGAGTCCGTTCATATAGTTACAGAGCCTCGGTATCAGAATTTTCTCGAATTTCTTAAGATATTTGATGGGGAATCCATCCGGGCCTGGACTTTTCCCTGTTGGTGTTTCTAGGATGGCTTTTTTAATTTCCTGCTCCGTGATTGGGCTTTCTAAATCTTCACTATCGTTTAAGTTTAATTGAGAAATTCCTGATTTGTCTAAGAATTGTTTTATTTTGTTTGTTTTTTCTTTTTCTACATTGCCTTTCTTAACATCATAAAGTGTACTATAGTAATTTCGAAAAACATCTGCTATCTCTTTTGTTTTATAGACTACTTCACCTTGTTTATTTCGGATTTTTTCAATGTAGTTTCTCGACTTTTCCTTCCTCAGGGTCTTTGCCAGATGTTTCCCGATTTTATTGCCGCCCATATATTTCCCCTTCAGAATTCTATTGAAGACCCTTTTCGTATCCTGTGTTAATAAATCTTTTAATTCTTCTCTTTTGGATATAAGTTGATGATATGTTTCTTGGTGTCTCCCTTCTGATTTTATATGTAGCTGTTCTAGTTCATATATTTCCACTGTTAGGCTTCTAGTTTCCTTTTCTCTCGCCTTTTTTTCCCCAGCTCCCATAGATATAAAGATGCCTCTTATGTATGCCTTGTGTGTTTCCCATAATGTAGAAAATGAGATATCCTGTGTATCATTGATTTCAAAAAAATGCGTCAGTTTATCGTTTATTCTTTCTACATCTTGGTTTTCACTATGAAGTGACTCATTTAGTAGCCAGTTGTAAGCTGGTCTCTGTATTTCATTTAAGTCTGATCGAAGTGCTGAAATATCCTTTTTGATTGAGTTTTCCATTCTGATTAGCATCTCTGCAATTTCTGTTTTAGTTGGCATCTGAGAGTTCGTAGCTTGTTCCTCCGGGGCACTTCTATCCATCTCAGATTCCAGGGTTACTTCTCCCGGAACTTCGGCCGTTTCTTCTTTTCTTTTAGTTGTATCCTTCTTCTTGGCTTGTTTACTCATTTGTTGTTTTTCTGGGCCTGGGCTTTTAGGGCTCAGACTTTTTACCATATAGTGCTTGATTGTACTCGTGTTTGCCTTATCTTTAGGGGTTTTGGGTTCGCCTCCTTTAGTAGACTTGCCTTTCATACTAATTTCCCTTTTCTTAAAAAAAAAAAAAAGAAAAAAAAAGGAAAAGTTTTATTTTTCCCCAGGGTGCCCCTGTTACCATGTTTCAGAAGTTCTGGACAGGTTAGACCCTCTTCTTCCCCCCCTCCCCTCTCCTAAGTTAAAATAGAGGAAATAAGGAAGAGAAAAGACGAAAATAAATAATTGTCGATTAGGTGAATAATTTCTGGGTCTGTTTTCCGGAAAAAGAGAAAAAAAAGGGAGAGACCAGGGCAGTGTAACCAAGGGAGAACTCCTTTAAATCAGCCAACACTATACACTAATTGTAGCAGCGTCAGTGTTTAGATCGAAAGTGTCTAGGTATATTAGATTCCCCGTGCCTTGTGTCCGGTTCACCCCCTTGCTTGGGGAAAAAGAAAAAATAAATACTCTGTTATATGTCTCCAAAAATAATATATCAGCGCTTAGATTCTCAGGATGTCACAGGATGTCACATTTAGATGTCCTGCCCTCATTTATAATACTTATACACCGAATTCTCCGTTAACTTTATTCCACACTTGGGAAGGTTCTCAAATTGTATCGATTGTAACCGTGTTGTTATCGTTGCTTTCGTTACTTATAGAAATAAGTGAGAGTAAGTAGATTGATCAGTAGAAAATGTGAGATGGAGGTACATTCAAAAGGGTGTTCTATAGATTTTCTTTGAATTTGCCAGCTGTATCATTAAATATACATCCAAGTTCACATTTTGTCTTTTTTCTCCTCTTTCTCACATATCTCTGTCTCAGGTACAATCATTTTTACTACAATCAGAGTCCCAATTGAATACAGTTGAATACAAGTTATATATCGCTTTTCACATAGCTTCCGTTTAGGTTTCTCATAGGACTCCACTTATACACACCTGCTTTAAGTCTCATAGGCAACGAGAAAAGTGAACTAACCCTCACCACGACCGTTGGAGTCCTCTGCAGTGTCATCAGGCGGTGAGCATACTACTCCCCTCTAAGGGGGACTTACCCTTGTTGAAAGTAGTCCGGGCAGGGGTTCTATGTGGTGACCTTTGCCTTACTGTGATCTTGTATCTGATCTGTGACATCCGGAGAAGCAGGGGGAGAAAGCGCGAGTGAAGGAGTGAGCCGGGGGAGGGTGAGAAGCAGCCGCAATGGTCCGGCGGCGTCTCCTGTCTTTCTTGACGCGTCGGTGTCTTCAGCGGGCCGTTACTTCCGGGGACGCCAGCTGGCCGGTGCGGTGCCTACCTCGTACTGCGGGAATCATTTGCGAGAGTCACGCAGTCTCTCACTCTGCGCACTCTCGCTCTGCTCTGGCCGTCAGATGTTGCATGGGTCAGGCCACTCCCTCCATGAGGTAAAACACATCCTCACGTCCTCACCAGCATGCCTCAGCCCCACCCTCCTGGCTAGTCGGCCTTTTCATTTGTTTTAATCTTTAAAAGCATGATTTATGATGTGTGGCTCTATACAGTGCTGGTCAGTGCCCCTCGTACAGTTCATCCGTAAAGTATTCACATCACTTCACTTTTTCCACACTTTGTTACATAGTTACATAATTAGTCAGGTTGAAAAAAGACACAAGTCCATCCAGTTCAACCATAAAAAAAATAAAAATAAACATCGTACAATCCAATATACCCAATTCTATACCCACAGTTGATCCATAGGAAGGCAAAAAAAAAAACCTCAGGGCATGCTCCAATTTGCTAACGCAGGGGAAAAATTCCTTCCTGATCCCCCAAGAGGCAATCGGATTTTCCCTGGATCAACTTTACCTATAAATGTTAGTACCCAGTAATATTATGTACATTTAGGAAAGTATCCAGGCCTTTCTTAAAGCAATCTACTGAGCAAGCCAGAACCACCTTGCTTTCCCTTGCTTTCCCTTCTGAAAAATATATATATTTTTAACTTTCTGCTATAAAAAAATAAATAAATAAAAAGAATCCAATAAAAAAAATGTAAACAAATCAAATTTCTTGATAGATTTAGGCCAATATGTATTTTGCTACGTATGTTTGGTTAAAAAAATCCCAATAAGTGTATATTGATTGGTTTATGCAAACGTTAGAGTGTCTACAAACTATGGGATATATTTATGGAATTTTTATTTATTTATTTTGATATACTAGTAATGGTGGAGATTGGCAACTTATAGCGGGACATCGATATTGTGGCGGACTATCGGAAACTTTGCGGGAACCAGTGGCACTAATACCGTGATCAGTTCTAAAAATATGCACTGCCACTGTACTAATGACACTGGCTGGGAAGGGGTTAAACATCTGGGGGGGGGGGGTTTGTGTACTGTGTGTACTGCTTTCACTAGGGGAAGATATCGATTCTAGTCCCTGCTTTGCAGAGACACAGGATCAGTCCCTTCCCCATGTCAGAACAAAGATGCCGTTGTAACAGTGCTATAGGGCGATCAGCAAGTGCTTAATGATGTCAGTTGGAGCAAGAATAAATCCAATGGTTGCACTGGTGTTCACTGGATATTTACTTGATACACAATCTACTCTCAGACTTCTGCTCTGCCTCCTTCCTTCAATCAGACTAAAGCTATGCTGTCACTGTTGGGCAGGAGATCACCTTGCCCAACATTGCCAGTGTTCTGTCAAAATAGCCAATTTACCGAGATCTCCAATCTTGTCATTTCCGTTTTACTGTAAAGCATCAGTAATTGAAGATTTATACGAGTTGCTGTTTTGACACAACACAGGCAAGCGTGTACACAACACAGGCAACGTGTACACTCTGGTACACAAAGACTTTGCTGTTTTGACAGAACAGCAGCTAAGGAGGAAAAAGTTGTCGCTGCCTTGGTGGCGGCCATGTTGTTGGTTAGTATAGGGCGGACTAACAATGTCCGCTCATAATATCATGTACCTGCACAAAGTGTCACGCCGGCAACAAGTGTTTGGCACTTGTACATGGGCACTTTTACTAAGGCACTGCTAAAAAAAAAGTAATTGGCTACAATGGCACGAGGTGATGGGGTGGAGCCTGAACTCTAGAAAAAGCTATGCAGAGGCACGTCCCACTACTTCCGGAGAATTTGAAGTCACAAGAGTTGACCACACACCCGCCCGTTGTGTGTTTTGTCACAGGTTCCTTGGCAGTTTTACCTTGGCAGGAAGTTCCTCTTAATACTCTAACTTACCTCAACCTTCCTTCTATTCCCCTCTCCCCACCCTCCAACATGCTCACACTAATCTTTGTTATAACGTCCTCTCTCCTCAAACTCTCATGTCTTTATCCCCCATCTCCAGCCCCCAATCTGTACATATCTCCCTCTCTTCTGCCCACTCAATATCACTCCACTTACCACCTCCTGTGCATTCTAAGCCCACACAGTATCACCACGTCCATTCCACCACAGCATCTGCCCTCCTATAAATCCCACTCCCGCCTTACCACCCTCACCCTCCTACTACCCCTAATGTCTGGGGACATTGCACCAAACCCCGGCCCTCTCACACCCAATTCCCACCCCCAAAATTGTCTGTCTACCTCCTCTAACATTCGTAACTCCCACCTTCTCATCCCAATTCCCCTGATTCCACAAGTCGGCCCCCCTCTTTCATGTGCTCTCTGGAATGCCCGCTCAGTCTTCAACAAACTAGCCTCTGTCAATGACCTTTTCCTCTCCAAATCCCTTAATCTATTTGCTATAACTGAAACCTGGCTCTGTGAATTGGACACTACCTCTCCAGCTGCTCTGTCCCACAGTGGCCTCCTTTGGACTCACTCCACCAGACCCAGTGTACGGAAAGGAGGCAGTGTTGGACTTCTCCTCTCCCCACAATGCACCTTCCAGGTACTTCCCACACCTCCCTCTCTTTCCCCCTGCTCTTTCGAAATGCACTGCATTCGTCTTTTCTCTCCAGTTTGCCTGAGGGTCACAGTTATTTATCGAACCTCCTGGACCAGTGTCACGCTTTCTGGATGACTTCTCTGCATGGCTACCCTATTTTCTCTCATCTGAAGTGCCTGCCATCATCCTAGGTGACTTTAACATTCCAATCAATGTTAATACTGCTACCACTTCTAAACTACTCAACCTAACCTCCTCTTTTAACCTAACACAATGGACACAAACCACCACTCACTCCAACGGTAACACTCTCGACCTTGTATTTTCCCATCGCTGCACTCCCTGCAATCTCTTGAACACACCCTTTCCTCTCTCTCATCACAACCTTATCCGTTTCACTCTCTCCTTGTCTCCTACATCCCATGCTGCCAACCCACAAACCACTACCCGCAGAAACCTTCGCAACCTCAACCCTTTCCTTCTTCACTCTGCTACTGATGGCCTTTATGACAAAATCGCACCCCTGTCCTGCCCAGACCTAACCACTTCCATCTACAACAACACGCTGTCATCCTCCCTAGACATACTTGCTCCTCTTCTACACGCAGAACCAGGCCCCATCTGCCACAACCCTGGCAAACCGACGACACCAGAAGTCTCAAGAAACACAGCCCTGCTCTTGAGCGAGCATGGCGTAAATCTAAGTCCCTACAAGACTTTACCCTCTACAAATCTGCCCTTCTCAAATACAACTCCTGCCTCCACACTGCTAAACAAACCTATTACAACACTCTCATCAAAACCCTCTTATCCAAACCTTGTCAACTCTTTTTTACCCTTAATTCCTTACTTCACCCCCCACTGCCACCACCCACCAACTTGTTTACCGCTCAACAGATTGCCAACCATTTCAATAGCAAAATCGACACAATTCGCAAGGAGATATCCAGCATTCAACTTCCTCCCCTACCCAACACAACAGGTCCAACACCACACTCAATACTCTCCTCTTTTTGCCCTGTTACCACAGATGATGTTGATGAACTCCTCTCCATGGCCCACCTCACTACCTGTTCCCTGGACCCTGTCCCTTCACATGTACTGTGACCACCTTCCCACTCTATCCTCAACTCCCTAACCCACATCTTCAACCTCTCCCTTTCCTCCGGCACCTTTCCTTCCCCGCTCAAACATGCACTGGTTACCCCCATACTCAAAAAACCCTCACTAGACCCCACCTGTTTGAATAACTTAAGACCCATCTCCCTGCTCCCGTTTGTCTCCAAACTCATCGAACGCCTTGTCCATGACCAAACGAGTCGCTACCTCATGGACAACAACCTTCTCGACCACTTACAGTCTGGCTTCTGCCCACAACATTCTACTAAAACTGCCATACTAAAACTCACCAATGACCTTTTAACTGCTAAAACCAACAGCCACTACTCCATACTCATACGTTTAGATCTTTCTGCTGCTTTTGACACAGTTGACCACCTGCTCCTCCTCAGCAAATTACACTCCCTTGGCCTCCACGATTCTGCTTTATCCTGGTTCTCCTCCTACCTATCTCAGCACTTTCAGTGTCACTTACAACTCCATCTCCTCCGCTCCCCTCTTTCTGTTGGGGTACCCCAAGGTTCCATCCTTGAGCCCCTCCTATTCTCGCTCTATACCTCTTCCCTGGGCCAGTTGATAACCTCCCATGGTTTCCAATACCACCTTTATGCCGACGACACCCAAATCTATCTCTCCACTCCTCAACTCACCCCCTCGATCTCCTCACAGATCTCAAACTTACATATCAGTATGGATGTCACACCACTTCCTCAAACTCAATCTTTCTAAAACTGAGCTTGTTATATTTCCTCCTTCACTCCCCCCCCCCCCCCCCCCCCCCCCCCCCTGTGACTTCACCATTAATATCAACAACACAACCATTGGTCCCTCCACACATGCCAGGGTCCTGGGTGTAATCCTTGACTCTGACCTCTCCTTCAGCCCCCATATCCAATCACTGGCTAAATCCTGCCGCCTTCACCTCCGCAACATCTCCAGAATTCGACCCTTCCTGACTAATGACACCACGAAGCAACTCATTCACTCCTTGATTATTTCCCGCCTTGACTACTGCAACTCCCTCCTTAATGGCCTACCCTTAAGCAGGCTATCCCCCCTTCAATCTATTATGAATGCTGCTGCTAGACTAATACACCTCACTAATCGATCTGTGACTGCCGCCCCTCTTTGCCAATCCCTTCACTGGCTTCCCCTACCCCACCGTGTAAAATTCAAAATGCTAATCATAACATACAAAGCCATCCACAACATCGCCCCCATCTACATCACCAACCTCATCTGCAAATATCGCCCAAATCGTCCCCTCCGCTCCTCCCAGGACCTCCTGCTTTTTAGCTTCCTTGTTACCTCCTCCCATGCTCACCTTCAAGACTTCTCCAGAGCCTCTCCCATGGAACTCCCTGCCCCAGTCTGTCCGATCAGCCCCTACCCTGTCCACCTTTAGGAGATCCCTGAAAACTCATGTATTCAGGGAAGCCCATCCCACAAACACCTAACAACAACTGTCCCCGAGCCACCCCCATCAAATCATTCTCTGCAGCTATTACCTTTTGTACCACCACCCCCTCCCTTTAGAATGTAAGCTCTACGAGCAGGGCCCTCCTGTACCTTTTGTATTGAACTGTAATGTAATTGTGTTGTCCCCCTATACATTGTAAAGCGCTGCGTAAACTGTTGGCGCTATATAAATCGTGTATAATAATAATAATACAGGTTGATCCAAACTGATTTTACCTAAAGTTTTACCTAAAGCTAATCCTGATTCCCTGCTGTTTAAAACAGAGTCCAGAATGTGAATGGGGCCTAAAGCATGTTTTTATAAACACATGAACGAAGGAGCAGAGGCGGGAAACAAAAGAAATAATTGAAATACATTAAAATAGCACACTTTTCTTTAGGTTGCCAAGCTACATTTTAACATTTATGGGCAAACCAAACAATTTTGAACTGTGGAAGATGTGAACACCATTTATTTTATTTTTTCTGCCAGCAATTCATAACCTTCAGAAATATACTATAAACTTTTTTAATATCTGCCGTAAATGAATTTTTATAAAGTGACACTTCCAAAGTGCAGTCATTTTTAACAGAACACATCATTTACATAGCTGCTTTTACGTAATGACAGCGCTTAGAAATGTTTTTTGTTTTGCTTTTATAAGGCAGACATGTTCCCAGTATGAGACTTTTACATAAAGTTTCTTGACACATTGTTCATTTTTGTACATTCTAGAATGCAAGCAAAAAAATTCATGAAGGTATGCTGTGCTGATCTTGGTTGGGAGATCACATGGGGCTCTATTTATAAGACATGTTTTGCACATACTGTATGTCAGAAGCATTTGTGCTAAAAAGGCTACATTAACCTTTTCAGGCAGAATTTCACTTTTCATATTGTCTAATGTCTTTTCTGCCCATGCCATTTTGATGTGCTTATCTTTCACTTACCTTGCCCATGGTCAATCTGCACCCTCTCTGTTTGAAATTGTGGCAGAACGCCAGGCACCCGCCTGGGTGCTTTTGCCAAGATACAGCTTCCTCCACTCTGGAACCAGGAACCAGGTATTATACCTGAGCATTGCACCCAAGAACTAGACAACACTAGCTTAGGTGCAAACTGGAACTCACTTTATTGTAAAGTCACACAGTATTTATACCACACAAAATCAGATAAGAGCTTAATCACATTATACTAAACAATGCAAACTTCAAACAGTAATATCACCAGCACATCTAACAGTACATCTAATGAACAGCTAGCAGCTAACAGTAATCTAATTAAACAGTGAACTAATTAACTAGTAAGCTAATTAAAAGCTAGGCCCCTAGACTATGGTGACCAGACATCCCCGGTTTCCGGGGACAGTCCACGGATTGAGGACTCTGTCCCCGGACCAAGTCTGTCCCCGGTTTTGTCCCCGGATTGGAATTTGAACAGGGGCTGAGGCAATTTCAAAGACAGCCCATGCATAATAAAAAAATTAAAAAAATCAGAATTGCACCCCCCCCCCCTCCTCTGCCGCTCCTACTAGCTTATTTATGGGCAAACCACACAATTTTCAACTGTGGAAGATGTGAACATCATTTATTTAATTTTTTCCACACAATTTTCAACTGTGGAAGATGTGAACATCATTTATTTAATTTTTTCTGCCAGCAATTCATAACCTTCAGAAATATACTATAAACTTTTTTAATATCTGCCGTAAATGAATTTTTATGAAGTGACACTTCCAAAGTGCAGTCATTTTTAACAGAACACACACTGGCGTTGCTAGGGGGGTGGTGGGGGGTGCGGGCCGCACCCGGGTGACACCCGCCAGAGGGGTGACACCAGGGGCTGGAACTAGGCGGGGCGGGCGGGCTCCAGTCTCGGGCGCAGTGTGCGAGCATCGAGAGGGATGAGGGCGCCAGTGGGCTGCTACAGTGTTGGCGATCACTAGCACGGAGCACTTGCCGACATTTCCTGTGCGGTGTCCCCGGGTCTCCTGCGCAGTGATTGCCGGCACTTTAGCAGCTGGTATCTGTCCCAGCCAGCTGCATGTTAGCAGTGTGAGTGTCAGAGCTCAGAGGGAAGTTCCTGCAGTTCCTCTGCTTTTGGCGTGTCTTCTGACAGTACAGGAGGAGGAGCCTGGGAAGGAGATCTCCCCAGGGCCGTCTTTTCCATTGGGCACGCTGGGCAGTTGCCCGGGGGCCCCACTTGCCTGGGGGGCCCCACCTGCCAGTGACCCCAGCCAAGCATCTATGTGTCACCCTTGCTCCAATTTTCTGTGACCCCCGCGCTCCGGCCGCCATGTCCAGTCTCAAGCCGGCCCCTGGCGCCCTGTGATTGGGCGAAAGGGGAAATGTTCGGTAAGTGGGGCTGGCCTGTCCTCAATCGCGGGAGAGCGTGTCTGGCCTGCACTGTGAGCTGTGGCTGCTGCCCTCTCCTCCTGCATGTCCCCGCCGGGGCATGCAGTCGGTGCCCGATGTCTTCTTCTCCTCCTCTCCAGGTCACTGATCATGTCCCCAGTCTGGCAGTGTGACAGGCGGCAGCGCAGAGGCAGAGCAGATCATGAAACAAAAAAGGTAAGAGACTCACTCGTGTTGCTGGCCCGGGGGGGGGGGGGGGGTAGATATGGTCTGGGGAGAGGGAGCAACCATAAAGTCAGTGTATAGTGTAATGTGTATTGTATAGTGTATTGTGTGTAGTTTATTGTGTATTGTGTGTGTAGTGTATAGTGTATGTTGTGTAGTGTGTAGTGTGTAGTGTATAGTGTATTGTAGTGTAGTGTAGTGTAGTGTATTTTGTGTAGTGTGTAGTGTATTTTGTGTGTGTGTAGTGTATAGTGTATTTTGTGTAGTGTATTGTGTATAGTGTATAGTGTGTAGTGTATAGTGTATTGTGTGTAGTGTATAGTGTATTTTGTGTAGTGTAGTGTGTTTTGTGTAGTGTGTAGTGTATAGTGTGTTTTGTGTAGTGTATTGTATTGTGTGTAGTGTGTTGTGTGTGGTGTATTGTGTGTGGGTGGTGTATTGTGTGTGTGTGTAGAGTATTGTGTGTAGTGTGTTGTGTATTGTGTGTGTGTGTGTGTGGTGTATTGGTCTGTGGGTAGAGTATTGTGTAGCGGTCAGTATGTAGTGTATTGTGTAGTGGTCTGTGGGTAGTGTATTGTGTGTGTGTGGTGTATTGGTCTGTGGGTAGAGTATTGTGTAGCGGTCAGAATGTAGTGTATTGTGTAGTGGTCTGTGGGTAGTGTATTGTGTGTGTGTGTGTGTGTGTGTATTGTGTGGGTGGTGTATTGGTCTGTGGATAGAGTATTGTGTATAGTGTACTGTGTGTGTAGTGTATTGTGTAGTGTGTGTGTGTGGTGTATTGGTCTTTGGGTAGAGTATTGTGTAGTGGTCTGTGGGTAGTGTATAGTGTATTGTGTAGTAGTGTAGTGGTCAGTGGATAGTGTAGTTTTTGTCGTAGTGGTCAGTATAGAAATCAGGTAGGGTGGTGTGTAGTGTAGTGGTCAGTGGATATAGTGTAGTATATTGTTTTTTAGGGCCCCTGTACACTGTATTGCCCAGGGGCCTATAATGCTCTTAAGATGGCCCTGGATCTCCCGGCGCTGAGGTCCCAGTAACTGATAACAAGTAAGTCTGCGCTAGGGCAGAGATCTGAGGATTTGAGCAATAAGAGGAAGGATTTATGCTGAGAGGGATTGAGAGTTTTTTTTTTTGGGGAAAATCTTGAGGCAAGAGACTTTGTATTGGGGTGGGGGTTGTGCTTGCAGGGCAGGGAGGGATTAAATAAGAGGATTTGTGCTGAGGGCGGCTTGGGCGGTGGAATAAGAGAATTTATACAAGAAGAGGGATTTAATAGTGAAAGTGGTATATGGGGGTGGGGATTTGTAATCAGAGGGGAGATCTGGGGGGGAGGGGTCATAGATCATTTGTGTAAGAATGAGGGGTTTGGGAGGGATTTATGCTAAAAGGAGTGATTTGTGCTGAGAGGGGGGAGAGATCTGTGCAGGGAGGGGGAGATGGGGGGGGGATTTGGGGGGGGGTGGTGGGTATAAAATTTGTATAAGAAGGAGGGGTTTTGGGGGATTTATACTGGGAAGAGGGATATAGGGGGCATTTTATGGTGAGAAGGGGGGTTTGTGCTGAAAGGGGGTATATGAGTGTGATCACTTGTGTTGAGAGAGGGGATTTGTGCTGAAAGGGAAAGAGGGTATATGGCGGGGAGGATTTTTGTTAAGAGGGGGAATATGGGGGGGGGTGGTTGGGGGGTGGTTGTGATGAGAGGAAGGGGATGAGGGAAGGAGGAAGAGGAATTGTGCTAGGAGGGGGTATATAGCGGTGAGGGTCACTCTGCACATAGTTCTTTAGACAATGGGGGGGGGGGGGTCCCCGGGGTCCCCGGGGGGGGTGACACCATGTTTTTTCGCACCGGGTGACACCGACCCTAGTGACGCCACTGCACTATGGAACCAGGAACCAGGTATTATACCTGAGCATTGCACCCAAGAACTAGACAACACTAGCTTAGGTGCAAACTGGAACTCACTTTATTGTAAAGTCACACAGTATTTATACCACACAAAATCAGATAAGAGCTTAATCACATTATACTAAACAATGCAAACTTCAAACAGTAATATCACCAGCACATCAAAAAGTACATCTAATGAACAGCTAGCAGCTAACATTAATCCAATTAAACAGTGAACTAATTAACTAGTAAGCTAATTAAATGCTAGGCCCTAGACAAGCCTTGATTAGTCAGGGGGTGACCACCCCAGACAGTCCGGCAACAGATCTCTTTCTTTCCACATCCATATTCTCACTGAGACTCAAGTTGGCAGAGAACATCATGGCTTCCTTGACTGTCAAATGTGGTCATAACATGTCATCGTGCATTATATAAGAGAGTGTCTTCCTAAATGCTCAAATGCTGGGACCCATAGTCAGTAGGCAAGACGCTACCCTGCAGTCCCCTCCATAAAACCCTGTTCTGGTTGGGCCTATCACAAAAATGTTAAAAAATGCTTTCTGATTCCAGCACTTCCTGTAGATCAAGTGCCATTCCAGGAAGCTTCATATCCCACCATGCACTGCCTTACTACATCACAGCATAGGGTATGATGCCCTCATTACTATACCAGCTCTTGTTTTATTTCCACCCACTTTCCTAATTCTTCAATTAACCACTTCAGCCTCGGAAGATTTGGCTGCTGAATGACCGGGAGTTTTTTTGCGGTTCGGCACTGCGTCCTTTTTCCCTCACAAATAGAGCTTTCTTTTGGTGTTATTTGATCGTCTCTGCAGTTTTTATTTTTTGCGCTATAAACAAAAAAAGAGTGACAATTTGAAAAAAAAACACAATATTTTGTACTTTTTGCTATAATAAATATCCCAATTTATAAAAAAAATAAAAGCTATTTTTTTCTCAGTTTAGGCCAATATGTATTCTTCTACATATTTTTGGTGAAGAAAAAAATTGCAATAAGTGTATATTGATTGGTTTGCGCAAAAGTTATAGTGTCTACAAAATAGGGGATAGATTTATAGCATTTTTTATTATTATTTTTTTTACTAGTAATGGCGGCGATCTGCGATTTTTATCGGGACTGCGACATTATGGCTAACACATCGAACACTTTTGACACATTTTTAGGACCCTTGCATTTATACAATTATCAGTGCTATAAAAATGCACTGAATACTGTAAACTTTTCACTGGCAGGGGAGGGGACTGACTAGAGGAAGTGACGGATCGTGGTTCCTAGCTATTAGGAACACATGATCTGTCACTCCTCACAGAGCAGAACAGGGATTTGTGTGTTTACACACCCACTTCCGTGTTCTGCCTCTTGTGTCCGCGATCCCTCGTGACCGGCGGTCATTGCGGCCACGAGCCTCCGGCAGCGTGCGCGCGCC
>CM053029.1:200386458-200551063 GCA_028564925.1 Lithobates sylvaticus
CTCTCTAGGAATCAGATAGGTTAGTGTAGTGGTCAGTATAGGGATCAGGAAGGTCAGTGTAGTGGTTATGTAGGTCAGTGTAATGGTCAGTGTAGGAATCAGGTATGTTAGTGTAGTGGTCAGTGTAGGAATCAGGTAGGTTACTGTAGTGGTCAGTGTAGGAATCAGGTAGGTTAGTGTAGTGGTCAGTGTAGGGATCAGGTAGGTCAGTGTAGGAATCAGGTAGGTTAGTGTAGTGGTCAGTGTAGGAATCAGGTAGGTTAGTGTAGTGGTCAGTGTAGGAATTAGGTAGGTCAGTGTAGTGGACAGGTAGGTCAGTGTATGTCCAGTTTTTACACCAGATCCCTCAGGTTATTTGTATTCCCTTTGCAGTATAAAGTACAGGGTTTTATTTACAACTTTAGTGCCTTGAATATAAAAAAGCATTTGTTTCATGTATGTTAGAACAACATTGTAAGAAAAATTACATTCTGTGACTCTAAGTGGCTGCCTGCCTCTCCCCCCCTCTCTCACCCACCCCTCTCTCTCTAGGAATCAGATAGGTTAGTGTAGTGGTCAGTATAGGGATCAGGTAGGTCAGTGTAATGGTCAGTGTAGGAATCAGGTAGGTTAGTGTAGTGGTCAGTGTAGGAATCAGGTAGGTTACTGTAGTGGTCAGTGTAGGAATCAGGTAGGTTAGTGTAGTGGTCAGTGTAGGGATCAGGTAGGTCAGTGTAGGAATCATGTAGGTTAGTATGTAATGCAGCGAGTGTAAGAGACAGGAGTGAAAATGTACAACATAGTACATATGTTACAGGCTTCAGTGTATAGCACACCAAGTGCAATGGTCAGGAGCAAGTAACACAAAGTGTAGGAGTCAGGACTAGGTAACACATAGAAAGCAGGGGGGTTAGGAGTAGGTAATGCACATAATGCAGGGCTCACGGTTAGGTAAAATACAGAGTGCAGAGGTCAGAAGTTGGTTGTGTACAGAGTACAGGATTCAGCAGTATGTAATGCAGAGTGCAGGTCTCCCACTTTATTCTCCCCACCCCCTCCCATGCACTTCACATCTCTCCTCCTCCAATACACATTTCTCCCCCCTCCAACCACCCCAACACACATCTTTCCATCTCCAGTACACATCTCTCCCCCTCCAACCCCCACGCTAAACCTTTTCCCTTCCAGTATACATCTCTGTCCTCTCCAACACCCCATTACACATATCCCCCCACTTAAGTACACATCTCTGTCTTCTCTAACCCCCCCAGTACAAATCTCTGCCCCATCCAACCGCCCCTACCCCACAGTACACATCTCTCCCCTCCATCCATCCCCAGTACACATCTCTCTCCCCTCCAACCCACTCCAGTAAACATCTCTACCCCCTCCAACCCCCTCCCCCAGTACACATCTCTCCCCTCTATTTGTTTCCAGTGCACATCTTTTCTCTCCAACCAACTCCAGTACACATCTTTAATTCCTTAAATCTCTCCCACCTGAATCCACTCCATTACACATCTCTATCCCCTGAAACTCTCCTGGTGCACACCTCTCCCATTCAACCTCACAGTGCACATCTCTCCTCCCTCCAGTACACGTCTCTGCACCCATAACCACCCGCCCCCAGTACTCATTTCCAACACCTTCAACCCCCCGCCCAATACACACCTGTCCCCTCCAACCCCCCAGTGCACATCTCTCCCCTCCAACCCCCCCCCCCAAGTGCAAAGCTCTCCCCTCCAACCTCACAGTGAACATCCTTCCTCGTCCAGTACACATCTCTGCCCCCTCCAGTATGCATCTCTAACCTCCAGGGCTCTAGTACACATCTCCCCCCTTCAGTTATCTCTTTCCCCTCCAATACACATCTCTCCTTACTCCAAACTCCCTACATATCTCAGCCCTCCCCCAGTACACAACATTTCACAATAAATTTGTTCTGAAGACTCAAGGTTTTTGCAAAACCATTGAACAGGTAGGTATACCATTTTTTTTTTCTTTTCTTTTGGAATCACTTTTATGCATACGTACACCATACCACAGTCTCAGTTTTTCAGACCTCAAATACAATGGCAGATTAGAGTGAATGGAAGTCCTTTTCTTATGTATATCACGCATCAGAGCCAAGGAGGAGTCTTCTTTAGCTTTGAGCTCCCAAGCCTGAGGTCTGTCAGTGGCTCTGTGTAATAGGCAGGGCTCAAGTCCTGTGGGAACGCATGGGAACGGAGTACCTGTACTTTTTCCACAACAGGAACTCAGTTCCCTTTAGCAGCCGTGTCCTGAAAGACTTTGAAGTATGTGAGCTGTGTGGCAGGTGCTACACCAGCAGCCGCCGACACAGCTCGCAATAGTAAGTGACGCACACCAGGAGTGGACTGACCATTCAGGCATTGCCAGTAGGGGGCCCTATGACAGCTTGCACTTCAATATACCTGTCAATCACAGCTAGCTGATGGGTAGATCAGGTCCCTGCTGCTAAGAGATTGTATTTAGTCAGACCTCTCGTGATGCGCTCCTCCCCGCCGGCCCCTTCTGATTTTCTGTCTCCTCATCCTCCCCCCCAAGTCGCCTGCATACTTGCTCTGTGTGTCCCGCTGAATCCCCCCTCCTCTATCTTCAGTGCCATATGATGAGAGAACCCAGAGGAGGAGCACAGCTATTATGCTCACAGGACATGCATGGGAGAGAGGTGAGCTGAGGGAGGAACATCAGTTTGGGGTGGTAAGCTGAGCACAATACCTGGCAAAGTTTAATGCCAGGAGGGAAGTTTATGTGGAAATATGTGAAGGGTTGGAATAGCAGCGAGTGTGTGTTGGAGCCCTGCAGAGTTTGCAGCCCCCCCAAGCTAACATACATCTCCTAAGCAGGAACACATCACTATCTCCCCATACATTCTGTCCAGATAATGTGCAGTTCATTTATGACCTTTCCGTTTAACCCTGTGTTATCCAAACTCTGTTCAATGAAAAGTGTAAACTCACCACATAAACACTCTATATACAAAATAAATTCCCCAATAAAGATCAGAAGATGATGTTCACATTTGCATGGAAGCACAATTGAATGAATGCTGATTATTCAGAGAATTACCGTATTTATGTTTATGGAAGGATTGTTTTTTTTTATGTACTAACAGTTAAGCTTCATACACACAATACGAGAATTGGATGAAAAATAACACTTTTGAAGCGTTCGTGTATATGAGCGTATCATTTTTTTTTTTTGGTGGGGGAGTGGATCTTGGATGGGAGTTCCCACACTTTTTTTTTCCCAGGACTTGACCCCTGGTAATAGGTACTATAGCACCAGAAGTTTAATATAAAAAACATTGCTGGTGTTCACAGTGTTGGGGACCTAGGGTAACCCCCAGGAGGCGTGGGCCATGTGCCCTGAGTACTTGGCACACTGGGGAGGAATTTGCTAAAACTGGAACTGAAATAATCTGGTGCAGCTGTTTGTAGTAACCAATCAGCATCTATCTTTAGATTTTCAGTTAAACTTTGAAAATGAAAGCTAGAACATGATTGGCTGCCCATGCAAAGTTGCTTCATATTCTGGTTGCTTCAGTCTGAGTAAATGCCCCTCACTTTCTCTCCTCAATTTATGTCCAAAGCATCAGTGCCACAACCAGTAGTAATCATCATTAGTTCAAAGCAAACTTTTTCACTGGACAGATGTGTCTGCCTACACAAAGGTAGGTAGTATATTCCTGCTACACTGGCTCATACAGTTATCTGCAGCTCTCTGGTTCACCTGTTTCTACCTTCTGTTCTCTGGACTTTCAGCTCTACGTCTTCTCACTCATATTGCCAGTTGGTTTCTCCAGCTTGGGGGAATGAAGAATTTAGATGAACCTTCCTTGTGCAGTATTTCTTGCAAGTATATTGATATCATTAAAACTTTGAGCCCAGGTTCACACTAGCGCAATCTTAATCATGGCATGTGATTTGCACCCACACTGCAGGTGCCGATCACATGCGATGTCTGTGAGATGCGAGTTCCGCCATACAGTTGTATGGCTGAACTCGCATTAAATTTGCAGGAAAAAAAGTGCAGGGACTTTTTTCCCCTGCACTGAAATCGGATCGCATGGGTGTTCTCACCTATGCGATCCAATTCTTGTGCGAGTTCACAGTTCGTACTGCGATCTGTGAACCGATCCGGGGGTGTCATTAACAATTTATTGACACCTGCAGCGGTTCGCAGAAGGCAGTGTGAACTGCCTGCTGGGGAGATGCTCTACGGAAACCAGCGCTGTAATCGTGCTGGTTCCCGCATCAGTGTGGAACCTAGGCTAAAGCCATAAAGTGACATAAAGCCTGTCACCTTTATTTTACTCTGTATTTTTTCTCTTACTGACTTTCTCAGGGGCCCTGGCTTGCAATCTGCATTCCAATTAATACCAACATTTTAAAGGCATTGTACACATTAAAATGTTTACGTTGTTTAAATTAGGTATTAGTGTAGTTATATTTCTGGTGCTGTTTGTTTGCCTTACCTTGCAATGATAGCTTCATAAGATGTAGCTGCAGTTTGTAGTGTCCTGGCTGATCCATTCCCCTGTGTCCATGTATTCATTCCCCTAGCTTGTCTGCTTTAGCTAGAGGGACAGGCAACGTCTTATTCTGAGTCACACAGTGTCCAACCCATGCCTTGCCATTTTCTCTGCGTCAAATCACTCTGCGTCAAATCATGTGGGAATGCTAACTTGATGAAACACATCCCATCCCTTCATTGTTCTACCTACGTACTTGTGGCTGTGTGAGATCTAATTACTGCTAAGCTCTCACCTGCAAAGCACTATACTGAGAGACCCAAGGACTGTTGGATATGTAGTCTCTTCACAGTAAGTGTCAGTTTTTAGAATGTAGACAGAGGTCTTGCATTAACCTCTGCGGTGCCATGCACCATACTTTATATTTGAACACAAATAGAAACTGCTGACACAGAAATATGAAGAGTTACTCTACTATAAGCTGTGCGCACAAGGCAACAAATGACACCATGAAACACGATCAACGCACATCTTATGCAGGTGAAAAACACTGGATACAAGTAGGAAGATTTATAATGACTTTAAATTAGATTCAGCACAGGTCTCTGTGCAAGCCATTTAAAGTGTTACTAAACCCAGTACACTGAATTTACTATAACTGATCTCTCACAGAACATGGAAATGCAATTATATTAGTAAATATAAACAACTAAATACCATTTCTCATCAGCAGTATATAGCAGTCTTATGACTTCTATGAGTGTCTGGTTAAAGCTTGTAGGAGGATTTTTTCATTCTACTCCTGATTGTCCTATGAGGCCCCTGACCCTCTGTCTGGACAGTGCTGTTTAGCCCTGTGCTGATCACATGCACCCCCCCCCCCCCAAGAAAAAACAACTCTCTAGCAATAAACACCAAACTGAGCATGTGTCGAGTGCCCCCAGGGCTCTGTTCTATCAGCAGATGGATCGGGGACTGTGGATGAAGGGGAGGATCAGAGAAGACAGAATCAAACAGCCTTTTTACACAATGCAGAGGATTAACCCCTTAGGTTCCATAACCTAAGCATTGTTTCCTGCATATACAGACTGATTTTACTATTGTGGGTTTGGTAACACTTTAACCACTTAAGCCCCGGACCATTTTGCTGGGCAAAGACCAGAGCACTTTTTGCGATTCGGCACTGCGTCACTTTAACTGACAATTGTGCGGTCGTGCGACGTGACTCCCAAACAAAATTGGCGTCCTTTTTTTCCCACAAATAGAGCTTTCTTTTGGTAGTATTTTATCACCAAATCAGCAAATTTAAATGGACGTACCTGTACGCCCATTTGCCTGTCCGTGCCATTCTGCGGATGTATATCGTCGTGCGCCGGTCAGAAAGTGGTTAAAGGAGTTGTAAAGTATTGAGTTTTTTTTTTTACCTTTATGCATGCTATGCATTAGGGTGACAAACCTTCTGTGCTGCAGCTGCCCCCCAGATCCCTCCCTTTTCCTTACCTGAACCCGATTGTTCCAGCGACGAGAAGGAGCACAGCAGCTCCAGCTGTTGTCTCGGGTCCTCATTGGATAGATTAATAGCTGTTAATCAAATCCAGTGACACAGGAGCCGGGTGCGGGGCCGAGTCCTGCTGTCTGTGTCAATGGATGCAGCAGCAGGACTTGGGAGGGCGCCTGCACGGGTGCCCCCTTGGAATGGGGCTCTCCGTGGGGGCACTCGATAAAGAGGAGGAGCCAGGAGTGCTGTCCAATGAGGACCCCAGAGAAGGAGGATCGGGCCGCTCTGTGCAAAAACCTTGCACAGAGGAGGTAAGTATGACATGTTTGTTATAAAAAAAAAAAAACACAAACCTTTACAATCATTTCACAGCAGACTGGTCAAACCATTTTTTGATGGACCTGGCTTTGTCCACCTAAAACTCATTGATATGGAGGGCTGTCCAGTTATGTTTAGCCAATGGCCATATACTGTATGACTGTTGTTATGGTTTGCAAGCCATGCAGTGACCACTGCTATATAACACATACACAAGGTAAACAAGCTCATGCCATTCTATTTAGGCTGCAGCTGAGGCACCCTTGAGCCACATTCTGGCCTTGAAGCAATGTCCCTGGGACCACAGCATTGTTGCTGGATCCCATTTCGAATTTGGAGTCCAAGAATAGCAGTGTCCTCTAGTTTTCTGCCTTGTTTTTTAATGTGCTTTGCCAAGTATGTATTACTGTGTTAATTTGTCCAACAGATTTACTGTCCAGTAATAAACATTCATCATTACCCAGTCATTTTTTTTTCTTATTTACTTAAGCCTGAGCTCAGTCTGGCCAAATCCTGCATTTATAAACAGTTTATGAGTTGGCCGCACTTACTCAATGTTCTGTAGTTATCATCTATTTATATACTGCAATGACCGTGCACAACTCCAGTGGACACTAAGTTATAGAAATCTTAACCACATACAGTACAGTATCACGTACTGCTGGCTGCTATATTGGGTCACACATTCCTGCAGCAGTCAAACTTTTTATTTTTCTCTTGCAGTCAGTATTACTAAATTAGATACATGTATATTTAAATATATTAACCCATTCATGCACAGATAGTTTTAGGAAAGATCGTTGAAAAAATTTGTTACTGTAAATTTATTCAAGGTAAGCCATAATGGAATGGCACTTTGTTAAATCACAGTGTACAATAAACAACTGCTATTTTATCAAATAAAATACTGTTTGGAACTTCTGGTTCATCCCTTGGCCTCAATTACATGGGCCTACTTAAGCATAGACCCAATGCGAGGGTCATGCTTGCCCGCACGGGATGCAGGAGTGTTCCGTGCTTCTGCGTGTAGGCAGTCCAATTCATTTCAATTGGGACACAGTGGCTGCCTGGACACAGCCACTGCTCCCAAAATGAAATCTGTGTGGGTGCGTGCATGTTCCTGAATGTACTGCAAGTTCGGGGCATGCATCCGCATCACATGGATGTCAATTTGGTGTTCATACAGCTACTTGCGCCCCAATTGACATGAATGAGATTGCATGCATGTGGATGCTTAAAACACCTGGGCCTCCTGTGAGGTCAAACACAGCACTGGAATACACTTAAGTGAGTCCATGTGCATACCTCCCAACATTTTGAGATGGGAATGAGGGACACCTACTTGCAAACATATGTAGGCATAGGACACGCTCCCCCTGACACACCCCCTTAAAGGAGAATTGACCAAAAAAATGTTAAATCCACAAGGACTTTTTTTTTTACCACCACTATTCCTTTATATTGGCTTTTAAAATGTACAAATGCAGCAATTTAGAATTTGGATGAAAGGTTTAGCACTGGAAAATACTTTTTGAAAGATAAAAAGTGCATTTTATATACAACTATATAGATCAGACCAAAATGAGGGACAAATGAGGAGCAATGAGGGACAGAGGGACAGGCCCTTTGAAATCAGGGACAGTTGGGAGCTATGCATGTGAATAAGGCCTTTATTTCAATTTCACTGCTGCTGCTGATTTTTTTGCAGTCTCTTTGCAGAAACAACAGTAAAGCAATGGAAATCTCCTATTAGACAGTTGACACTGGAACAAGGTTCCCCACTGAATGAGATCTATTTCTCTTCTGATGGCAACTCAAATTGTTAGGTTTACTTCCCTTTGAGTCCCAGCAGCAGTAGTCTATCGGGGACAAATAGCGAGATAGATCTCCCTAGTGATACAGACAGTTAAAAAAACTGACGGGGGTTCTAATCCTTCATCGCTCTGTCCAAATCTCCAGAAATATCTAGAGAAAACAAGTTTGGCATGTTAAAGCAAACCTTTACTTTGGCCATTTAACTTTGTTTTTAAAGGATATCTAAGAATATCTACACCCAAAACCAAAAATGAAATATATTGTAGCTTACTAGTACTCAGATATATAGTGGTTTCATTCATTTTTTATTTTTCAGGTTCAGAAATTTTTTAGAAGAAACATAAAATTCCCATTGATCTTCCTAGAAATGCAGTGACCTTGTCACATTCTGTGAATTGAGCAGAAAGCACAAACAACCGTATCTTCCCTCCAAATATTTTCTCTAAACTACCAATGCACAGCCCCTCCATGTATTGAAGATGAAGAAAGGAATACATGTTTGTAGTCCAAATCAGTAGAGAAGTCTACTGACAACCATGGCGTCCTCCATAGATACAGTGGAGTAGGTGAGCATAGCCACCCTAGGACAGGAAGTTTGTTACTTGCCAGATCACCCAGACGAAAAAAAACATAAAAGCCTAAAAAATAAAATTAATCTAAGGACTGGTAAGCCGTAATATATAACTTTTTTGTTCTTGGGTTTAGATACACTTTAATTCATTTTGGAAAAAAAAAAACAATGCACTTTGTGTGTCTAGGCACTCCTCTGCCTTTAAAAGTCATAGGTTTACTTTCCAGTGTTATGAACACTGAAAAGTTATTAAGTAATAATAGTTGCTAGAAATGATTATTTCAATATAAATATCGTTTGTGCTTTGACATATTCTACTGTACTTACTAAGCAAATCAAGAGACAATTTTGTTGACATTGCACATAAATAACAAAATTATTCAAAATATCCATCACTTACGAAATATCTAGGCTTTTGGATCAGTTTTTCTGAACTCATCTGCTCCAGAGAAACCTTAAAAATTATTTTCAGGTCTCAGACAACCTTGGTAAAAGTTATAATTATCAACATCTTACAGTGCATCAATTTGATCAGTAAGTTGTTGATATTACAAATGAAAGTATAAAGTATGTGGTATATCTGTGATATTTGAGACCCAGGGCCAATGATACTTTAACCTCCTGATTTGTATGATAAAGTATTTTCAGACAGTGAATATTGTAGCCTCCTTGCATTGGTATTGGTAGTCAGTGAGAAGAATGTCCTGATCAACTGGGGTCTGTGAAAAGAATGCCTCTTACATTTAAGGCCATTGGGAAGACTACATTTGGAATTCAGTGGAGAAATTGCCCAGTTGTTACATTGTTGGGCAGTAAGAAGAAAGTCCTGATACATTTTTTTTTACAGTTTTTTTTGTGGGAAGACTGATTAGATACATTGAGGGTCAGAGGAAAATAGAGCTAAAAAGTTCACTGATGTCAGTGGTTATTTATTTGAGAGAAAGAAAAGGGCTCCACTGGTACCAAACTGATGGCTTAGCCAAGTGATGTTGACTGGATCTATGCAGTCACCCTAAGTCAAGAGGTCAATCACCCATTGCTCACTGCTTAAGGAACCCCTAGCAACCTCTGATGGCACCTTGGTTGAGAAGGAATGATACAATCAAAAAAAGGTGGCAATTTCAAACAGAATTTCCAAAGATATCAGAATAAATTGAACAAACAGTACAGTAACCATGTATTGGATTGTCTGTAATACATGTTTGTGGTACAAGGGTTGTTTAGGCAGTGAGTCTAAACTTTATTGTGACATTACAGAAATTTCGTAATGGAGCTCTAGGGTTTAACCAACAGTCAAAGCTTAGGTTTAGCAGATCTCCATTTCAGTATACAGTGTGATAAAAGGGGAGAGAAAGTATGAGGAGTTTAAACAGTAGTCAATATATTTGGGTTTGTGGGTTTACCGTGAGGAGGTGGCAAATCCAGCAGCTCCAGTCCTTGGTAAATTTGTCTGGAACGTCCTTATTACTGGAGGCAGTGTGTGGGGAAAGGTAGATGGCCACTTTCCTGGTTAAGAAAAGAAGTGCTGTAGGCAAAACGAGTTGTTGAGTCTATTACTATTATTATATTATGATAGTTATATATAGTGCCAACAGTTTGCAAAGTGCTTTACAACATGAGAACGCACAGTACAGTTAGAATACAAATCAATACAGGAGGAATCGGAGGGCCCTGCTCATTAGAGCTTACAATCGAAAAGGCAGGGTTAAGTGATACAAAAGGTAATAACTGTGGGGGGTGAGCTGATGGAGAAAATATATGAACAATTGTTAAGTGGAGGCAGGATAGACTTCTCTGAAGAGAAGGGTTTTCAGGGATTGCCTAAAGGTGGACAGAGTAGGAGATAGTCGGACAGATTGGGCTAGAGAGTTACAGAGGATGGGAGATGTTCAGGAGAAGTCCTGGAGGTGAGCATGGGAGGAGGTGACAAAGGGAGCTAGAGAGCAGGACATCTTGGGAGGAGTAAAGAACAATATTGTTGGTATATTGAGACTAGGTTAATGAAGTAGCTGTGGGCAGAGGTGTGGATGGCTTTGTAAGTTGTTGTTAATATTTTGAATTTAATTTGGTGGGTGAGTGGAAGCCAGTGGAGGGATTTTTAGAGAGGGGCTGCAGACACTGAGTGATTGGTAAGGTGGGTGAGCCTGGCAGCTGCAATCCAATGAGGAGGGAGTTGCAGTAGTTGAGGTGAGAGATGACCAGAGATTGAATTAAAAGCTTTGTGGTGTCATTGGTTAGTAACAAAATACAGGAAATCGGACTTGAAATAAGGTGAATGCGGTAGCCAACAATTGACCGAGTAAATTCAGTCTCAAAATGTATTAACATTGTCATGCAAACATAGACAACATGAATCATAGCAAAGCCACTGAAATGATACAGTGCCTTGCGAAAGTATTCGGCCCCCTTGAACTTTTCAACCTTTTGCCACATTTCAGGCTTCAAACATAAAGATATACAATTTAAATTTTTTGTGAAGAATCACCAACAAGTGGGACACAATTGTGAAGTGGAACGAAATCTATTGGATTGTTGAAACTTTTTTAACTAATAAAAAAAATGAAAAGTGGGGCGTGCAAAATTATTCGGCCCCCTTGCATTAATACTTTGTAGAGCCACCTTTTGCTGCGATTACAGCTGCAAGTCGCTTGGGGTATGTCTATTAGTTTTGCACATCGAGAGACTGAAATTCTTGCCCATTCTTCCTTGCAAAACAGCTCGAGCTCAGTGAGGTTGGATGGAGAGCGTTTGTGAACAGCAGTTTTCAGCTCTTTCCACAGATTCTCGATTGGATTCAGGTCTGGACTTTGACTTGGCCATTCTAACACCTGGATACGTTTATTTGTGAACCATTCCTTTGTAGATTTTGCTGTATGTTTGGGATCATTGTCTTGTTGGAAGATAAACCTTCTTCCACATGTTTGGTGTGTCTCCCAGGTGGCTTGTGGCAAACTTTAGACGAGACTTTTTATGGATATCTTTGAGAAATGGCTTTCTTCTTGCCACTCTTCCATAAAGGCCAGGTTTTTGCAGTGTACGACTGATTGTTGTCCTATGGACAGACTCTCCCACCTCAGCTGTAGTTCTCTGCAGTTCATCCAGAGTGATCATGGGCCTCTTGGCTGCATCTCTGATCAGTCTTCTCCTTGTCTGAGCTGAAAGTTTAGAGGGACAGCCAGGTCTTGGTAGATTTGCAGTGGTCTGATACTCCTTCCATTTCAAAATGATCGCTTGCACAGTGCTCCTTGGGATGTTTAAAGCTTGGGAAATCTTTTTGTATCCAAATCCGGCTTTAAACTTCTCCACAACAGTATTACGGACCTGCCTGGTGTGTTCCTTGGTCTTCATGATGCTCTCTGCGCTTTCAACAGAACCCTGAGACTATCACAGAGCAGGTGCATTTATACAGAGACTTGATTACACACAGGTGGATTCTATTTATCACCATCAGTCATTTAGGACAACATTGGATCATTCAGAGATCCTCGCTGAACTTCTGGAGTGAGTTTGCTGCACTGAAAGTAAAGGGGCCGAATAATTTTGCACGCACCACTTTTCAGTTTTTTATTTGCTAAAAAAGTTTAAAATATCCAATAGATTTCGTTCCACTTCACAATTGTGTCCCACTTGTTGGTGATTCTTCACAAAAAATTAAAATTGTATATCTTTATGTTTGAAGCCTGAAATGTGGCAAAAGGTTGAAAAGTTCAAGGGGGCCAAATACTTTCGGAAGGCACTGTACATACAGAAAAAATGTAATTACATGTATCATGGTATAAAATGTAGATTGCAAAGTACACAGGCATGAAAAGTATTGCAACGCGTTTTGCAAGAGGATGCTCACTTCATCAAGGATTAGATGCATGTGTTAGTACATCTATAGTGGGGTTTAATGAACCAACACAGAGATGGTATTGTGACAATTTGTCAAGAGGGTCCAAAACGCTTGGCCCTATACTCACCAAAGGCTGGTAATGAGCGTCTGGCTCGGGAGCTGAGGAGGCAGAGGAAAAACCAACCCAACAGAGCACAAACAGGGGGCAGACATGGCCGTGATGGGGGTGTGTGTCACCAAAGATCTCTCAGTATCCATTAATAATTTCAACTGAAACATAAATGCATATAATCAACAAATGCTGTCATTACAGCATAGAAGTAAAGTAGTATAGGATATAAGTATCTATATGCATGAACCAATCTGGTTCAATAATGGTATGGGATTAGAATCCAGGGGACAATAGAAAAAATAAATACAATAAAATAAAATGTGTAGATAAAAAAATATGACAAAAACAGTGTGATAGAGTGTATCCCCCGCATAGCATGTATCCTGGTCCTTTGTATATGTCAGCTAAAATAAGATATATGTATATCAGTTGGTACTATACCAACAGAGTAACCACGAAGTATACAATGTAAAGAAAAATATATATATATACTTATGAACCAATGTTGTTCAAAGCTAGATGGACTTGGAAACTCGGAGACAGTGAAATAAATGAGATGAATGTGTAAAGGTGTGTGCATGAATGAACCATGTGAGTAAACATAATAATGTGTGAGACAATGTATATGGCAGACCATGCTAAAGTTACGGTAAGTGCTCAAATGTGAAGGGAGTGAATGGATGTGTCTTGTCACGCACACAGTTGGAGGCGGAGCTCACTGGGCCCCTTGGGGATATAAATTGGGGGCTAGTCATGGCTGGGATCTGTTTGTCACTTCCTGTTTCCTGTTTCACTCACACACAGCAGCTTCACTTCATTCAAGGCGAGTCCACACTCATTGATGGATGCTAATCATCCATTCACCTCTCCCATTTGAGCACTTAACTTTAGCATGGTCTGTCATATACATTGTCTCACACATTATTATGTTTACTCACATGGTTCATTCATGCACACACCATTACACATTAATCTAATTTATTTCACTGTCTCCGAGAGCCTACTGAAAAATTCAAGGCTGAGGGATCATCATCAGCATTCAGACTTTTCAAAGAATGCAACAAGATATGTAAGGGTGCAATTAGGGCAGCTAAGATGGAACACAAAAGACACATAGCGCAGGAGAATAAAAAAAATCTTTAAGTATATAAACAGTAAAAAAGGGAGGACAGACCATACTGGCCCAATAAAGAATGAGGAAGGACATCTGGTTACAGAGGGTGGGGAGATGGCGAAGGTATTGAATTTATTCTTCTCCTCAGTCTTCACAAGGGAATCGGGGGCTTCAGTAACCAAAACTGCAGTGTTTGTCCTCATGACACATCACAGGAAGCACCCTCATGGCTAATATGGTTCCTCCCCTCCCCCCCTTTTTATTTGGAAAAGCAACCAGGGATGGAGGCGTAATATACCCCGTTGCGTCTCATTTAAAGTCCCAAATATTCCCTTTTTTCTTTGATCATGGCTAACAGAGGACAGATTTATAAATAGGCTTGGGAAACCTAACATTAATAAATCACCAGGACCAGATGGCTTGCACCCGAGGGTACTTAGGGAACTCAGTCAAGCAATTGCAAGATCATTGTTCCTAATTTTTACTGACAGTCTACTGACTGGAATGGTACCAGCTGGTTGGAGAAAAGCCAATGTAGCACCAATATTTAAAAAATGCCCAAAATACATCCCTGGGAATTACAGACCAGTTAGCCTAACATCAATAGTATGCAAGCTCTTGGAGGGGATAATAAGGGACTATATAAAAGATTTTAGTAATGAAAACGGTATCATTAGCAGTAATCAGCAGTATGGATTCATGAAGAATCGTTCTTGCCAAACCAATCTATTACCCTTCTATGAGGGGGTGTGCTGCCATCTAAATAAAGGCTCATAGACATGGTGTATCTGGATTTTGCAAAAGCATTTGACACAGTTCCCCATAAACATTTACTGTACAAAGTAAGGTCCATTGGCATGGACCATAGCGTGAGTACAGGGATTGAAAACTGGCTACAAGTACGAGTTCAGAGGGTGGTGATAAATGGGGAATACTCGGAATGGTCAGGGATGGGAAGTGCCCCCCCCCCCCCCAGGGTTCTGTGCTGGGACCAATCCTGTTCAATTTGTTCATAAACCACCTGTAGGATGGGGTAAACAGTTCAATCTCTGTATTTACGGATGACACTAATGCTGGCCATACACTATACGAAAAATCGGCCGAACCCATTTTCGAAAAACGAACGTTCGGCCGCGAGTGCAAACGATAGTGCCATCATGTAATGATCGATAAATCGTTCAGTGGACATAAATAAATACATTTTATGTTTGTTTTTTTAAATATACCTAGTGCAGACAGGTCGGACGGGAAACACATTAACCTTTCAATTTATCGCTCGTTCAGTTGAACATTTCCAAACTTGTCCTTCGTTATTTCGGCTCAAAAACGTCCAAACGATTATCGATTTTGTGCCCATTAACTGTCTGAAAAAACAAACAAACGGTCTAATGACCAAATTTCGGCCAATTTTTTGTATAGTGTATGGCCAGCATAAGTTAAGCAGGGCAATAACTTCTCTGCAGGATGTAGAAACCTTGCAAGAAGATCTGAACAAATTAATGGGGTGGGCAACTACATGGCAAATGAGTGTGCAAGAATGGCAGAGAGGGTCCAAACCGTTATACAGCACCTCATCCCTATATATTTAAGTGTGTTCTACAATGGATATGTCATACAATTGCGGTACTTTAAGCCCAGCGATTGGACAACTTTGTACACATTTACTCTACATATTAGGCAGTATATTTTTAATGTAACATATCCATTAAATTAATTGCCAGGTCTAGTATGTCTCCTACTTCCTATTGATTGGCGCCCATCAAGCTACCCCTACCTGATATGTGCAAGCCTTCAGATATACACCAAATTTGGTGCTCCTTGGGTGAGTTGGGGTGATATATAAGAAAAAGCTCAGTCCATCTCTTTTGCTCGGGGTGGGTGGCTGCATGATTAGATTCCTTTTCTTTCCCTCCCCGCTAAACTGCTTGGAAACTCTGATCAACGTACAGTTTGTAATAATTGTAATTATTGCTATTTATTTTTCTGTAGATTCACTATAATTGCTCTGCAGGTCAACCCTGAAGAAGCCATCATTATGGCGAAACATGTCGGATACTAAAATGGCCTGCATTATCAACTGAGGCTCTTCTCAAGTTGTATTAATGGTTACACTACTATAGAAATTGAACAACTTGCATTATATTATTTATGTACTGGAAAGTTAACATTGATCTAAATCCTGCAATTGGGGGCCTTGAGCATCTGTATTTACCTGGTTACAGGCCTTTGAAATTAAGCTTATATTTTTAATGTTTTCAATAAAATTTTGAGTAAGCATTGAGTTGTCAACAACCTCCTTTTTTCATAGTGTTTGGCACTGCTATAATCCCTTTAATCCTCCCTCTATCTATACACACATGGCAAATGAGGTTTAATATAGAAAAATGTAAAATAATGCATTTGGGTGGCAAAAACATGAATGCAATCTACTCACTAGGGGGTGAACCTCTAGGGGAATCTAGGATGGAAAAGCACCTGGGGGTTCTAGTAGATGATAGGCTCAGCAATGGCATGCAATGCCAAGCTGCTGCTAACAAAGCAAACAAAATATTGGCATGCATTAAAAAGGGGATTAACTCCAGGGATAAAGTGATAATTCTCCCACTCTACAAGACTTTGGTCCGGCCGCACCTAGAGTATGCTGCCCAGTTCTGGACACCAGTCCTCAGGAAGGATGTACTGAAAATGGAGCAAGTACAAAGACGGGCAACAAAGCTAATAAAGGGTCTGGAGGATATTAGTTATGAGGAAAGGTTGCGAGCACTGAACTTATTCTCTCTGGAGAAGAGACGCTTGAGAGGGGATATGATTTCAATTTACAAATACCATACTAATGACTAGGGATGAGCCGACACCCCCGGGTTCGGTTCGAACCAGAACCTTCGAACGGACCGAAAGTTCGCGCGAATTTTCGAACCCTATACGTTATAATGGACGCGAACGTTCGAAATCAAAAGTGCTAATTACAACGGCCAATATGCATGTTAATGTCATAAAACAGGTTTGGGGACCCGGGTCCTGCCCCAGGGGACATATATCAATGCAAAAAGAACTTTTAAAAACTAACGTTTTTTCGGGAGCAGTCATTTTAATGATGCATAAAGTGAAAAAAAAAAAGTGACATTTTCCTTTAAATATGGTACCTGGGGGGTGTCCAAAGTATGCCTGTGAAGTGGCATGTGTTTCCCGTGTTTAGAACTGTCCTTGCACAAAATGACATTTGTAAAGGAAAAAAAGAAGCCATTTAAAACCACTTGCGGCTTTAGGTTTGATCTTAAGTAGAATCTGAACAGGTACATTATGAAGTGTAGCTCCATCCCAAAAAAATCTATTTTTAAGCTTTTTGGAGAACATAGGGAGGGGTTATCACCCCTGTAACATTTGCTGTCTTTGCACATCTGTTCAGAACATGTCACCTCACTTTCCGTCCCAATGACAAATGTTTTTGGAAAAAGTGGGGTTTTAATTGAAACAAGGATTGGTGATAAAGTATCAGTAGAGAGGAGATACCTTTTTCCCAAATTAAATCTAACAGGATAGAATTTCCCTTCCTAGGGGTAGATTTCCTCTCACTTCCTGTTTTCTCTTTCCATTTTCAAGTAGGAGTCGTTTGTAAGTTGGATGTTTGAAAGTAGGGGCCTGGCGTATATACTCTGCAGAAATTTGCCCTATTAGATGTTGGTGTAGCCACAAGACTGGTGGGCACAGGAATGGGCCCTGCTGTGAGTTAATAGATCAAGATTTGTAATTGCATGCACCTGATGAACAGGGCAGAAAAATTGGGCCTTTGGCGGTGGTGGTGGACGGTGTTGCCACAAGACTGTAGGCCCTCATAGTTACTCTTGGTGGGCGCAGGAATGGGCCCTGCTGTGAGTTATTAGATCAAGATTTGTAATTGCAAGCACCTGATGAACAGGGCAGAAAAATTGGGCCTTTGGCGGTGGTGGTGGACGGTGTTGCCACAAGACTGCAGGCCCTCATAGTTACTCTTGGTGGGCGCAGGAATGGGCCCTGCTGTGAACTATTAGATCAAGATTTGTAATTACCCGCCCCTGTTAAACAGGGGCTGAAAAATTGTGCCTTAGGCACTGGTGCTGGTGCCACAACACTGCAACCCGGCCCTCACAGATACTGTACTTGGAGCACAGCAGTCACACGTGTTGCGAAGCATTTTTTTAAAAAATTGTAAGTACACGCCCCTGTTAAACAGGGGCTGAAAAATTGTGCCTTAGGCACTGGTGCCACAACACTGCAACACGGCCCTCACAGAGACTGTACTTGGAGCACAGCAGTCACACGTGTTGCGAAGCATTTTTTTAAAAAATTGTAAGTACACGCCCCTGTTAAACAGGGGCTGAAAAATTGTGCCTTAGGCACTGGTGCCACAACACTGCAACACGGCCCTCACAGAGACTGTACTTGGAGCACAGCAGTCACACGTGTTGCGAAGCATTTTTTTTTAAAAAAATTGTAAGTACACGCCCCTGTTAAACAGGGGCTGAAAAATTGTGCCTTAGGCACTGGTGCTGGTGCCACAACACTGCAACACGGCCCTCACAGAGACTGTACTTGGAGCACAGCAGTCACACGTGTTGCGAAGCATTTTTTTTAAAAATTGTAAGTACACGCCCCTGTTAAACAGGGGCTGAAAAATTGTGCCTTAGGCACTGGTGCTGGTGGCATGGATCATTGAGGAGGAGGAAGAGGATAGTCAGTGAACATAAGAGGACAGTCACTCAGCATCAGCATAGGCAGTCTTGAAGGGATGTGACATTAAAAATTATTCGGTTATATCCGCCTCAGGTGCCTGGTAGCTGGTGGTGATCCAAGACTGATTCATTTTGATGAAGGTCAGTCGATCAACCGAGGCGGTGGACAGGCGCACCCTATGATCAGTCACAAATCCTCCAGCAGCACTGAATGTGCGTTCGGAAAGAACGCTGGAGGCAGGACAGGCCAGTAGCTCAATTGCATACTGTGCAAGCTCTGGCCAGTGATCCATCCTCAGGACCCAGTAAGCCAGAGGATTTTCGGTGGGAAAGGTGTCCAAGTCTGACCTTGCCCCAAGGTATTCCTGCACCATGTATATCAGACGCTGGCGATGGTTGCTGGAACCGATCATACCTTGGGGCTGCGGACTAAAAAATTGTCTGAACGCATCGGTCAGACGTCCACCTTCCCCACCGCTCCTTCTGCCACTGACCGAAGCCTCAGCAACTCGTCGCCCAGGACCAGGAGTTTGTAGCCTCCCAGTTTCTGGGAACGCGTTGCACAGACCTTTCTGCAAGGCCTCCCTGAGATGTCTCATCCTCTGCTCCCTCTGCGACGGCAAGATAAGGTCCGCAACCTTACCCTTGTACCGCGGATCAAGGAGAGTGGCCAGCCAGTAATGGTCCCTCTCCTTGATCCGAAGAACACGAGGATCCTTCCGCAGGCTTTGCAGGATCAGGGAGGCCATGCAGCGTAGGTTAGCTGAGGCATTCGGTCCGGAGTCTTCTGGGTCACTGAGGATGACATGATCGCCAGCCACCTCCTCCCAGCCACGTACAAGTCCACTGGCTTGTTGGGACTGTACATCATCCCTAAAAGACTGCTGCTGCTGATGCTGAGTGCCAGGCTCCACCTCCATGCTCACACAATCCTCCTCCTCCTCCTCCTCCTCCTCCTCCTCCTCATCCTCTTCCTGTGTGATGGGTGGGACAGAAGGAACACTGTCCGGATAAAGGGGGCCTTGAGAGGCAAGGAAGTCCTCCTCTTCCTGCCTCTGTTCTGCCTCAAGTGCCCTGTCCATGATCCCACGCAGCGTATGCTCCAACAGGTGGACAAGAGGGACAGTGTCACTGATGCATGCACTGTCACTGCTCACCATCCTCGTGGCCTCCTCAAATGGTGAGAGGACAGTGCATGCATCCCTGATCATGCTCCACTGACGTGGGGAAAAAAAACCAAGCTCCCCTGACCCTGTCCTGGTGCCGTAGTCGCAAAGGTACTCATTGATGGCCCTCTGCTGCGTGTGCAGTCGCTGCAGCATGGCCAACGTTGAGTTCCACCTGGTGGGCATGTCAGATATTAGGCGGTTCTTGGGCAGGTTCAGCTCCTTTTGCAGCTCAGTCAGCCGAGCACTGGCATTATAAGATCGGCGGAAATGCACACAGACTTTCCTGGCCTGCCTCAGGACATCCTGTAAGCCTGGGAACCTGCCCAAGAACCGCTGCACCACCAGGTTGAGGACGTGAGCCATGCAGGGCACATGGGTGAGCTGCCCCTGTCGCAGGGCGGAGAGGAGGTTGGTGCCATTGTCAGAAACGACCATTCCTGGCTTAAGCTGACGTGGCGTCAACCACCTCTCGGCCTGCCCCTGCAGAGCTGCCAGAACCTCTGGCCCAGTGTGGCTCCTGTCCCCCAAACACACCAGCGCAAGCACGGCATGGCATCTTTTTGCCTGCGTACTTGCGTAGCCCCTTGTACGCCTACGGAGCACCGCTGGTTCCAAGGACAGAGCACTGGAGGAAGAAGAAGAGGAGGGGGTGGAGGAGAGAGGTGTGTCACAACCAGTAGCAGTAGTCGCGTTTTGGAGGCGTGGTGGCGGAACAACCTCCAACACTACTGCACCTTGTCCTGCATCCCTCCCAGCTGCCAATAGAGTGACCCAATGGGCCGTGAAAGAAAGGTACCGTCCCTGTCCATGCCTGCTGGACCATGAGTCAGCGGTAATATGCACCTTACCGCTGACCGCCCTGTCCAGCGAGGCATGGACATTGCCCTCCACATGCCGGTAGAGAGACGGAATCGCCTTCCGCGAGAAAAAGTGGCGTTTGGGAACCTGCCACTGAGGAACCGCACATTGAACAAACTCACGGAAGGGGGCCGAGTCTACCAACTGAAAAGGCAGCAGTTGAAGTGCTAGCAATTTAGCAAGGCTAGCATTCAACCGCTGGGCATGTGGATGGCTGGGAGTGTACTTCTTTCTACGGTCCAGCAGCTGGGGCAGGGAAATTTGCCTGCTGCATTCGGACGTCGGTGTACTGCAAGTACTTGGTTGTGACACACCGAATTCTACACCTTCAGTCCTCTCAGAGCAGCTTTCAGAGAGGACTGAAGGTGTAGTGGGGATGGAGATCCCAGCTGAGGAGGAGCAAGGAGAGGTCCGCTTAGTTCTTTGGTGTGGGTCTTTTATGTGTGCCTGCCAACGAGCTGCATGGCAGGTCGCCATATGTCTGGTCATGCTTGTGGTGCCCAAGCGGCTGATGTTTTGGCCACGCGAGATACGCTTGAGACAAATATTGCAAATAGCAGTGGTGCGATCTGCTGCACTCGTCTCAAAAAAGGCCCACACCAAAGAACTTTTCTGATAACGTGCAGAGGCAGCGCCCTGCACAGGCGGAGCTCTGCGGTGTTGTACAGTTGCTGTGCTGGCCTCTACCTGGCCTCCAGGGGGCATCCTGCCTCGTTGGACATGTGACGCCGCATCCTCCTCCTCCTCGTCCTCCTCCTCATCCTCTCTCCCTTGAGGCACCCACGTGGAGTCAGTGACCTCATCATCCCCTCCCTCTTCACCACTAGAGCAAACCTGGCAGTAAGCTGCAGCTGGTGGAACTGTACTGCCAGATTCCTCAAGCTGGGTATCGTCATCCGAGCCTTCGAATCGTTGGGCATCCTCCTGGAGCATGTACCCAACACTGTGCTCAAAGAGTTCGGGGGACTCCTCAGGAGGACATGGTGGGTCTAGGGAAGGGGTGGCTGATGATGCTCTGTCAGTACCCTGAGCCTGGGTGAGAGAGGATGAGGAGGATGAGGAGGGCTTGGTCATCCATTCTACCAAGCCTTCAGCATGATGCGGCTCCACATGTCCAGCTGCCGAAAACAAAGACGCGCGTGTCCCATGGCCACGTGCTGATGACGATGCACGACCACGTCCACGTCCACGGCCACGTCCACTAGAAACAGAGCCTGCCTGCCCTGTGTTCTTGGCTCTGCACGCTCTGCCTCCCCTTGGCGGTCTTCCAGCCATTGTAGTCGGTAGTCCTGTGGGTGCTGCTGAGAAGAAAATATAGGAGCTCTGTGTGATGCCACTAACACAACTAGAAGTCCTATGGGTGCTTCTGCAAAGAAAATAGAGGAGCTCTGTGTGATGCCACTAACACACTAGAAGTCCTGTGGGTGCTTATGCAAAGAAAATAGAGGAGCTCTGTGTGATGCCACTAACACACTAGAAGTCCTATGGGTGCTTCTGCAAAAAAAAATAGAGGAGCTCTGTGTGATGCCACTAACACACTAGAAGTCCTGTGGGTGCTTCTGCAAAGAAAATAGAGGAGCTCTGTGTGGTGCCACTAACACACTAGAAGTCCTGTGGGTGCTTATGCAAAGAAAATATAGGAGCTCTGTGTGATGCCACTAACACACTAGAAGTCCTATGGGTGCTTCTGCAAAGAAAATAGAGGAGCTCTGTGTGATGCCACTAACACACTAGAAGTCCTGTGGGTGCTTCTGCAAAGAAAATAGAGGAGCTCTGTGTGGTGCCACTAACACACTAGAAGTCCTGTGGGTGCTTATGCAAAGAATATATAGGAGCTCTGTGTGATGCCACTAACACACTAGAAGTCCTATGGGTGCTTCTGCAAAGAAAATAGAGGAGCTCTGTGTGATGCCACTAACACACTAGAAGTCCTGTGGGTGCTGCTGAGAAGAAATATAGGAGCTCTGTGTGATGCCACTAACACACTAGAAGTCCTATGGGTGCTCTGCAAAGAAAATAGAGGAGCTCTGTGTGATGCCACTAACACACTAGAAGTCCTGTGGGTGCTTCTGCAAAGAAAATAGAGGAGCTCTGTGTGGTGCCACTAACACACTAGAAGTCCTGTGTGATGCCACTAACACACTAGAAGTCCTATGGGTGCTTCTGCAAAGAAAATAGAGGAGCTCTGTGTGATGCCACTAACACACTAGAAGTCCTGTGGGTGCTTATGCAAAGAAAATAGAGGAGCTCTGTGTGATGCCACTAACACACTAGAAGTCCTATGGGTGCTTCTGCAAAGAAAATAGAGGAGCTCTGTGTGATGCCACTAACACACTAGAAGTCCTGTGGGTGCTTCTGCAAAGAAAATAGAGGAGCTCTGTGTGATGCCACTAACACACTAGAAGTCCTGTGGGTGCTTCTGCAAAGAATATATAGGAGCTCTGTGTGATGCCACTAACACACTAGAAGTCCTGTGGGTGCTTCTGCAAAGAAAATAGAGGCTCTGTGTGATGCCACTAACACACTTCAAGTCCTGTGGGTGCTTCTGAGAAGAAAATATATAGCTCTGTGTGTGCCACTAACACACTAGAAGTCCTATGGGTGCTTCTGCAAAGAATATAGAGGAGCTCTGTGTGGTGCCACTAACACACTTCAAGTCCTGTGGGTGCTTCTGCAAAGAAAATATAGGAGCTCTGTGTGTAATGGGACTAACACACTTCAAGTCCTATAGGTGCTTCTGGGAACAAAATAGAGGAGCTGTGTGTGATGCCACTAACACACTTCAAGTCCTGTAGGTGCTTCTGGGAAGAAAATAGAGGAGCTGTGTGTGATGGCACTAACACACTTCAAGTCCTATAGGTGCTTCTGGAAAGAAAATAGAGCTCTGTGTGTGTAATGGGACTAACACACTTCAAGTCCTATAGGTGCTTCTGGGAACAAAATATAGCTCTGTGTGTGTAATGGGACTAACACACTTCAAGTCCTATAGGTGCTTCTGGGAACAAAATATAGCTCTGTGTGTGTAATGGGACTAACACACTTCAAGTCCTATAGGTGCTTCTGGGAACAAAATATAGCTCTGTGTGTGTAATGGGACTAACACACTTCAAGTCCTATAGGTGCTTCTGGGAACAAAATATAGCTCTGTGTGTGTAATGGGACTAACACACTTCAAGTCCTATAGGTGCTTCTGGGAACAAAATATAGCTCTGTGTGTGTAATGGGACTAACACACTTCAAGTCCTATAGGTGCTTCTGGGAACAAAATATAGCTCTGTGTGTGTAATGGGACTAACACACTTCAAGTCCTATAGGTGCTTCTGGGAACAAAATATAGCTCTGTGTGTGTAATGGGACTAACACACTTCAAGTCCTATAGGTGCTTCTGGGAACAAAATATAGCTCTGTGTGTGTAATGGGACTAACACACTTCAAGTCCTATAGGTGCTTCTGGGAACAAAATATAGCTCTGTGTGTGTAATGGGACTAACACACTTCAAGTCCTATAGGTGCTTCTGGGAACAAAATATAGCTCTGTGTGTGTAATGGGACTAACACACTTCAAGTCCTATAGGTGCTTCTGGGAACAAAATATAGCTCTGTGTGTGTAATGGGACTAACACACTTCAAGTCCTATAGGTGCTTCTGGGAACAAAATATAGCTCTGTGTGTGTAATGGGACTAACACACTTCAAGTCCTATAGGTGCTTCTGGGAACAAAATATAGCTCTGTGTGTGTAATGGGACTAACACACTTCAAGTCCTATAGGTGCTTCTGGGAACAAAATATAGCTCTGTGTGTGTAATGGGACTAACACACTTCAAGTCCTATAGGTGCTTCTGGGAACAAAATATAGCTCTGTGTGTGTAATGGGACTAACACACTTCAAGTCCTATAGGTGCTTCTGGGAACAAAAATATAGCTCTGTGTGTGTAATGGGACTAACACACTTCAAGTCCTATAGGTGCTTCTGGGAACAAAATATAGCTCTGTGTGTGTAATGGGACTAACACACTTCAAGTCCTATAGGTGCTTCTGGGAACAAAATATAGCTCTTTGTGTGTAATGGGACTAACACACTTCAAGTCCTATAGGTGCTTCTGGGAACAAAATATAGCTCTGTGTGTGTAATGGGACTAACACACTTCAAGTCCTATAGGTGCTTCTGGGAACAAAATATAGCTCTGTGTGTGTAATGGGACTAACACACTTCAAGTCCTATAGGTGCTTCTGGGAACAAAATATAGCTCTGTGTGTGTAATGGGACTAACACACTTCAAGTCCTATAGTGCTTCTGGGAACAAAATATAGCTCTTTGTGTGTAATGGGACTAACACTTCAAGTCCTATAGGTGCTTCTGGGAACAAAATATAGCTCTGTGTGTAATGGGACTAACACACTTCAAGTCCTATAGGTGCTTCTGGGAACAAAATATAGCTCTGTGTGTGTAATGGGACTAACACACTTCAAGTCCTATAGGTGCTTCTGGGAACAAAATATAGCTCTGTGTGTGTAATGGGACTAACACACTTCAAGTCCTATAGGTGCTTCTGGGAACAAAATATAGCTCTGTGTGTGTAATGGGACTAACACACTTCAAGTCCTATAGGTGCTTCTGGGAACAAAATATAGCTCTGTGTGTGTGTAATGGGACTAACACACTTCAAGTCCTATAGGTGCTTCTGGGAACAAAATATAGCTCTGTGTGTGTAATGGGACTAACACACTTCAAGTCCTATAGGTGCTTCTGGGAACAAAATATAGCTCTGTGTGTGTAATGGGACTAACACACTTCAAGTCCTATAGGTGCTTCTGGGAACAAAATATAGCTCTGTGTGTGTAATGGGACTAACACACTTCAAGTCCTATAGGTGCTTCTGGGAAGAAAATATAGCTCTGTGTGTGTAATGGGACTAACACACTTCAAGTCCTATAGGTGCTTCTGGGAAGAAAATATAGCTCTGTGTGTGTAATGGGACTAACACACTTCAAGTCCTATAGGTGCTTCTGGGAACAAAATATAGGAGCTCTGCCTGCCTGCCACGAACACACTACAAGTCCTATAGGTGCTTCTGGTAACAAAATATAGGAGCTCTGCCTGCCTGCCACTAACACACTACAAGTCCTATAGGTGCTTCTGGTAACAAAATATAGGAGCTCTGCCTGCCTGCCACTAACACACTACAAGTCCTATAGGTGCTTCTGGTAACAAAATATAGGAGCTCTGCCTGCCTGCCACTAACACACTACAAGTCCTATAGGTGCTTCTGGTAACAAAATATAGGAGCTCTGCCTGCCTGCCACGAACACACTACAAGTCCTATAGGTGCTTCTGGTAACAAAATATAGGAGCTCTGCCTGCCTGCCACTAACACACTACAAGTCCTATAGGTGCTTCTGGTAACAAAATATAGGAGCTCTGCCTGCCTGCCACGAACACACTACAAGTCCTATAGGTGCTTCTGGTAACAAAATATAGGAGCTCTGCCTGCCTGCCACTAACACACTACAAGTCCTATAGGTGCTTCTGGTAACAAAATATAGGAGCTCTGCCTGCCTGCCACGAACACACTACAAGTCCTATAGGTGCTTCTGGTAACAAAATATAGGAGCTCTGCCTGCCTGCCACGAGCACACTACAAGCCCCTCTTTGTCAATCAATCTTTGTAACTGAATCTATCTAACTCAATCTCTGTAAGTGAATCTATCTAACTATCTCAATGCAGCAGAGTGTCACAGAATCTGCCTGCTCAATCTGCGCCGGAACAGCATGTGACCGGCGCAGACGGCGTGGCGGCGTTTTATAGGGGGGGGGCGTGTACTACAGCCCCTGAGCTGTAATTGGCTACAGGCGTCCTGCCTGTAGCCAATTATGGCTCTTCGATTTTCCGGGGCTGTGATTGGCCAAGCATGCGGGGTCACAGTGCATGCTTGGCCAATCATCAGCCAGCAATGCACTGCGTCGGCCGCGCCGGCCGCAATGCATTGCGGGGCCGCGCGCAACACACGAACGTGATGCGAGCGGCCAAAATAGTTCTGGGCTCGCAGAGCGAGCGAACGCCCGGTGCTCGATGCGAACGTGGGTTCGCATCGAGCACCGGGCCCATCCTTACTAATGACCCCACAATAGGGATAAAACCTTTTCACGGAAGGGAGTTTAATAAGACACGTGACCACTCATTAAAATTAGAAGAAAGGAGGTTTAACCTTAAACTGCGTAGAGGGTTCTTTACTGTAAGAGCGGAAAGGATGTGGAATTCCCTTCCACATGCGGTGGTTTTAGCGGGGGGGGGCATCAATAGTTTCAAAAAACTATTAGATAAGCACCTGAACGACCGCAACATACAGGGATATACAATGTAATACTGACATATAATCACACACATAGGTTGGACTTGATGGATGTCTTTTTTCAACCTTACCTACTATGTAACTATGTACCTGCCGCCTTTGGGTATTCAGCATTTGGTAGACTGATGCGGCCATGTGTTTTTGACTAATTGTCACAATACCATCTCTGTGGGGTGGAAGGTCGGGGGAAGGGGATTGAACAGGATGGACGTGTAGCGAAGGAGCTCCTCCTAGGTCTGGGAGACGACCTGCAGCTGACCACAATGAGCTACAGATGATCCCCACCTACCCTCCCTAAGCCGACGATATGCTGCTCTGACCACAGCTGAAGGACACATATTTTCAACCTCTCTGCAGCTTAGCTTGCTGGCTGGCGGTAAGCGCAAATAGCGGTGAAAAGGCTCCAAGAAAAGCGCTGGGATATAATCCCAAGAGAGACAGAAAAAGTTCCCAGCGATTTCTTACCTGCAGTGATGGGAACGAGGCGTCCCCAGAGTGCTGACTAAAGACCCCCCTTCGGCCGAAGCCGGGATATACCGAACGGGATACACGCCATACAAACCGTGTGGATTTGACGGCCCGTCGCACGCGGAGATACCAAACTGCCTGGGAAGGTAACACAACAGACCAATGTTGCAGCAACCACCGCTGTGAAGACTACATGAAGCGGAGGTCTCCACAGGGAATCCCTAGAGTGACTGTGCAGGACTAACGGAACCAGCAGATAAGTACCCCATCTCATATACCCTACAGACTAAAGGTAAAGCGGAGGGGACCGACAAAAAAACCCCGTTTTTTTCCTTTTTCTTTTTCCCTTTGGATATGTGCTATGGCATAAAAACTGAAAAGGAATAACTGTATAATAAAGGGTATTAAGGGCATAAACGTCACGTCACTCTAGTGGGACCTACACTGTAGTGGGACCTACAGAAACCAGCAGAAAAAACACCCAAATATAACCCTCCTGTAGAGAGAAAGACCTCACCGTAAAAGGGTTAAATAATTAATTATATAACTGTACAGAATACCCATTAAAGATATTCCTGGTATATCTGATAAACCTTGCTGACAGTTAACAAAGAATACAGAGTACAATAAAGAGTTTTGAAAGGAGAGGAAGAGAAAAAAAAAAAAAAAAAGAAAAAAAAGAAAGAAAGGGGAAGTTTAACCTAATGAAAAATGGACGGCTAAAAAAGGATTTAAATTGGGGGTGAAGATAATGCAACCCGGGAGATACCTCCCCACCAGACAGATTAAAAAAGTTATAAGAAAGACCCCTACAACTACCCAGGAGAACAACATTCCATATATATATAGAATATATGATCAGTGGAATATACACTTCTCTTGAGAGGAAAAGGTTTTTTTTTTTTTTTTTTTTTTTTTTTTTTTTTGGTTGTTTGCTTTCCATCTACTACTTTGAAACAGATAAAAACTCTATAAGGATGCCACCAAAAAGTACACACACTCAGAAAACAAAGAGAGGATCCACAGGTGGAACAACAAAAAATCAGATTAAGCCACAATCTGCACAGAACTCAGATATAAAGGGGTTTTTCAAACAGCCATTAATATCGCCACAACAAGACGCAGAGACTTCCACTGAATTGCATTTTGCTTCACCCAGTATGAGCCCAGAGCTCCCACTCAACAATAACCCCACAGGGAGTACACAATATCCCATAATGGACACAACGAGACCAACAAACAATCCCAACTGGGACATACAGACACACTTAAAATCACTACCAACTAAAGAGGATATGGATAATTATGTCTATAGATTAGAGACTACATATAAAGAGCAAATAAATTCATTGAAGGTATCCTTAATAGACACCCAAGAGCATATGAATATCATAGATGCCAAAATCCTGACGATCGACCAGAAAACACTTACCCTGGAAGAAAAAATAATAGAACACGATCGATTAATAAAACAAATAAGAGATTCAACAGATGAACTCGAGAATAAGAATAGACGTAATAATATAAAAATAAGAGGACTTCCAGAATCAGTAGACACCGAGAATCTGAAACAAATATTACAACATATATTTAATATTTTATTACAACAACCTGAGACAACAGCAATAGAGATCGATCGAGCACACAGAATTCAAGGACCTAGAGATCCCAATCAAACGAGACCTAGAGACATAATATGTAGAATACATTTTTTTCAAACCAAAGAAAATATAATGATAGCAGCAAGAACACAAAGGGAATTCAAGTATGAGGGAGCTCAACTTATATTCTTACAAGATCTATCTAAACATACATTAAATAAGAGAAGAGCGGTAAAACCACTACTGGAGCTATTGAGAGAGAAGGGATTCCTTTATAAATGGGGATCCCCCTTTCAAGTAATAGTGTACCAAGAAGGCCAGAAGACGGTGTTTCGGAGTATTGAAGATCTACAAGAATTCCTCAACCATTTGGGACTCCCTCTGATAGAACTGCCCTTGTGGGCCCAGATATATTAAATCTCTTCAGAATGAAATGAGGGGGAAAGAGAAGGGAAAGAGATACATAATTTCCCCCCTTCTCCCCTTTTATTTTTTTTTTTATTTTTTTTTTTTTTTCCCCCTCTCCTTCTTTTTCCGGAGAAGGGGGAGATGGGAGGGTGAGGGGAGGGAGAAAAGAGGGAGGTTTAGGAATAGGGTACAAACAGTAACTATCACAATATACACTGCGGATATGTAATAGATATAGAGGAAACAATGTTAATATTAGAAGTGATCAGGGAAAGACCAGAATCATTTGAGTATGAATAGGGGCACAAAAAATTTTTTTTTTTTTTTTTTTTTGAAACACATCACATAACTTTACCATATCTACACAAGGATTCACATTTTTGGGGGCGGATATAGGACCGGGGAGGGAAGGGTAGAAGGGAAAGGGATACACCGATCACATGCCTATACACTAATATTATATACACACGACACGGACACACCAGACACAATTTATAATCTATTACTTACACACACATCTCTAGAAGAGGGGGAAATGGAACGAGGGAGGAGAACAAGGGGGATTGGGGAGATTCCAAAAGAATTGGCCTCCCCTCCCCCCCTATGTGCTCCCCCCCCTTTAATTTTTATTTTTTTTAATTTTTTAGAAAGGAAAAAAAAAAGGGAAGGAAAAAAAAAAAAAAAAAAAAATTTTTTTTTTTTTTTTTTTTTTTTTTTTTTTTTAAATTTTTTTAAATTTTTTTTTTTTTTATATAATAAATTTTTTTTTTTTTTTTTTTTTTTTTTTAAATGCATAGAGTTATAAATATAATATGTCAGAATATAATGAAAATATGATAAAAATGTATAAATTGTAATGCACCTGAAAAATGGACACTTATGAGCTGTGGGCTTTTGGGAAATTGGTTTGCCCCCATTGGATACAATTGATTCAATCTTCCTCTGCCCTCCAAAAAAAAACGACCCTCTGCGGAGGGGAGGGAGTGGGTGGGGTGGAGGAGAGAGAGAAAATTTCCTCCCCTTTTTTTCCTCTGGGTTTTTTTATTTTTTTTTTTTTATTTTTTATTGTTTTTTTTTTTTTCCTTTTTCCTTTCCCTCTCCTTTTCCTCCCTTCTCTCTCTCCTTCTCTCTCTGCCCACTCTATCCCCACAACGAAGAGCAGAGGAAATAAACTGTATAGATTATGCACCAATAAACCACATTGTATCCATGGGAAACAACCCAAATACCAATCTGTAATAATGGAATAACAGAATGGAAAAGACGTATATATACCACATAAACTGTCGGCTTTCAAATATAACTTCAAAGGTGAGGGGGGAGGGGGAGGGGAAGAGGATAGGAGAACAAACATAAGTAACACAATAATAATAGCTCATGAAGGTGATAAATAAGATGTAGGATTAAAATACCCATTAAAATCCTACATTATTTAAACTAAACTATTCCCAGACCAGGGACACGTCCTAACCCTAAGGAAATCCCTATATACCCCCAAATAGGGAACATACATTGTAAGGGTAGACTCAACGAGTCATTTAGAGAATGATAAAGTATGAAAGTTTAAATTATAAGTGAGTAGAACACCAAAGAGCACTTGACTCTTAGTACGAGTGAATGTGAACTACAGAAGAGAAGCTTTTTTTAAAAGAATAAAAAATATTAATTTTTTTTTTTTTTTTTTTTTTTTTTTTTCTCTCCCTTCCTTCTTTCTTCTTTTTCTTTTCTCTCTCTCCTTCCTTCTCCCTCTTCCCCTCTCCCCCCCCCCCCTTTTGCTCTCTCCCTCTTCCCTCCTCTAGACCCCCTATTGTCGAAATATGACAGCTATTAAAGTTTGTTCTTTCAATACAAGGGGACTAAATGTAGCATCTAAGAGATCACAAATCTTATATTCTCTCCAGAAACAAAATGTAGGAATTATTCTCTTCCAGGAAACGCACTTCCGTACAAATCAACTACCAAACATACAGAATAGACAATATCCCAACTGGTATCACGATACATACCCATATTCAAAATCCAGAGGGGTCTCAATAGTAATTCATAACTCAATACCTCATCAGGTTTTAGAAAAATGGACAAGTCGAGAGGGCAGAGCACTATTGCTAAAGCTGAATATATACGGACAGATATACACTTTTATTAATATCTATCTACCAAATATAGATCAAATTAAAACAGGCATTCAACTACTAACAAAGATGATGATTAAAGCAGAAGGGACAATCATAATTGGAGGAGACTTCAATTTTGTTCTAGATCGAAATATGGATACCACATCAAAGACAGGACCTCAAAAGAAAAGTGAGAAAAGAGCATTTAAAAAACTACTAGAACAATACCAACTAATAGATATATGGAGAATAACAAATCCAAGTATAAAAGACTATACATATTACTCCCAGGTACACGATACATACCATAGACTGGACTACTTTTTGATAAACTCCTCGGCGATTGCAACAACCTCTACCCCCGAGATAGGGAATTTCATATGGTCAGACCATGCACCCATCTACCTAACTATAGATACAATAAATAAAAGTATGCCTAGAGGTACATGGAAATTAAATGATAATTTACTATTTGATGAATCCTGTAGAACTGAAATTGCTTCCGCGATATTGAACTTTACATCAGACCACATAGAAGACAATACATCACTCCCAAATCAATGGGAAGCCCTTAAATGTATAATAAGAGGCCTCTTTATTAAACATGGGTCTAGATTAAAAAAAATGAAAAACAATAGGTTAAAAGAATTGATACAAGAAATTTCGGCATTAGAGAAACACCATAAACAGAATACAACACGAGAAACATTAATGGTCCTCTCGGATAAAAGAGTAGAGTTGAGAACGATATTGAATGAACAATCACTTCGAATTAGAGACAAAAATCGCGCCCTATATTACCATCAAGAGAATAAACCAGGTAAAATATTAGCTGGAGCTTTAAAACAACAAACAAGAACTACATCAATTCCCAAAATTAAAACAGACTCAGGGGAACTGACGTATGATCCCAAAAAGATTATGGAAACTTTCCATACATTTTACTCTGGGTTATATAACCTACCTAACCGACTAACAAAACAAAACCTAGAAGACCTTGACCAAAAGGTAAAACAATACATAACAGAAACCCCGATACCACCACTACCTGATAGCGATATAGAACAACTTGAGAATGAATTCTCAGAAACGGAAATACAAATAGTAATAGACTCACTGACAATAGGAAAAAGCCCAGGGCCTGACGGATTTACCCCACGCTTTTATAAATTATACAAAGACCTGCTTATCCCAGTTTTAAAACGCACATTTAACTCTGTATCTATAGCTCAGCCATTTGTATCACAAAGTATGCAGGCATATATATCTCTCATACCCAAACCCGATAAAGACCATACACTATGTGGAAACTATAGACCGATCTCCCTGACGACTATAGATCTCCGAATCTACTCTAAATTTATAGCCAATAGGCTTACCCCTAAACTACCAACAACGATACATTTAGACCAAGTAGGATTCGTGGAGGGAAGAGAAGCGAGAGATAACACCCTTAAAACTTTGACATTAGTCGAATATGCGAAAAGACACGCCATCCCATCCTGTCTATTGGCAGTAGACGCTGAAAAAGCGTTCGACAGGGTGGGATGGCGATTCTTTGAAGAGACATTGAAACAATGGGGACTGGGCCCTAGATTATTAGAAAAGATTCTGGTTCTATATCAGAATCCAACGGCCAAAATTCGAGCAAATGGGGAATTATCAGACACGATAACAATACGAAACGGAACCAGACAGGGATGTCCCTTATCCCCACTGATATATGTTTTAACTATGGAACATCTGATGACAGCAATCCGGATAAATAAGGATATACAAGGAATTAGAATAAAAGATCAGGAATATAAACTTTCAGGATACGCAGATGATCTATTATTATATATTACAAACCCCATAGTGACGCTACCCAATCTAATAAAAGAATTCAAACGCTTTGCTGAAGTTAGTAACTTCAAAGTTAATTATAATAAAACGGAAGCCTTAAACATTTCACTTACTACAAACACTGTTGATACTCTTAAAAGGAATTTCTCTTTTAAATGGCAAAATAGTACTATTAAATACCTAGGAATATTTATCCCCAATGACATCAGAAAACTCCAAGAAAACAACTATGTCCCACTAATACAAAAAATAACGAAACTACTTCAAAACTACAACAAAGGGATTTTCTCTTGGACAGGGCGTATAAATATTATAAAAATGGACATACTTCCCAAAATACTATATATATTCCAAACAGTTCCAATATTTCCCCTCAAAAACATATTGAATACTCTACGAAAACTGATAGGCAGCTTCATCTGGGCGGGTAAACCAGCAAGAGTCAGCAGGGAAACACTTATAAGATCTAAAAAAGACGGGGGTTTGGCTCTTCCGGATTTATCCACATACCTTAAGGCATCCCTGATCACTAGGATTCTGGATTGGTTTCATAATAAAGGAACTAAACAATGGGTGGAACTAGAGGAAGAAATTATGAATATAAATTTAAAAATACTACCATGGATAAAAAAAGAGAATAGACCATTAAGACAAGAAATGCCATTTTTGATTGAAGCAACACTGAAAACATGGGACGGACTGATGAAAAGGGGAATAGGGTCATCATATATAGGCCCAATGACACCCCTCTTCGGCAATCCCGATTTCCCCCCAGCAAATGAATCCAGAACCTTTTTAAAATGGGAGAAAAAAGACAACATCAGAATAGTACAAACAATGGAGAACAAAAAACTTATTCGACTAGAAGACATGGGTAGAGAACATGCACACAAATGGATACAACACAGACAGCTTCAGGAATATATAAATACTCTTGAGAAAACAGGAATACTGGACAGAACACCCACAACATTGGAAACATTATTATTACAAGAACAAAGACCCATACATAATCTCTCCAATATATATAAATATTTAATTTCAAACAGTAACACACAAGAGTTAAAGTATGTAAGAAAATGGGAACAGGAGATGGAAGAGGCCATACCCAGAGAGAAATGGACAAAGCAATTTTACTAACACACAAAATGTCTCTATCCAATAGGCATCAGGAAAGAAACTACAAATTACTAGTGAGATGGTATAAATGCCCAATTGACCTGTATAAAATTAATGTAGAAAACGATAGCACCTGTTGGAGATGTCAAAAAGCAACCGGGACTATGTCACATATCTGGTTTTTATGCCCAAAGGTGTACATATTCTGGGAAAAAATATTTAAGATATATACATCTCCCATGGGCTGATCTAGGTTCTTGGTGCTGTTCCCTGTTGGTGGCGTTGGTTATCGTCCGGCTCGGGCGCTGCAATGTGTACAAGGGAGGTTTTCGTACCTCCTGCTGTCCCCCCCTGCCCTTGGATGGGGGGGCCACCTACACATCAGCGCCTTGCAACCACGCCCACTGGGCGATGCATGAGGATGCAGCGTCGGCTCGCTATTGTGTGGTATGTCAGCACGTGTGGCTGGGGCGTCTGCTCAGGCACGCCCCATTTTTTAGCGGTGTCATTCACATTTGCTTGCCTTGTCACGCACACATGGCGTTGGAGGCGGAGCTCACTGGGCCCTCTGAGGCTATAAATTGGGGGTTAGTCATGGCTGGGATCTGTATGTCACTTCCTGTTTCCCTCACAGGCAGCAGTTTCACTTCATTCAAGGTGAGTCCACACTCCTTGATGGATGCTAATCATCCATTCACTCCCTTCACATTTGAGCACTTAAAGCGGTAGTAAACCTGCACCTTTTTTTAAAAAAAACAAAAAAACCTGCAAGGCAAAGGCATAATGAGCTAGTATGCAGAGCATACTAGCTCATTATAATATATTTACCTTAGAACAAGGCGCCGGTATCTCATTATTATGTTTACTCACATGGTTCATTCATGCACACACCATTACACATTCATCTCATTTATTTCACTGTCTCCGAGTTTCCAAGACCATCTAGCTTTGAACAACATTGGTTCATATGTATGTATATATATATATATATATATATATATATATATATATATATATATATATATATATATATATATATAATATATATATATATATATTTATTTTTTCATTACCGTATTTATCGGCGTATAACATGCACTTTTTCCCCCTTAAAATCTGGGGAAAGTCGTGGGTGCGTGTTATACGCCAATCCCCACTGTCTGTGACCCAAAAATATCAAGCGGCGCCGTAAAATACCGAGCGCCGCCAAAAAATACAGAGCGCCGCCGAAAAAGACCGTGCGCCGCCGAAAAAGACCGAGCCGACTGCTCAGCTCCGCTCGCAGTCCCACCTCCCTGCTGTTTCTGGAGCGAGCGCTGCCAAAAAAGACCGAGCCGACTGTACTGTGTACTCGGCTCGGCTTCGCTCGCAGTCCCGCCCGGCAGGGAGGCGGGACCGCGAGCAGAGCAGTCGGCTCGGTCTTTTTCGTTTTTATTTTTTTCCTAAACTTCCCTCCTAAAACTTTTTTTCCTTAAAATGCCCTTTCTAAACTTGGGGTGCGTGTTATACGCTGATAAATACGGTACATTGTATACTTCATGGTTACTCTGTTGGTATAGTACCAACTAATATACATATATTCTTATTTTAGCTGACATACACAATGGACTTGGATACACACTCTATCACACTGTTTGTGTCATTTTCTTTTTTTTTTTCACAATCAAAGTAATTTTATTGAAAAAGTAGCATACATTGACACAATATGTAGATATGTATATATGTAGAACGGAGAACATGAGAAAAATACTGTCATTTTAAACAATCTAACATTATAGCTTTTATCATTGCAGTTATATGATTGCATAAATCTTATGAAATTATTGTATAGTACGTGGAAGGAGAGGATGGGAAATAATAGGAAACTTGAGGCATGCCTAGTATGATGGGGAACAGTGGGGATTCAATGACATCTAGACACAGTAGTTCTTGATGGTTACTGTCAATGGTGGTGTTTAGAGGAAAAGTTTCTTGCGTGACTGGCCCCGACTTAATAGCTGATCCATCGGCCAAATGTACAGAAAGTCCCTTTGTCCTAGGCCGCAGGGGAACTTGGTATCGGGTGGCAAAGGGTAAGTCCATAAAGCAGCTGCAGGCTCCTGAATCAACTATAGCGGTGACCAGAGTATTCCCTCCTGGAATCTGTAAGGAAATGGAGACAGCCAGATGAGAGGTGTTGTTTTGCAATGCAGGTTTAAGAGCAGGAGAGATGAAAAAGCACTTACGGAGCTTTGCAGGGCAAGTCATCACACAGTGTCCAGGTTCCCCACAATAGAGGCAGAGATTGTTGACCCGCAGGCGTTGACGTTCCTCAGGTGTAAGTGAAGGGGCGAAGCAAGCCCAACTGCATCAGTTCAGAAGCATCGGAAGTGGTGGTCGCTGGGGCTGAGGAGGCAGAGTGAGGGAAACTAGGCACACGTGGGAGCATCCATACTGGAATAGAGGGACCGGATGTTCGCTCTGATCTTTGTTCTCTTAGACGTCTGTCTATTTGAATAGATAGGTTGATGAGGGCATCTAGAGTCTCTGGGATGCCCACTCAAGCCAGTTCATCTTTAATGGTTCAGAAAGGCCCATGTGAAACTGGTAACGCAGGGCGGCGTCGTTCCAGTTTGTTTCGGAACTCCAACGCCTGAACTCTGATACATAGTCTTCGGCCGCTCTGCGGCCCTGCTGGAGGGTATGTAGAGCTGCTTCTGTGGTAGCTGTCTGATGCAGGTCCTCATAAAGAGAGACATGGCGTGAAAGAAGGTGCTCAAGCTGTTGAGAGAGACATCCTTCTGCTCCAGCAGGCGGTGGGCCCATGACTGAGGCTCCCCTAACAACAGGGAGATGATAAAGCCCACCTTGGTGGATTCAAGGGAAAAAGTCCTTGGCTGCAGAGCAAAGAAAAGTTCACAGGCATTGCGAAATGCCCTGAATTTACTACGTTCCCCAGAGAATCTTTCAGGTGTGGGGACCTTGGGTTCAGGTGGCATAATCACCACAGCGGGTGCAGCGGACATCCCCGATGTGGAGGGAGCAGAGGAAGACAGGACCTGAACACATTCCTCCAGGCGGGTATAGCCCTCTTGCAAGTGTTTAACGGCCTGGGTGAGTCCAGCAAGATGAGCCCAGTATGCAGGGAGCGGCCTCTCCTATACCTCTGGCTCCCCTGATAGAGCAGTGCAAAGGGGCACAAGTGGCTGACAGGTTAGCTGATGCAGGGGCTGGTCCAGACCTCCGATGCAACTGAGAGGAGACTGGCAGCAGGTGGCAGGCTGAGGAGACTGGCAGCTGGTGGCAGGCTGCAACAGGTCAGAAGGAGCAGCAGAAGAGTAGTCAGGACAAGCCGGGATCTGAGACGGGCAGCAGGCAGGGATGGTCAAGAACGAGCCGGGTCAAACAGGAATCAGATGTGCAGAGTAAACGAGTAGCAAGGGTCGCAGGAAATGCTGTAGACCGGACAGCAAGGCAGCAAGGCATCAGTCTCCTTTAAATATCCAACTTGGTGCCAAGCACTGTCACGAAGTGCGCGCGCGTCCCCGTGCGCGTACGCGCGCTGTCACTTGTTGCAAATGCGCGTGCACCAAATGACTCTTTTTTTGGGGAACCTGCGCACAGGTATTCTTCTGTCACTCTGGTTGCTGGAAAGCCTTTCTTGACAGGCTGTCCAAAAAAATATGACAGAGTGTGGGCTAAATGAATGGCAGAACCCTCTACTGCTGTGGCGGACTAGGTAGGTTACCTGGTAAATGTTGGCCTCCCTTGAGGATCCAAATAGACTTTAATGTATACTGTTTTTTTTTTGCTATTTCAATCCGGGTTTAAATATGGAGCATGAGCCATACCAGCTATTTGACATTGTTTGTCTATCTGATATTCCTATGTAATGTAATGCTTCCCCGTGATCCATGCATGTGTCTCTTATCTGGTGCTGTGGCCGGGTATCGGGTGTGCTAATGTACGGTGTTGTTTGTATGTTTTATAAATGAAAAATAAAAAATATTTTCAAAAAAAAAAATATGACTGTCATACATGATTGCATTTTGCATGTTTGCCTTTTAATAAAGCAACTCCAATGTGTAGAAAAGCACTACCAACAAAAGAAGAGGTTTATACTAACCTGCCCCACCTCTCCTTTGTCTGATCTTCACTGTCTTGCAGGGGAACAGACTCTTCACATCTCCTTAAGACATAGGCAGCAACAAAAACCCTTACCGGGGTTCTAAAATCCTACCTTTCTATCTAAAAAAAATAAAAAAATATATAAAGTTACCTACACTTTAAATATACAGTGAAGTACTCAAATTAGTCACAAGATGGCGCCTTATCGTTAACAAAGAATATATTTTCCTAGATGTGGACTAACATGGATAAAATCCACTTATATTTCTTTTTTATGCTAACAATACCTTTAAAATAAATATAATTTTTTCGATATTTTGATATGTCACATAAACAATCACCCTATTTACAATATGATCTCTAATTAGAAACACCTGCGCTATTACCAATAGATATGGCATTAGTAATATATTGATCTGCTGAAAGCTGCTAAAACACCCCTGTGTGGGGGTACGAGTGGCCTGACCGACCGGAGGGGGTGGCTGTGGGTGCATTGTCTGCCGCCACCCCCCCCCAAAAAAAAAAAAAAAACACCAGCCGCCACTGCTATAACCACAGAATTAAACCAATATATAAAATATAGTGTAGCACAGCCTATAAAAAAAGATTTATTATGTTATAGGAATTTTTTTTTTTTTTTTTCTTGTTTGAAACTGATCCAGTCATCCTGGAGAAGAAGAAGCTATACTATGTACCTGTATAATTTTTGTTTATTTCCTGGAAAATTAATAAAAATCTTTAAAAAGTAAAAAAAAAAAGAAAAAAAAAAAAATAAGATTTATTTAACCTTTTAAAAAAGTTGCTGCTTCACAACTTGCTTACAAATAATAAAAGGACTCTGCATTCTTAATAATAAACATTAAATTTCATCAACATGTCATCAAGTGACTCTGTGCTTATAGTGTGCAAGAAAACATGCATTTTTGTAAGCAATACTTTTATTAAAGCACTTCATTTTGGTGAATTTGAAAAAACAGTTTGAAGCACTATTTAAACTCAGAGACACTTTTTCTATAAATACAAAAGCATTTTTTTTTTGCACATTATACATGTAGCACACCCCCTTAGGAGCCGCAAGTAGATTGGGATCCCCCACCCTGCACAGCCAGGTACACCACATTTTCACAGTCATTTCAGAGTCAAAAAACTGTCCAGTACTTTGTTTTTGTTTTTTTATTGAGGGATTGGAACTTGGATGGAGATTGGGAGTTATGGGATGCTTACGTGACTTCAGAACAACTTCAGGGACAACTTCCTATATACAGTCTATATACACTCCTCTGCTTCCTCCAGCACTCACTTGCTTGCAGAACTCCACTGGCACACTGATAATGGATCTGACACAGCACTGTCAGATTATAGCAAAAGCCTGTTATTGGCCGGAACCCGAGGCCCCTTGGTTGTGTAGCAGAGTTCAGTGTCACTGTCCAGCATTAATCACTGTGGCTACTGATCCCAGCACTACCTCTTTAAGCACTGCCAACCCGCCTTTCACTGGCACTCCTGGCTAACTTCTCCACAGTCCTCCCAGACTGACTCTCTCTCCACAGTCCTACCAGACTGATCACTCACCAGCCCACCGGCTGACTTCTCGGGAAATCTCCCAGACGTGCTGACCTGTTCCTGTTGTCCTCTCTCCTTGCTCCTGTGCATCTAGGAAGGGATTCCTCCTTGTGTTGTGGGGGGATCCTTCCAGCATCCGAGCCCCAGGCCCTAGGTCTACCCTCCCAGACTAGGAGGCGCCCTGCTAGGGCCTCCGACAGCCTTTTCAGATCTTGAACCCCATGTTCCACCTGACTTCCCCTGATGGCATGACACATGGCTATTTATGAGGTAAACAGGCCACCTTCCAGACCCTTTCTGCTGGGGATTTGTCAAGGACCTCATAAATATGCCAAGCAGCTCCCCCTAGCCTCCACTCACTACATATGGAAGCTTCTCAAAGGTTCCAGAAAATAGGGGGAGGCACCAGAAGAGCTGTCACCCCAGACTCCCTGAGTCTCTCAACCCTGACCCAGATTCAGCCCAGGTCTGGCTCTCATACCTTACTGTATTATTTGCAGTAAGGTAAAAAAACTTTCTGCATATAGCTCCTTCCACAGCCCCCCCCCCCCATATATACATGAGCCTGATCTCGATCCACTAATGTGCAGGATAGCCGAGCCTGTCACGCTTCTCATTGGCTCAGCTACAGCAGCAGGAGCCATTGGTTCCCGATGCTATCAATCAGGGCCAATGATGAGGGAGCAGGGGGTGGGGCTGAGTCACAATCTTTGTGTCTCAGGAGCAAGCACCCACAATTGCCCTCATAGCAAGTAACTTGCAATTGGGGTACTCAGCGTGTGAGAGAGGGGGTGTGGTGGAGCCCAGAGTACTGGTGGGGGACCTCAGAAGAGGAGGATCGGGGCTGTTCTGTGCAAAACCATTCACAAAGCAGGTAAGTTTAACATGTCTGATATTTAAATAAATAAAAAAAAAAAACTATGTTTACAATCACTTTAGGGGTTTCTTATTACAATGAATTAATAGCACAGAGTCACTTTATTATTAATAATAATAATAACAAAATAAATTTTATTTTAATGTATGCACTTTTTAAAGGTTGCAAAAGTGGTTTATTTATGAAGCGCTTCTCTATACTTTATATATCAGTTTACAAAATGACAAAATGAACAATGGTCAGCACTAGTTGCTTTCAAACATTCAAGGTTTTTTAAGAAACACATCTTTGATTTCTTATATGATTTTTCATTAGATTTGACATGCTCAATCTCACCAGCTCATATTTGTCCAGATTTGCTTTCTGCCAGCTGTGGGATCATGTTTTAATGAAGATGTATTAAGAGGACAAGCACTGGCAGTCAACCAACATACTCCAACGCCCACTCCACAGCGGACTCGATGTTCCCATACAACCCAAGCAGCAGACGACCACTGGACACCTGAATTCTACAAACACAGCCGAAGCCTCGAAAGCAGAGCCCCATCAACTAAATGTAAGTGCTATCTGTGCACATCATACACAACCGCATCCTACAGTTTGCAACAATGGCTGTAACGTTTACATCTATCAATGTTAAAGGCCTTAACCATCCGGCCAAACGTAGATCTATGTGGAAGGAAGCAGCACAACAACAATGCGACGTTCTATGCGTCCAAGAGTCGCATTTCCACAAGCTACTACCACCCAAGTGCTCACACCCCAAATTCCCACATATCTTTTTTGCCAATGCACCAGCAAAAAAGAGAGGGGTACTTACAGCTATCAGGGACACAGTGGTCTTCGCACTGATCTCCGAGACCTCCGACCCACAAGGCAGATTCCACATTCTGATCTGCGATATAAATCACAATAGATACACGATAGTAAACGTGTATGCCCCAAACGCACATCAGATCCGATTCTTCCATAGTATCATGAGGAAAATCAACCGTGTTAAACAGGGACGCCTATTATTGTGCGGAGACTTTAACTTACCTCCTGACCCTGCAATAGACTCCACTACATCTTCCACCAGACCACAACAAGCACTCCTCCCAACGATCTCTAACTACGACTTATATGATGCCTGGAGATGCTTACACGCATCAGAAAGAGACTACTCCTTCTTTTCCGCTAGACACAAGGTTTATACCAGACTTGATCTCTTCCTGGTGGATAAGTGGCTTCTACAAAAAATTCAAATGTCTAATATTAACAACATAACCTGGTCGGATCATGCCTCGGTGACACTAAAAGTGAGGGATGAATTACAATCTTCCCCCACATTTATATGGAGATCCAATCCTAAATTGATCCAGGCAGATCCCACCAGGTCTGAACTCAATACACTGTTATCGGAATTTTTTGACTTGAATGCAGGGTCAGTCACTAACCCATTTACAACTTGGAATGCACACAAAGCATTCGCACGCGGAGTTCTAATAAAAATGGGGGCGGGGGTTAGGAGGAAGAGGGGACGGCAAATCCTTGAACTCACATCACAGATCCAAAGACTCGAAATCCAAAACAAATCCAACCCAAATACCAAATTGTCCCAACAGCTAACCAATTTAAGGCACGATCTCAGAATTCTACTTCTGGAGGATTTTGACAAATCCGCCAGAAGATTAAAAATGACCTACTACGCAAATGGCAACAGAGCAAGTAAATTACTCGCTTCTAGACTTAAGGGATATAGACAAAAAACAAAAGTCCCTTATATTATACACCCAATCTCCAAATCCAAATTATATCACCCACAAGCAATTGCGGATGCTTTTAGCACCTATTATAGCACACTATATAATTTGAAACTAGATCCATCCACCATTCAACCATCCCCCTCTGAAATCTCAGATTTTCTCAGTTCACTCAAACTCCCACAAGTATCCGAAATACAATTAGATGCCTTAAATGCTCCATTCACAATAACAGAAATTACCCAAGCGATCGAGTCTCTCCCCAACAACAAATCGCCTGGCCCAGATGGTTTCACAGGGGAGTATTTCAAAACTTTCAAAAACATACTAGCACCCCACCTGACAGCGATATACAACCAAGCCGTCTCCTCGTCTTCCTTTCCCCCCGAAATGCTCCAAGCTATGATTGTTACTTTGCCGAAGCCGGGGAAAGAGCCCAACCTACCCCAAAATTTCCGCCCAATCTCATTATTAAATAATGACCTAAAAATGTATGCGAAATTGTTAGCGAATAGATTAGTTGACCTACTACCCTCCTTGATCCACCCGGATCAAACTGGCTTTACTAAAGGGCGTCAGACAGCTGATGCCACTAGACGCCTATTAAACATCATCCACTTGGCCAACAAATCAGAAATGCCAATATATCAAGCCATAATGGCCCTTTATACGAATCCATCAGCCCAAGTCTATACCTCAGGGTCACTCTCAACCCCTTTTCAAATAACCAATGGCACCCGCCAAGGATGTCCATTATCTCCATTAATATTTAATTTGATTATGGAACCCTTAGCAACCTATATTAGACAACGTCCTGATATCACCGGTTTCAGTACAAGGTCCACAGAGCATAAAATCAGCCTCTTTGCGGATGATGTGATCCTAATTCTTACCAACCCTCATTCTTCCCTGGCTTCGGTACACAACACGCTGCAAAGGTTTTCCTCACTGTCTTACTATAAGGTAAATGATTCCAAATCATACCTCCTAGGCATAGGGCTATCACCAGACGTTAGAAATTGTATCAGCAATGAATTTCCCTACACTTGGAAAGACAACGGTATAAAATATCTGGGAATCACACTCACCCCCCACACCTCAGACTTAGTAAAGGAGAACTATATGAAGTTTTTACCCATATTAAAATCACAGCTGGAAAAAATAGAGAAACATGAACTATCATGGACAGGCAGACTAGCAGCATTTAAGATGCAAACATTACCACAGCTCCTGTACCTCTATAGGACGCTACCCATCCCGATACCAAAAGCTTTCTTCCTGACAGCACAATCCCACTTGAACAACTATCTGTGGCAAGGTAAGAAGGCGAGATGTGCCTTCGGCAAACTAGTTAAAACGAAACAAGCCGGAGGAATTGGACACACCCACCTAAAAGACTACTACACGGCCACGATCCTATCTCAGTTAAAAGGGTGGTTCCCGTCACAATCTATCACCCCTTGGGCAGAAATAGAAAAACACCAAATCCCAGGGGGGGACTTATATAATTTCCTTATAACACACGCTCTAAACCCGACCAACGTAACTAATCTGTCACCCACCATTCAAGCGTCAATCGACTTTTGGAAACAACTCCTGAAAGCAACTCTCCCTGAGATGCCCACTACCACATTAAATTTCCCCATATCAGCATTAACACTCTTGATCCCCGGACTATCCTTAAATAAATGGAATGCCCGCAGAAATATGACTCTAGAGGACCTGTATATCGGACCTGCACTTAAATCATTCCGCTCCCTACAAATAGAATATGCTATTCCATCCTCGGAAGCATACACATACATTCAAATCTGTCACCTCCTAAAACAAACAACCATAACCCCTACGTCATTACCCTGGAAAATAGCATCATACTACACAAACTACCATACCAAAACAAAAGGAGTATCATTATTTTACAATAGCCTACAAGACAAATGTACTTTTACCAAATCTACTAACATCCTAGCTTGGGAAGCAGATTTGGGTAAAACTTACAGCACACAAGAATGGGAGAGAGCTATCTCCACTACCTTTTCCACCACCAAAGGGGTCAACCTATGGGAACTGTACCAAAAGATCTTACTCCGCTGGTACCTCACCCCATACCGACTATCAAAAATCGTACCTTCCCTCCCCTCGGGATGCTGGAGAGCGTGCGGGGGGGTGGGAACTCTAACTCACATTCTTCACAACTCACATTGGTCATGTCCACTTATTGGTGACTATTGGCACAAAATATTTGGACTAATTGCACAAATAACTAAAATTAGTGTTGACCCTTCACCAGGAATGGCACTCCTATCCCTGGGTATAGAGGAAGTTCCGAGCGAGAGGAAAGCCTTAATTTCTCACATACTACTAGCAGCACGCCTCACGCTAACAAGACACTGGAAAGACAAATTACCACCACACATCGGTGAAACACTATGCATGATAGATACACATGGCGCATATGAAAAGCAATTAGCATACACAATGGGTAAATTACATAGCGTACACGAATCTTGGTATGGAACACACAAGCACCTAACATTAAACTCCTAAAACAAGCTAGACTCTAAACAAAAAACTAGGGCATATTTTAAGGTTGGAAAAATTGGTTGACTGCCAAAGATAATTCTACAGCGCTTCAAGGCGCATTATGTTTTTGTGTTCGATTCACAGTTGAATCGCTATTCTCTTTAATATCTGTTATGTTATTTTATTTTTTATTTCCTCTTTGTGTTTTATTCACACCTCCACAGGCAAAGTACTGATTGAGTTATAATAAGACACTAAATCTCTGTAACATATTAATACATGAGGTAAAAGCAAATGTGAATAACCAAGTGTAACCACGGCACCCTGGGGGGGGGGGGGGCTCCACTTCTCTCTGGGCACAGTGTGATCCCGGAAGGGGTGTCTGGAGGGGGGGGGGGGAGTCCAACCCCACGCTTTAGATGAGTGCATATAGCACTCCACACTTGGACGAGTTAACTATCATAGGTAATACCTTTGCAGCGTATACCAAATTGCCAAACGATAAATAAAACACCTAAACTGTCATTCTCACTGTACTAAGTGTCTTTGTATGATACAAGTTGAACTATGTTTGTTATTGTTCTATGCCTTTAAATCAATAAAAACTAATGTTTCAAAAAAAAAAAAAAAAAAAAAAGAGGACAAGCATTGGTAAATGCTAAATGTGGGAATGTGCATGTATTTGATAAATATACCCTGTGGAGTGTAATGAAACCATGTCATGGTGAGCTGGCATCAGTCGTGATCTGGCTTAGTGGTGACGTAGTGTGTCTCAGTGTTTTGACAGTGCAGAAGTGTGCGTTGGTGCAGTGGCAGTGACTGGGTAGTACATATCAGTGCAGTGTTCCATATCGTGCGCCATGTTCGAGGTGTTCAGTTCGTTTTTAGAATGGGTAGTTAGGGATGTAACAAGCATTGATTCAGTCATCCATTACTTGGATGATTTCCTCTGTGTGGGCCCTCCCGATTCCAATGTGTGTGCGATACTGTTGTCCACGTTGCAGCACATTGCGGAGAGTTTTCGGGTGCCGTTAGCAGCTGACAAGACGGAAGGCCCACGTACAGAGTTGAGCTTCTTGGGGATAGTGATCGATTCCATGGCTATGGAATGCAGGTTACCCGAAGAGAAGCTGAGGGATTTACAAAAGGAGATTAGGGAGATCCATGGGTGCAAGAAAGTGCAGTTGCGCACGCTACAATCCCTGTTGGGAAAGTTGAATTTTGCATGCAGGATCATTGTAGGGTCCTGGGTTTAGTAATGCTGCGTACACACGAGCGGATTTTCTGTCATTCCGCTCAAGCTTGGCTTGCATACACACGGTCACACAAAAGTTTTCTGAACTTTCGACCGTCAAGAACGCGGTGACGTACAACACTACGACAAAACAAGAAAATTAAGTTCAATGCTTCATGCGTTGAATCGTTTTCCGAGCATGCATAGGAATTTGCTTTGCAAATGCCACAAACGATCGGAATTTGAGTACATGCTCTCAATCTTTTGCTGGCTGGAATTCGGCCAGCAAAATTCCGATGGAGCATACACACGGTCGCATTTTCCGACCAAAAGCTCTCATCGGTCTTTGGCTGGCCGAATTTCCGATCGTGTGTACGCGGCATAACACTAAAGCCCCATACACACGGTCGGACTTTTTCATCAATTTGGTCCGATCGGACAAGGTTGTTGAAAAATCAGACCGTGTGTATGCACCATCGGACAGTGTTCGTCGGTTTGTCCGTCGGACAAAGTCTTATCTCCTGCTGGAAAGATTTCCCTTCAACCCGGTCCGATCACACCAAATCCGAGCGTGTGTACGCTTGTCCGACCGGACAAAGTGCTACGCATGCTCAGATCACATTACAAGACCAAAGCTATTGGCTACTAGCCTCTACGTAGTCCCGTCGTAGGCAACAAACGTCACCACGTTCAGAATGATCGGATTTTCCGACAACTTTGTCCGATCGTGTGTACGCAAAACCAACATCAGACAAAGTATGACGGACATGGTCCGACGGACCTGGTCCACGGATTGTCCGCGCGTGTGTATGGGGCTTAAGAATAAGCTGGGTGCCTTGAGCTCTCATCTGACAGCCCGCATGCCAAGAACAAAGGAGGACCCCCACCTAGTGATGATATCATGTCCAGTCACTTCTATCCTGCTAGAAGCGGCCTCTCTGAGTAATGGAGGGCGAGAAACAATAGAACTTACACCAATCAGCCATAATGATATAATCACTGACAGGTAAAGTAATAACATTGATTATCTTGTTAGAATGTCATCTGGAAGTAAGTGAGATATACTTAGGCAGCGTGTGAGTGAACATGTTGTCCCTGAAGTTGATGTGTTTAAAGCAAAATGTAAGCAAGTGTAAGGATTTGAGCGACTTTGACAAGGGGCAAATTGTAATGGCTAGATGACTGGGTCAGAGAAACTCCAAAACTACTGCTCTTGTGGGATGTTCCCTGTCTGCAGTGGTCAGGACCTACCAAAAATGGTCCAGGGGAGGAAAACCGATGAACCAGCGAAGACATGGACGGTCAAGCCTCATTGATGAGTGTGGAGATATAGCTGGCCTGTGTAGTCCAATCCAATAGAAGAACTACTGTAGCTCAAATTGCTGAAAAAATTAATACCGGTTCTAACAGAAAGGTGTCAGAAAACAGACTGAATTACAGTGCAGGGGGCTTCATAGCTGCAGACCGGTCAGGGTATCCATGCTAACCCTGTCCACAGCCAAAAGTACCTACAATGGGCATGTGACAATCAGAACTGGACCACAGAGCAATCTTCTTTTACATCATGCGGATGCCTGGGTGTATATGCATTGTTCATCTGGGGAAGAGATGGTACCAGGATGCACTATGGGAAAAAGGCAAGCCGGCAGAGACATGCTTTCGGCAATGTTCTGCTGGGAAACCATGGGTTCTGCCAATTATGTGTATGTTATTTTGGAGCCTTTGACTTGACGATTCAGGGTTGTTTTGGCTCAAAAGGGTACTCACTCAATATTAGGTGGGTAGTCATAATGCTATGGTGTGTGGTCATAATGTTATGGCTGATTAGTGCATATTCTCTGGGCACATCCAGGAGTACTGTGGATTCTGGAAAACGGAACTAATGGAGCCTGCACCCACTTTACAAGGTGGGTAAAGAAAGTTTCCACTACAGAAGAGCCCTTGCTGTGTCCATTTCTCCTGTTCTCCAACCCCATCAGAAGTTTAAGCAGTGTTTTCCAGCCTTGCCCCTTCATGTGTCGAAGGAAGATGAGTTAGTAGTCAGCTCCCAGCCCCGGAGACTCTAAATTGAATGATAGCTTGTGACATGTTGCCCTATATTGTAAATAAAATGGCTCCACAATGTACAGGGCTGGCAGTGGACAGAGCAGCCTGGTGGGTGGGTTAGGTTAGGGTGGTGGAGAGTGTGCAAGGAGTGATGGTGATACTAGAGCTTTCTGGCACCAAGGGAAATACCTATGGCAGACTCAATGTATACAGTAATTTTCATTGAACATATATTATGAATATATTGTCTAAAATGTAGAAAAAAAAGGTCCTGTACAAAAAATTACTAAAAACAGGAATTTACTCCATTCACACTCCTTGCAATAGGGCACAGTATCACACTCCTCTCATGAGATTGCTGCAAAACCTCTGCTTCCTTCTCCTGCACATACTGCCCCTTGTCCAGTTGTCCACTCCACTCTTATGCACATACTGCCAACAGATATATTCTCTCCATTTCTATGTGCAACATAGCATAACAAAGAAATCAGTGATGAGGATTCAGTCATGAACATTATTTTCAGAAGTGATATTTTGCGTGCTGCACCCGATGCTACTCGTAATAATACTCTCAACATAATGCACACTATCATACACTGCCCCCTTTCTTGCTGCCTGCTGGTATACGCTGCAATTTAATACAATTAACAGTTTTTATGCTCCCCGAGTAACGCAGTCGATTGAAGCACTCTGCAAGGGGAGTGTCAGACTGCTGGAGGCCCAAACAAATACATTTTGTGTTGAGCAGTGTTCTGAATCTTTAGCATTCTGCCAACACAGGGTGTTTTAACCCTAGCTGCAGCACAATATTGTGATAAATAAGTGCAGCATTTCAGTAACGTGCATAAATTGGTATATGACTGATAAACAATCAGTCCAAACAAAAATAAACAGATGATGTGAAAGTTCGTTACACCAACAGCATGATCCTTCAGTGAATCAAAGAATACAAATCTCCAGTTGGACTAAGATTGCTGTGATAACACCATGAGGGTTATTTACGTAAGGGAAATCCACTTTGCACTACAAGTACAAACTACAAGTGCAAAGTGCACTTGAAATTGCACTGAAAGTGCACTTGGAAGTGCAGTCGCTGTAAATCTGAGGTGTAGATCTGAAATGAGGGAAGCTCTGCTGATTTTATCATCCAATCATGTGCAAGCTAAAATGCTGTTTTTTATTTTCCTTGCATGTCCCTCTCCAATCTACAGCGACTGCACTTCCAAGTGCACTTTCAGTGCAATTTCAAATGCACTTTGCACTTTTAGTTTGCACTTGTAGTGCAAAGTGGATTTGCTGTTCGTACATAACCCCCCATGTGCCCTCCACCACAAATCACTCTGAGGCTTACCAGAGTGCCTGTGATCCTCCTAGGAAGTCAACAGCACTTGTTAAATTGAATATTTCCCAGCTCAGCAGCCCATAGATTGATCTCTCCCCTCAGAGCAGTTCTCCTTACAACACTCTCCAACTCAGGTATTAATCATGTAAAAAATAACAAATAACACTTCCAATAGTGTAAATCCGGTTAATAATTTTTTAAAGATAGGTTAAAAACACTTACAAAGCATCGCACTTAAAATCGGCATTGGAAAACTGCATAATTCTCTGCGTTGCATGCGCATATGCATAGTAACATCACGACTTCCTGCTCCGCCTAACGAGTTTGGTAAAAAATTACGTCTTAAGAGGCATGATCCTTCACTGAAGGATTATGCTGTTGATGTAATGTACTTTCAAATCACCTGTTTATGTTTGTTTGGACTAATTGTTTATCATAGTCTTAATTGTATAGAGCAGGGGTCTCCAACTTTCTAAAGAAAGGGCCAGTTTACTGTCCTTCAGACTTTAGGGGGGCCAAACTGTGCCCAGTGGTAGTAAACATTGCCCTATCTTTGGAATTAGGGGGGAGAAATAGTTGGTATCAGTGAGAAGAGCCCCATTTTTGATGTCAGTTGAAGGAATTATGCCCCATTGTTGATGTCAGTAGAAGGAATTATGCACCATTGTTAGTTTCAGTTGAAGGAATTATGCCCCATTGTTGGTGTCAGTGGAAGGAATTATGCACCATTGTTAGTTTCAGTTGAAGGAATTATGCCCCATTGTTGGTGTCAGTGGAAGGAATTATGCACCATTGTTAGTGTCAGTTGAAGGAATTATGCCCCATTGTTGGTGTCAATGACAGGAATAATGCCGCAAGGCCTGGATAAAGGCAACACAAGGGCCACATCCTGTACTAGGGCTGCAGTTTGGAGACCACTGGTATAGAGTATCCTGTACTGTACGCTGGCTGCTATACTTTTGTTTTTTTGCACAGCGCATGTCACAATTTTTCTGCAGCACAATATTACTGTAAAATAAAAATAAAAAAGATGCCCTCATTAGATACCGTTGCAGTCTTAAAAAATCACTGTAATACAAAATTAAGCTTACTTACCCTCCAAGAAAATTATTAAAGTATCACTCTAAAACTGGTCCACATTATAAATCTGATACCATATCCTTTACCCATTTTATTAAATACTTTCAGCGCAGTTGGTAAAGTATACAAAATCCCAAGTCTTTTTATTTTCTTTTTATCTGAATATTTGTTTAGTGGGTGGTCAGGGCCAGATTAAGAACATCATGGGCCTGGTGCTGAGGATTTTGGTGGGGCCTTTTATAAACAATAAATTAATAAATAAAAATGCAAACAATTTTTTGTTTTAACAAATTAAATTAAAAAGAGAGGGAGGATGAGAGAGAGAGAGAGAGAGAAAGGGGATGAAAGAGGTGTGATGGGTAAGGGAAAGAGGATGAGAAAGGGGGGATGAGAGAAAGAGGATGCACATGAGCATGTGTGGGAATGACATCAACACAGCCCGGCCAAGGCAAGTGACCGAAGGCACAGAACCTGGAAGGAAGACGATGGAAGCGCCCGGGTCGGATTGATCACAGCACAGCACTGGAGGGCTCAGTCTGACAATTTAAGTGTACCCTAATGTGCTAATATGCTGTGCATACTTGTACATTATGGCATAACCTACCTACCTAAAGGGCCTCTAAAAAATAGTAATGTTAGAAAAGTTTACTACCGCTTTAATATCATTGGAATCCAGGAGCCTCTCATGGGGCCCTCTACTGACCCGCATAGTTGCCAACATTTCAAAAATATTTTCAGGGACACTTTTTTACAAGTGCTATATTTAGAGTAGCTGACATCACCCATGTTCCTCTATACATCACAATAGTAATTACAAAATTAAATAAGTACTAATAATGGGACAATTTTAAAGAACTGTTTTTGTGGGTAAGAGGCATAGGGGAGGAGAATGGATGGTATAAAAGTGGGAAGTATGTGCAGGTGAGGGAGAGGAATGTGGAGGGTCTAACAGTGGGCACTATGTACATGAGAGGAGTGCGGAGGGTATGGCAGAAGGCACTATGTACAGGAGAGGAGTGTGAAGAGTATGACAGTGGGCAGTATGCACAGCAGAGGAGTGTGGAGGGTATGACAGTGAGCAGTATGTACAGGAGAGGAGTGTGGAGGGTACGACAGTGGGCACTATGTACAGGAGAGAAGTGTATGACAGCGGGCACTATGTACAGGAGAGGAGTGTGTAGGATATGACAGCGGGCGCTATGTACAGGAGAGAAGTGTGGAGAGTATGACAGTGGGCACTATGTATAGGAGAGGAGGATGAAGGAATCTGGGAAGGAAAAATGTAAAGGTTTGTGGAAGGCTGTTTAGGGACTGTGTAGTGGTTAAGCGGGCCATACATGGATTGAAATTGCACCAATTAAGCAGAGACCAGCCATAGTCGATCTATGTATGGGCTACCTGGTTTTACACAAGTCAACCTATTAACCGACTTGAGTACAACCAGCCTGTCAGGTTTTCCCCAAAACAATCAGTGCTGCCAGCTATAGTTAGCAACACTGATCATCGTATTCACTGGCAGAACACAATAACACTGCAGGAGTGATTCCCCCATTCACAGGTCAGCAGGTGAGAGGGTGTGTGGGGACAGGCTGGGGAGAGATACTAGTCAGTGGCTGGGTAGGCACTGGTTAGTATCAGATCCAGATACACACAGGTTACATATGCCACGATCGTTAGAATGAGAACAATAATTCTAGCCTTAGACCTCCTCTGTAACTCTAAACATGTAACCTGTAAAAAAATTAAAGCATCGCTTGGTACACAAAAAATATCGTGCTAACTTTAGTGTTTTTTTTTTTTATGAATGAAACAGTTTCTTTCCAAAAAAAACGTTTGAAAAATTGCTGCACAAATATGTAACATAAAAAGTTGCAAAGACCACCATTTTATTCCATAGGGTGTCTGCTAAAACAACATATATAATGCTTGAGGCTTCTGAGTAATTTTCTATCAAAAAAATTATGATTTTTACATGTAGGAGAGAAGTGTCAGAATTGGCCTGGGTGGCAAGGGGTTAATTATCATAAGTAATATACAAATAATTATTATAAGCACTGTGAGTTCATCCTCTCAGTCTTCGGCAGAGTGTTCCAGCTTGTATTTATACTGGCCACTCTGTATGTAGCTTCTGATCGACTGCGCAAGCAACCCCATATCTCCAGAACCATAGATGATAGCAGCCCCATATTTTAACCAGTGCTGGAGTGGGTCTTTAGCTACCTACTCCAGCACTGTGGGGTCTCTGTGACTCCTGATCGTTGAGCTACAACCCTCGAAGTCGATTTTTTTTTTTTTTTTTTTTAGAATTTTTTTTTTTTTTTTTTTGGGACAAATGGGCCTATCTTGAGAAAGGGGCCTGGAGCTGCAGCTCCAATAGCCCCTATGTTAATCCGGCCCTGAGAGTGGCCATCTCAGTCTCCCGACCTCAATATCATTGATCCACTCTGGGGAGATCTCAAACGTGAAAAAGAAGAATTGTTGCTCTACATAAAGATGGCCTAGGCTATAAGAAAATTGCCAAGACCCTGAAACTGAGCTGCAGCGCGATGAACAAAACCATACAGCGGTTTAAAAGGACAGGATCCACTCAGAACAATCCTCGCCATGGTCGACCAAAGAAGTTAAGTGCACGTGCTCAGCGTCATATCCAGAGGTTGTCTTTGGGAAATAGAGGTACGAGTGCTGCCAGTATTGCTGCAGAGGTTGAAGGGGTTGGGGGTCAGCCTGTCAGTGCTCGGATTATATGCTGTACACTGCATCAAATTGGTCTGCATGGCTGTCGTCCCAGAAGGAAGCCTCTTCTAAAGATGATGCAAAAGAAAGCCCGCAAACAGTTTGCTGAAGACAACCAGACTAAGGACATGGATTACTGGAACCATGTCCTGTGGTCTGATGAGACCAAGATAAACTTATTTGGTTTAGATGGTGCCAAGCGTCAGGGCCAGATTAAGAACATCATGGGCCTGGTGCTGAGGATTTTGGTGGGGCCTTTTATAAACAATAAATTAATAAATAAAAATGCAAACAATTTTTTGTTTTAACAAATTAAATTAAAAAGAGAGGGAGGATGAGAGAGAGAGAGAGAGAGAGAGAGAGAGAGAAAGGGGATGAAAGAGGTGTGATGGGTAAGGGAAAGAGGATGAGAAAGGGGGGATGAGAGAAAGAGGATGCACATGAGCATGTGTGGGAATGACATCAACACAGCCCGGCCAAGGCAAGTGACCGAAGGCACAGAACCCGGAAGGAAGACGATGGAAGCGCCCGGGTCGGATTGATCACAGCACAGCACTGGAGGGCTCAGTCTGACAATTTAAGTGTACCCTAATGTGCTAATATGCTGTGCATAGTTGTACATTATGGCATAACCTACCTAAGGGCCTCTAAAAAATAGTAATGTTAGAAAAGTTTACTACCGCTTTAATATCATTGGAATCCAGGAGCCTCTCATGGGGCCCTCTACTGACCCGCATAGTTGCCAACATTTCAAAAATATTTTCAGGGACACTTTTTTACAAGTGCTATATTTAGAGTAGCTGACATCACCCATGTTCCTCTATACATCACAATAGTAGTTACAAAATTAAATAAGTACTAATAATGGGACAATTTTAAAGAACTGTTTTTAGAGCTGGTAACATTGAGGATATACAGTATAATTTTAAAGAACTGTTTTTGTGGGTAAGAGGCATAGGGGAGGAGAATGGATGGTATAAAAGTGGGAAGTATGTGCAGGTGAGGGAGAGGAATGTGGAGGGTCTAACAGTGGGCACTATGTACATGAGAGGAGTGCGGAGGGTATGGCAGAAGGCACTATGTACAGGAGAGGAGTGTGAAGAGTATGACAGTGGGCAGTATGCACAGCAGAGGAGTGTGGAGGGTATGACAGTGAGCAGTATGTACAGGAGAGGAGTGTGGAGGGTACGACAGTGGGCACTATGTACAGGAGAGAAGTGTATGACAGCGGGCACTATGTACAGGAGAGGAGTGTGTAGGAAATGACAGCGGGCGCTATGTACAGGAGAGAAGTGTGGAGAGTATGACAGTGGGCACTATGTATAGGAGAGGAGGATGAAGGAATCTGGGAAGGAAAAATGTAAAGGTTTGTGGAAGGCTGTTTAGGGACTGTGTAGTGGTTAAGCGGGCCATACATGGATTGAAATTGCACCAATTAAGCAGAGACCAGCCATAGTCGATCTATGTATGGGCTACCTAGTTTTACACAAGTCAACCTATTAACCGACTTGAGTACAACCAGCCTGTCAGGTTTTCCCCAAAACAATCAGTGCTGCCAGCTATAGTTAGCAACACTGATCATCGTATTCACTGGCAGAACACAATAACACTGCAGGAGTGATTCCCCCATTCCCAGGTCAGCAGGTGAAAGGGTGTGTGGGGACAGGCTGGGGAGAGATACTAGTCAGTGGCTGGGTAGGCACTGGTTAGTATCAGATCCAGATACACACAGGTTACATATGCCACGATCGTTAGAGTGAGAACAATAATTCTAGCCTTAGACCTCCTCTGTAACTCTAAACATGTAACCTGTAAAAAAATTAAAGCATCGCTTGGTACACAAAAAATATCGTGCTAACTTTAGTGTTTTTTTTTTATGAATGAAACAGTTTCTTTCCAAAAAAAACGTTTGAAAAATTGCTGCACAAATATGTAACATAAAAAGTTGCAAAGACCACCATTTTATTCCATAGGGTGTCTGCTAAAACAACATTTTTATCATGTATCTCCAGAACCATAGATGATAGCAGCCCCATATTTTAACTGGGTAGCAAGGGGTTAATTTGAGGTGATTTTTTTTTAGTTTTTTTTTTTTTTTTTGGGACAAATGGGCCTATCTTGAGAAAGGGGCCTGGAGCTGCAGCTCCAATAGCCCCTATGTTAATCCGGCCCTGCCAAGCGTGTGTGGCGGCAACCAGGTGAGGAGTACAAAGATCAGTGTGTCTTGTCTACAGTCAAGCATGGTGATCCCCTCCCTTCAGAGACTGGGCCGCAGGGCAGTATTCCAACATGGCGACCCCAAACACACCTATAAGATGACCACTGCGTTGCTAAAGAAGCTGAGGGTAAAGGTGAGTTACTGGCCAAGCATGTCTCCAGACCTAAACACTATTGAGCATCTGTGGGGCATCCTCAAATGAAAGGTGGAGGAGCGCAAGGTCTCTAACATCCACCAGCTCTGTGATGTCGTCATGTAGGAGTGGAAGAGGACTCCAGTGGCAACCTGTGAAGCTCTGGTGAACTCCATGCCCAAGAGGGTTAAGGCAGTGCTGGGAAATAATGGTGGCCACACAAAATATTGACACTTTGGGCCCAATTTGGACATTTTCACTTAGGGGTGTACTCACTTTTGTTGCCAGCGGTTAAGACATTAATGGCTGTGTGTTGAGTTATTTTGAGGGGAGAGCAAATTTACACTGTTATACAAGCTGTACACTCACTACTTTACATTGTAACAAAGCGTCATTTCTTCAGTGTTGTCACATGAAAAGATATAGTAAAAAATATTTACAAAAATGTGAGGGGTGTACTCACTTTTGTGAGATTGTGTGTGTGTGTAGAGATGCACCGAAATTTCCAAGTAGGTCCTGCATTTTTGGTTTTGGCACCAAAATTTCCATTCGGTGCACTATATATATATATATATATATATATATATATATATATATATATATATATATACTGTGTATATATAGTGGATAAAGTCTACACAACTCTGGTAAAGGGTTCTGTGATGTAAAAAATGAGACAGATAAATCATTATTATATTTTTCACCTTTTAATGTGACCTATAAACTGCACAACTCAATTGAAAAACAAACGGAAATCTTTTAGTTTGGGGAAGTAAAAATAAAATAATGAGCACCCCCTCTTATTACTGGGGATGTAGCTGTGTTCATAATTAGGCAATCGCATTCAAACTCATGTTAACCGATTCATTACCCAGCCATAGTCATATGACGCCCACAAGGTGGATCTCCCATCCTGGGTGGGCATCATATGACGTCCTACCATTCCCGGCCGCCTAGGCGTTGCTCGGGACTCGGTGCGCATGCCCGGCGGCCGCGATGTCCGCCGGGCACCCGCAATTGCCCGTGAAAACAGCGGGACCGTGGAGCTGTGTGTGTAAACACACAGCTCCACGTCCGGTCAGTGGAGAGGAGACCGATCATGTGTTCCCAGTATGGAGGAACACCGATCGGTCTCCTCCCCTTGTGAGTCCCCTCCCCCCACAGTTAGAATCACTACCTTAGGGAACATATTAACCCCTGCAGCGCCCCCTAGTGTTAACCCCTTCCCTGCCAGTCACATTTACAGAGTAATCACTGCAATTTTATAGCAACGATCGCTGTGTAAATGTCAATGGTCCCAAAAATGTGTCAAAAGTGTCCGAAGTGTCCGCCGCAATGTCGCAGTCATGAAAAAAAAATCGCAGATTGCCGCCATTACTAGTAAAAAAAAAATGCAATAAATCTATACCCTATTTTGTAGACACTATAACTTTTGCACAAACCGATCTATATACGCTTATTGCGATTTTTTTTTTTTGTTACCAAAAATATGTAGAAGAATACGTATCGGCCTAAACTGAGTAAAAAAATAGTTTTTTTTTTTTTTTAAAATGGGATATTTATTATAGCAAAAAGTAAAAAATATTGCGTTTTTTTTCAAAATTGTCGCTCTTATTTTGTTTATAGCGCAAAAAATAAAAACCGCAGAGGTGATCAAATACCACCAAAAGAAAGCTCTATTTGTGGGAAAAAAAGGACGTCAATTTTTGTTTGGGTGCAACGCCGCACGACCGCGCAATTGTTAGTTAAAGCGACGCAGTGCGGAATCGCAAAAAGTGCTCTGGTAAGGAAGGGGGTAAAATCGCTCGGTGCTGAAGTGGTTAAATCGGAGTCAGTACACACCTGCCGTTCAAGTGCCTCCGATTACCCCCTCCCCCCTAATAAAGATTTCAGTTTGTTGTTCAACTGAGTTGTACAGTTTATAGGTCACATTAAGGCCCCTTTCACACTGAGGCGCTTTGCAGGTGCTAAAGTTCTAAAAATAGCGCCTGCAAATTGCATTCAAACAGCCGCTGCTGTCTCTCCAGTGTGAAAGCCCGAGGGTTTTCACACTGAAGCGGTGCGCTTGCAGGACGCTGAAAAATGTCCTGCAAGCCGCATCTTTGTAGCGATGTACGAGCGGTGTATTTACTGCTCCTAAAGCGCCCCTTCCCATTGAAAACAATGGGGCAGCGCTCCAAACCAGCCTGCAAAGTGCCGCTGCAGCGGCGCTTTGCGGGCGGTTTTAACCCTTTCTCGATCGCTAGCGGGGTAAAACTGCCCCGCTAGCACCCGAAAAGCGCAGCTAAAATGACAGTGAAGCACCAGCACGCCCAAGCCGCAGTGTGAAAGTTGCCTAAAGGTGGAAAAAGTTCTGGAATGATTGACCTTTATCTCATTTTTTTACATCACAGAAACCTGACATTTTAACAGGGGTGTGAAAGAGTTTTTATATCCACCGTATCTTGTATGTGTTTATTGTTTTTTTTTTTATAATTTTTTTGTATTAATTAACTTGGCGGGGTAGTAACCCCCTCAATTTTTGAAGGTATAATACATAATGGGATTGATTTACTAAAATTGAAGCACTCCGAATCTGGTTTAGCTGTGCATGGTAACCAATCGGCTTCTAACATCAGCTTGTCCAAATAAGCTTTCACAAAAAAACCTGAACACTGATTGGTTTCTATGCAGAGCTGCACCAGATTTTGCATGCTCCAGTTTTAGTAAATCCCTCCCAATGTCTGTGTGTATTCCTTGGGGACACTAAAAGTCCACCTTTGTTTCAGTTGGCTTCATGATATCTAATAGGCCATGCATTCTATGCATGAAGGTAAAAAAAAAACACTTTGATCCAGCAATGTGCACAAGAGACTCGGCTGTCCCGGGACTCCCTCTCCTTACTGGCTAAGACAGCTGCGGGCTCCCATTGGCTCCCAGTGCTGTCAATCACAGCCAGTGAGGAGTGAGTGGGGGGTGGGGGTTCAGAGACAATCTGTGGCTCTGTATCTTATGGACGCATAGAGCAGAGGCTTGGGAGCGAGCATGCAGCTATGCCCCCAGGGAAAGCAGCGTTCTCTAGGGGCATGGCTCGAGGGGGAGCAGCGCTGATGAGAGACCTGAAAAGAAGAGGCTCGGAGCTGCTCTGTGCAAAACCATTGCACAGAGCAGGTAAGTATGACATGTTTTTTATTTAAAAAAACAAGTTTCATTGGCCACTGAAATCCTGTGTGACTCTGGTGCTAGCAATGCTTGTTCCTGTTTGGGGGAGGACTCGTATGGCCCCTATGGTAGGTTCACGGTGATCTCCGACCAGAACATAGACAGGAAGGGATCACATGGCCCCTATGGTAGGTTCATAGTGATCTCCGACCAGGACATGGCCAGGAAGGTATCACATGGCCCCTATGGTAGGTTCATAGTGATCTCCGATCTGGACATAGACAGGAAAGGGATCACATGGCCTCTATGATAGGTTTATAGTGAATTATGAGCAGGACTTAGCCAGGCAGGGGTAATATGGACCCTATGGTATGTTCATAGTTATATCCGACCAGGCCATAGCAATGCAGGGATCACATGGACCCTATGGTAGGCTCATAGTAATCTCCGACCAGGACATGGCCAGGAAGGTATCACATGGCCCCTATGGTAGGTTCATGGTGATCTCTGACCAGGACATAGTCGGAAAGGTATCACATGACCCCTATGGTAGGTCCATACTAATCTCCGACCAGGACATAGCCAGGAAGGGTCCACTGTCCTATATATGTATCTCTATATACTATATCCACCGTATATACCCAGATCTAGCGGTGTGATGTGTGTACTCTCTGTATATACTATATATCCACTGTCCTATATATCTCTATATACTATATCCCCCATATATACCCAGATATAGAGGTGTGACATGTGTGCTATCTGTATATACTATATATCCACTGTCCTATATACCGCCTATATACAATATCCCCCATATATACCCATAGAGGTGTGACGTGTACTCTCTGTATATACTATATATCCACTGTCCTATATATCGCTATGTACTATATCCACCGTATATACCCAGATATAGAGGTGTGTATAGGTGTAATATTTCTGATGGGGGGGTATGGGTGCAATATTCCTGATGGGGTGGGGTATAATATTCCTGATGGGGGGGGTATGGGTGTAATATTCCTGATGGGGGGGTTGGGTGTAATATTCCTGATGGGGGGGTTGGGTGTAATATTCCTGATGGGGGGGTTTGGGTGTAATATTCCTAGATGGGGGGGTTTGGGTGTAATATTCCTTATGGGGGGGGGGGGGTTGGTATGGGTGGGGGGGGGGGGGGTATGGGTGTAATATTCCTGATGGGGTGGGGTGTAATATTCCTGATGGGGTGGGGAATGGGTGTAATATTCCTGATGGGGGGGTTTGGGTGTAATATTCCCGATGGGGGGGTATGGGTGTAATATTCCTGAGGGGGGGTATGGGTGTAATATTCCTGCTGGGGGGGGGTATGGGTGTAATATTCCTGTGGGGGGGTGGGTGGGGGGGGGGGGGGAGTATGGGTGTAATATATTCCTGTTGGGGGGGGGGGTATGGGTGTAATATTCCTGTTCGGGGGGAGTGTAGGTTTAATATTCCTGCTGGGTGAGAGTGTGGGTGTAATATTCTTGCTGGGGGGAGTATCGGATGTAATATTCCTGCTGGAAAGGAGGGAGTTTGGGTGTAATATTCCTGCTGGGGGGATGTCTGTGCAGAAAGTTCTCATCGTATGATGGACAGGGCGAGGCTCTGTTCACACCTAGGTGTTTAGGATTCCCGAATAGCTGCAAAACGCGGCACACGCTTGCGAACCCTTTACTTTCACTATCGCCCCAATCAAGGCGAGTTTTTGCCGCAATTGTCACCTGCTTTTAGGAAACAGGCAACATGTCATGCGTTTTGTGGCAATTTGTGAATCGCAGTAATTCCGCCCGCGATCCGGAACGCCTTTGTGTCATCGCAGCCTAAGCGTCTTCTATCTGTTGCTGGGTTCACTTTCTATAGATTCTGGGAGAACATTTTCTTCCTCAAACATTCCACACATTTGTTTCATTCTTTATTCCACCGCTAATATATACTCCGCATTGACCTTGTATAGCGCTTTTCTCTCTGAGGACTCCAACTATTGGAGATGGCGTTGGCCGGGAATCGAACCCGGGTCAGCTGCTTGAAAGGCAGCTATGCTTACCACTGCACCACCAACGCAAGGTGTTTGTAGTGTGGGAGGAAACCGGAGTACCCGGAGGAAACCCACGCAAGCACAGGGAGAACATGCAAACTCCATGCAGATAGTGTCCTGGTCAGGATTTAAACCATGGACCCCAGTGCTGCAAGGCTAACTCCTAAGCCTCTGTGCTGCCCATATGCGGCCTCTGTTCGGAATGGGGGATGCACAGGTGTTCCACCCTCCCCTCATAGCCGCTCCAGCACACGCCTCAAAAACATACCAGCCTTAAACCTCCCCTTATAGGTGGTCCAACACACGCCTCAAAAACATACCGCCTCCAACATTCTCTCGTAGCTAGTCCAACACGCGCCTCAAAAGCCTACCAGCCTCCAAACTTCACAACCTAATCAATTACTTAATGTCGATCGTCAATAGATCGATCAAACATAATCACCTGTAAAAAAGTGTCTGAAATGTTGGTGGTAAACAGCCTGCTAGGCCCGGGGGGAACCAAACCAAGTCCTCCAAAGGCTACCTCATATCCAAAAGTCCAAAAGTTGCCAAGAGTGTAAATGTAGACTTTAAGGTTAATCAAAAATATCACATTCTAAAAGGAAAGGTATAACAAGGGGAGGGGGAGTATGGAAGAGGGAGAGTGGGAGGAAAGGAGGTGGGGGGGTAGGTTGAGGGTAAGGAAGGGGTGTGGGGGTTCCCCCCAACCCTCATACCCCTTCTTCCTCCAACCTTATTTGATTTTTTTGATTAACTTTAAAGCTTAATGTCTACATTTACATTCTTGGCAACTTTTGGATGAGTCAGATTTTGGAGGACTTGGTTCGGTTACCTCCCATGCTTAGCAGGCTGTTTACCACCAACATCTCAGGTACTTTTTTAGAGGTGATTATGTTTGGGCGATGTATTGTCAAACCTTAAAGCTTCTGCAGAAAGGTAAATAGAGGGCTGATGGGAAGGCCCTGAGGTTACTGGAGTGGCAGCCGCTACCAGTGTAGGGACCTGTGTTGGTACAGCCATACCTGGACCCTAGGAGGGTTCCTCAGACTTTTGGTTGAGTCTTCTTCTAGGAACAGCCAATTGTCTTGTTTGTCCAGCTGCATTGATAGTTGGTGATTCAGAAGTTCCAAAAACAAAAATGGAGGGCTGATGGGAGGACCCTCCAGTAACTTGAGTGGCAGCCGCCACCAGTGTAGGGACCTGTGTTGGTACAGCCGTACCTGGTCCTTGGGAGGGTTCCTCAGATTTTTTGTTGAGTCTTCTTCTAGGAACAGCCAATTGTCTTGAGCTGATGAGAATCTTTCAAGAGAGCAATGACGTAGTGATGATGGCTTGACTTGAAGATCTTCTTCGTCATGTTCATTAGAAAATCATCCTCTGATCCCTCCTCCTCATCTCCTAGTTGAACATTTTTTCCAACGTTTTGCCCATCTTCACTCCCAAAAAAGCTGCACCCCTTCCATTTAAGTGCAATCCATCACTGCTATAAAGACAGGAACCGAATGAAAAGTCAACCCAGTTCGCCATAAAGCCAAAACCCTCCTCTCTGCAATAGTTCCTCAGCCAGTTGTTAAGATCCATAAGCTCCTGCTGCCTCTCCGGTGTGGCTCGAGGTACAGGCAATATTTCTGAAAATACTGCCTTGGAGGTCCTTTTCTTCAATATAGCTCCTAATTCCCTGAAATCATTTTGTAGGGCGCTCCATCTTTCTCGAACTTTGTCATTGGTACCGATATATACCATGACAGCTGGGTCCACTCCAGCCCCATCCAACAATGTGTCCATGCAATCAACAATGTTCCGAACCCGAGCGCCCGGTAAACAACATACTGTTCGGCGATAAGGGTATTTGGGACAGATTGCCCTCTGTATCCTTCCAATAACTGAATCCCCTACCACTAGTATATGCCTATCCTTTCTTGTAACCTTGCCCCCATCTTCACTGGAGACGTTCCCCTGGCATTTTGGTGGAGTATCAACGTGAACGTCACATTCTAGTGGGTTTTCCATGTGAATGTCGCACTCTGGTGGAGTCTCCTTGTGGAAGTCGCATTCTGGTGGAGTGGCCATGTCCAGGTCGCACTCTGGTGGAGTGGCCATGTCCAGGTCGCACTCTGGTGGAGTGGCCATGTCCAGGTCGCACTCTGGTGGAGTGGCCATGTCCAGGTCGCACTCTGGTGGAGTGGCCATGTTCAGGTCGCACTCTGGTGGAGTGGCCCAGTCTGGTAGAGTGGCCCAGTCCAGGTCACACTCTGGTGAAGTGGCCCAGTCCAGGACGCACTCTGGTGGTGTGGCCCAGTCCAGGTCGCACTCTGGTGGAGTGGTCATGTCTTGTTTGCACTCTGGTGGAGTGGCCCAGTCTGGTAAAGTGGCCCAGTCCAGGTCGCACTCTGGTGAAGTGGCCCAGTCCAGGACGCACTCTGGTGGTGTGGCCCAGTCCAGGTCGCACTCTGGTGGAGTGGCCGTGTCCAGGTCGCACTCTGGTGGAGTGGCCGTGTCCAGGTCGCACTCTGGTGGAGTGGCCGTGTCCAGGTCGCACTCTGGTGGAGTGGCCGTGTCAAGGTCGCACTCTGGTGGAGTGGCCGTGTCAAGGTCGCACTCTGGTGGAGTGGCCGTGTCAAGGTCGCACTCTGGTGGAGTGGCCGTGTCCAGGTCGCACTCTGGTGGAGTGGCCGTGTCCAGGTCGCACTCTGGTGGAGTGGCCGTGTCCAGGTCGCACTCTGGTGGAGTGGCCGTGTCCAGGTCGCACTCTGGTGGAGTGGCCCTGTCCTGGTCGCACTCTGGTGGAGTGGCCGTGTCTTGGTCGCACTCTGGTGGAGTGGCCGTGTCGTCGTCTTGGTCGCACTCTGGTGGAGTGGCCGTGTCTTGGTCGCACTCTGGTGGAGTGGCCGTGTCTAGGTCGCACTCTGGTGGAGTGGCCATGTACAGGTCGCACTCTGGTGGAGTCCTAATTTGAACGTCACTTTTTGGTGGCATCTCAATGTGTTGGTCGACAGGCCTGCCATGTGAACCTTGTGTGTAGTCAATACCACGTACATCTGCAATAAAAAAAAAGAGAGGAATTAGATTTAGCACCTTCACCTACATTTTATATATTTTTTCTTTGTACAACATCAAATTATAGAGAGAAAAGTTCAAAACGCTTGTGCCAGAGACAATGAATAAACGCGACATGACAGGGACACAAGGATGACTAATGTTGGCCTTCGTATAAAATACTGGTTGCCTGCCACTCATCCTGACCCACTGGCTGGCAATAATCGCATGAAAAATCATATGGGCTTGTTGTACCCAGCCCCTAATTAGCCTGCCCATACATGGTTAGAATCTCAGCTGGTCCCTCCTGAACCAACCTAGATTCGAACTGTATATCGCCGGCTTTAGGAGCACAGACACTTTTAATTACAGCACTTAGGTTAAAGGCATAGTGCATATTAAATTGTTCATGGATAATTAATTAGCGCAGTTTTATTTGTATTAGTTTTGTCTGTCTGTATGGCCTTGTTTACAAGTGTGATGAGGCCTATATAGCATGAACGGGCCGTTTTTGCAACATCTGTAACTTCCAGGTGCTGCATGCAGGCATCTAATATGTGTATATAATGTTGTCATGTTTACAGGTGGTGAGGAGGCAATACAACACCTTTTTATCACCTGTCAAATGCCCTCTGAAGAGCGACCTGAATGTGGATTGCTGTTCAGAGGGCACAACGTGTTTAAATGAGCCCTAAGGCAGTTCAGACAATCCATTATTTTTTTGTCAATTCAGCAGGGAATTTCATGTTTTCTTTTGGACACTGCTAAGTAATATTCTGGTTTCCACGGGGAGACAGTGCTAATAAGAGATCTATAACCATCTATCTGCATGTGTGTGGACCTCCCAGTAGTGTGTACACGTGGATTGTTGGAAATGAAAACAAAAGATTGACACATATGACTACAGAGTTGCAATCAAAATTAAACCTTCAAAGAGACAGTGGGGAAGAGATCTAGGTCCCATATCGGATGATGATTGGAAGGGGCCATTGTCCGCACTGCCCATGGTCTCTTTATCTTCCACACAGAAATGAACCCAACTATTCATTTCACACAGGACTTATCATACCCCTGAGAAATTGTTTAAATGGCAGCGTAAAGATACCCCTCTTTGTCCTAGATGTAATATGGGGCCGGCTAATTTAATACATATGTTATGGAGATGTCCTAAACTCCATCAGTATTGCCAAGGGGTTATTTCTACTGGTAACTCTGTCTTTAAGTCAGAATTGATGGTAGAACCCGGGGTATGCCCTTTAAGTATGATAGATGAATCTAGGACCCCAGGAAAACACCCATGTACCCCAATAGTTAGGACTCTCTTTCAGGCCTGTTAACGTATAGCCCAAAAATGGATGTCTCCACATCCTCCGACAGGGGAATGGAAAATGCAAATAAATGATACGGTACTTAGAGAAAAATAAATCTATCTAAATAGGAACTGCTCAGAATAATGTGGTAAGGTGTGGGGGATGTGGGTGACTATCATGGGTTCAGCACTCACAACCATCAATTAGGTGGAGTGGCACAAGGGGTTTGAGGACAGATATAGTTGTGATGATGTATTGACCTTTTATTACGCTGGATATATATGAACCTCTAAATATAGCAGTGCAAAAACTTGAATGATGAAAGATAAAGATATTAGTAGGATACAATGTTATGAGGTCTGTTTTTTTTTCTTAAAGTGATTGTAAACCCTTACAGAGCACTTTTTACTACAGTAAGCCTATAATAAGACTTACCTGTAGCTCCCCCGGATATCTCCTAAACCTGCACAGATGAGGAGATATCCCCTGTATCATCATGTGCCAACGTCATCCAAACATGGGCACTGAAGCAATGGCACGTTAGGTTTAATTTTTTTTTGTTGTGGGTTTACAACCACTTTAAATATTTCTTATAAATGTGTGTTTATTATGATTATACAATAAGTACATGGGCTGTGTGTATGTCTTGTGTTGATTGTAACTAAAAAATGTAATAAAAAAGGATTTGATATAAAAAAAAAACAACCTATGTACCTATGGGAATGTGACCCGTCATTAATGGGAGAAAAGGATCCAATGAAAGGGTTTCCTTTATCTTGTATCTATCAATATCCACAATACAGGTACTTACCATTCAGGTCTTCTTTCTGCTGTTGGCCATTGACTTTACAGCCGGCACCAAAGCATCCAATCACGGCTCTGAAGCAACGTCTCATAAAAGCCCCGGGACTCCTCTTCATTCTTTTGGGCTTCTTGGGTGGGATATCTGCAGGATGGACACTGATATCTCCTTCCATAGGTGGTCCTCCAATGGTGGGTTTCTCTTTGTTATTTTGAGAAACAACCTTTTTAAGGTTAAATCTGTTCATTATAAAGAATAATGAAACACGCTTGAAATGGGCAAGAATTAAATTTGCAATCAAATCGGATAAAATCGGATCAGATCACAAGAAAAAACTCGCCAGAGAATGAAGCTCGTGTTAACCGTTCAGTGTCAACAAAGCAACTGGCAGGAACCCTGCTGTGTGTTCCTTATGAGAGCAGCCGATGACATCACAGTTGTCATGGCAACCTTTTTTTTTTTTTTTTTTTCAAATCTCCTGGTGGGTGGTCTAACTGACAATTTTTCTTAAAGGAGCCTCCTCCTGGTTTTGAAATTCAGCCAGTAGGCTTAGTATACAAATCTAATAAACAAGGATGTGGCTCCTTTAAGAAAGATTGTCAGTTAGACCACCCACCAGGAGATTTGAAAAAAAAAAAGGTTGCCATGACAACTGTGATGTCATCGGCTGCTCTCATAAGTTCCTTATGAGAGCAGCAGATGACATCACAGTTGTCATGGCAACCTTTTTTTTTTCAAATCTCCTGGTGGGTGGTCTAACTGACAATTCCATTTAGCCTACTGGCCACTTAAACCCCCCTCCTGCCCAGACCAATTTTCAGCTTTCGGTGCTCTCACACTTTGAATGGCAATTACTCAGTCATGCAACACTGTACCCAAGTTCATTTTTTGTCCTTTTTTTCCCACAAATAGAGCTTTCTTTTGGTGGTATTTGATCACCTCTGGGTTTTTTTATTTTTGCGCTATAAATTAAAAAAAAACACCTTTTTCTTTTTTGTTTCTGTGATAAAATTTAGCAAATTATTAATTTTTCTTCATAAATTTTGCCACAATTTATACTGCTACATATCTTTGGTAAAAAAAACCCACCCCCCTTTTTTCTTTTCTGTGTCCTTTTTTTTCCCACAAATAGAGCTTTCTTTTGGTGGTATTTGATCACCTCTGGGTTTTTTATTTTTGTATAAATGAAAAAAGATATAAAATTTATTATTAATTTTTCTTCATAAATTTTGGTCTTTGTGAAAGTTAAAGTTAGAGAGTCTACAAGCTGTGGTGCAAATCATACAAAATTGATCACACCTGATGTACTGGTGGCCTATCTCATTTCTTGTGACCCGAACAAGCCAGGAAAGTAAATAGTAAATATCCCCCAAATGACCCCTTTTTTGAAAGTAGACATTCCAAGGTATTTAGTAAGAGGCATGGTGAGGTTTTTGATGTTGTAATTTTTTCCCACAATTCTTTGCAAAATGAAGATTTTTTTTTTTCTTTTCCACAAAATCGTCATTGTAATAGTTTATTTCTCTCACATGGCATGTGTATACCACAATATCAATGTGGGGCAATATCATAGTTGTTGTTAATATTTATTTTGGACCTTATTTCTGTATAAAACATTTAACAGTGTAATTTCATGAGATATTTTATGAGGGCGTGTTTAGGGGAGTGGTTGGGTGTGGTAACTGGTTGCGAGTAACTCTTAAGGCCGGGCTAGTGGCTCAGGACTTGAACTTTTGAGCCGTGTGTGTGTGTGTGTGTATGTGTGTGTGTGTGTGTGTATATGTGTATATATATATATATATATATATATATATATATATATATATATATATATATATATATATATAATGCATTTAAAAAAAAAAAAAAACATTAATTGTAAATTATATAACTTGTTTCTGTGCACATATACATATACATATATATATATATATATATATATATATATATATATATATATATAAACTCTCGTATGTACATCGGTGGGTGGAAGTGATCTCTGGAGGTGAGCGGAAGCTGTGAGATGCCGGCGGTACACGCTGGCCCAGAGGCGTAGCTTAAAGCTTGTGGGCCCTGATGCAGAAGTTGACCTGCCCGCCCACGCTACCACCCACCACTTCCACCTTTTTCAGTTAAGTGCCATGATACTCCAAGTGGCTAAAGAGTTATTTCAAAGATTTATTTACATATTAACCTCCCTGGCGGTAATCCTGAGTCTGGCTCGGGGCAGGAACTTCAGTACCAAAAGCGGTAACCCTGAGCCAGACTCGGGCTTGTGTTGCAGCACACAGGGGGGGGTTACTTACCTTGTCCACTGGATCCTGCGATGTCTCCCCGCTGTGTGAGCGAGCCGTCTGCTCGCTCGATTCACACAGTACCGAGTGCCGCTGATCTCCGTTCCCTGCGACGTTACGACGCACGGGAGCAGAGATCGGCGCCAAATTCTAAAAAGTTTAAAAACACAATACACATACAGTACTGTAATATTACAGATTACAGTACTGTATACAAAAAATACACATCCCCTTTGTCCCTAGTGGTCTGTCCAGTGCCCTGCATGTCATTTTATATAATAAAAAGATTTTTTTTCTGCCTGGAAACTGGAGATTGTCCATAGCAACCAAAAAGTGTCCCTTTATGTCAAAAGTGGTTTTAGACCAGCTAGAAAACATCGATAATAAATTAGAATCACGATTTATCATCAAACACTAAATTTAATGCCAGAGACTATTCTGCAACTGAGCAAATTTCAGTGTTTTTGATTTGATGACATTATTGAATCATTTTTTATATATATTTTTATTATATTATAATTTTGTGTTTCAAACTTTATCATACCCGGGATGTCTACTAGACTCTGGTTCGGACAGATTTAAGTGAGTTATTCATAAGAATTGCATGCCTACAATATAAAAACGCCAAATTTCCATGCAAAATAATTGTACCGCTTTCAGCACAAAATTCCAGACAGAATCATACCGCCAGGGAGGTTAAGGGGGTAATTCAAAAGATTTCTTGCTTAAAATATGGGCTTGATTAGGATTATAATGGCCACGGCCAGAAATGCTAGGGAAGTGTTTTTCAAAGTGATAAATCATGGGGACATGGATGGATTGATGTGTTTGCTTTAAATATTAAAAGTAAATTAAGTAGTGTTTTTTTTTTTTGTGGAGCTCAGATGACATGTAGTTATGCTTTAAAAAAGAACTTCAATAAAACCAGCAACTATTGGGACAATGAACACCTGGGTCAGGACTATGTAATGCACAACATAATGTATAGAGTGCAGGGGTCAGAAGTAAGTAACATACAAAACAACATGTAGAGTGCAGCAGTTAGAATGAACTCTGTGTTCACATTGGAGTCTCCCCTTATATCAAAGTCACAAGCATTTCTCTATACATCAGGGTTTCAAAAGTCCCTCCTTACATCAGAGTCCATAGCATTCCCCCTTATATCAGAGTTTGCAGGGTTACCCTTTATAGTTTAAGGGGGATCTCCATGGACCCTTATGTAAAAGGAGAACTCTGTGGTCCCTGATGTAAAAGGAGAACTCTGTGGTCCCTGATGTAAAAGGAGAACCATGTGGACCCTGATGTAAAAGGAGAACCCTGTGGACCCAGATGTAAAAGGAGAACCCTGTGGTCCCTGATGTAAAAAGAGAACCCTGTGGTCCCTGATGTAAAAGGAGAACCCTGTGGTCCCAGATGTAAAAGGAGAACCCTGTGGTCCCTGATGTAAAAGGAGAACCCTGTGGTCCCTGATGTAATAGGAGAACCCTGTGGTCCCAGATGTAAAAGGAGAACCCTGTGGTCCCTGATGTAATAGGAGAACCCTGTGGACCCAGATGTAAAAGGAGAACTCTGTGGACCTGTGGACCCTGAGGTAAAAGGAGAAATCTGTGGACCCTGATGTAAAAGGAGAACTGATAAGGCGGCACTGATGGTCACTGATAAGATGGCACTGATGGGCCCTGATGGTTTGCACTGATGGCACTGGCACTGATTGGCACTGATAGGTATCACTGATAGATGGGCACTGATAGGTGGCATTGATGGGCGGCACTGATGGGCACTGGTAGGTGACACTGATGGGCAGCACTGATGGGTGGCACTGTGGGCTGGGGTGGCGCTGGTGGGCACTGATGTGTGGCGCTGGTGAGCACTGGTAGGCAGCGGCACTGTTGCCTACTGCTAGGTTGCACTTGTAGGGGGCACAGGTGGGCACTGATGAGCTGGCGGTAGCTCGCAGTGATCGGGACTGATGTCCCTCTCACTGCCGCCGGTGATCGCCTTTTTTTTCTCCTCGCGCTTTTTTCTCCAACACCTATTTGCTGCTTTTGGAACTGCGCGTGTGCTGTTGCAAGCTGACCTGTGGCCATATTTTGTTTATGGGCAGTGGCTGCCATTCCCAGACATTTAGCCTGGTTTCACACTGGTGCGTGCAGAATACTGCGTGTGATTCGCACAGGAATCGCAAGGCATTCTTGTGTACATTACATGCAATGTCTGTGTGGTGCGATATGTGCCATACATTTTGTATGGCTCAAATCACATCGGCACAAAAATGGTGCAGGACCCTTTTTTTTCCCCTGCACCTGAATCGCATCACATGGGTGTTCACACCCCCGCAATGCGATTCTGACAATCGCACTGCGTTTTGCAATCTGTTTTTGGGGTGTCGTTCATCTAACATTCACACTCGCAGCAGATCGCATGGATGTCGCCTGATTGCTATGCAGTGCAATGCGGGGAAAACGCAGTGAATCTTCTGCGTTTCCCTGATTGCACCGGTGTGAACCAGGGCTTACAGGCACAGTAACATTGGCTGATTTTTACAAATTGTCTGTAAATTTACAGGTGGTTGGCAATCCTGTGCCCCCCCTCCTGGTAATGACACATGCCCCCCCCCCCCCACCCCAGTTGCAACATATTCAATTCCTTCCCTCATCAAGTTAATAACAGAGGTTTGCCCCCCTCCTGGTAAGCCACATGCACCCCCTTAGTAATGACAAATGTCCCCCCACCTCTAAGTAATGATAGGAGTCCTCCTCCTGGTAATCACACATGCCCCAGCATACAGCAGCACAGAGTCACACTTACCTGTCCCGGGCTCCACGGCACTCAGTCCTCCACTCCGTTCAGGTAACGGCACAACTTCTCCCCAGCCAATGAGAGTGGAGGAGGGGTGTGGTCTGGTGGTCTGAGGAGAAGGCAAACTAGAAGCTCCGGACTGGATTGCAGAGCTATGCTAGGAGACACAGGGAGGATCGGACCTGGATTCTATTTCCAGGATTTTGTGATAGTAAAATGCAGCATGTAAGATGATGTAGCAGGGAGCTGCGGGGCCCCCTGGAGATGAACGCGGGGTTGCTATGGTGAGTCTTGCACCCCTTCACGCTACGCCCATGCACTGGCCAATGAACAGGCTCCCTTCTCTCCTATCCTGTGAGGACAAGGTGATCACACCAAATTTACAGCTCTAGATGGCTTAGGACGGCCCGGGTATCAGGAGAGTGGTGAGCTGTATTTATGCTGTTTACACCCGGCTGGGAACTGACAAAGATTATATGCATACTCACCTTTCCCATTGACACCAATTACAGTTCCTTCTGTTCCTGTGGTATTTGCATCGAGGGCAGAGACTGTCCAACCATGCGAGCCGAGACTTCTACACTTGTCATCATTGCCCCCATTAATCATCAGGACCGCCCACCATCTCCCCATTGGGAATCCATAGGTGTTCTTTCATCATCATACCGGGACTGTATACTATCCGGATCACACTTTCATATATTTTACACTGAACTAATCTGTAGAGTTTCTATCCACTTGCCACGTCACCTTCCACAAGTTGTGGATTGTCCACTTGCCACGTCACTTGCCACAAGTTGTGGATTGTCCACTTGCCATGTCACTTGCCACGTCACCTGCCACAAGTTGTGGATTTTGCACTTGCCATGTCACTTGTCACGTCACCTGCCACAAGTTGTGGATTGTCCACTTGCCATGTCACTTGCCACGTCACCTGCCACAAGTTGTGGATTGTCCACTTGCCATGTCACTTGCCACGTCACCTGCCACAAGTTGTGGATTGTCCACTTGCCACAAGTTGTGGATTGTCCACTTTCCATGTCACTTGCCACGTCGCCTGCCACAAGTTGTGGATTGTCCACTTGCCATGTCACTTGCCACTTCCCCTGCCACAAGTTGTGGATTGTCCACTTGCCATGTCACTTGCCACGTCACCTGCCACAAGTTGTGGATTGTCCACTTGCCACGTCACCTGCCACAAGTTGTGGATTGTCCACTTGCCACGTCACCTGCCACAAGTTGTGGATTGTCCACATGCCACGTCACCTGCCACAAGTTGTGGATTGTCCACATGCCACGTCACCTGCCACAAGTTGCTTGTTCAAATCTAACAACATATGGGTCAAATTCCAATTATACTTCGGATAACAGCAATGCTAGTGGTGTATTGGATTGGATCAAGGGCTCTTTAGGGTATATAAATAGTCTATGTATTATTGCAAACAATTACAATTTTTTTTTTAATTTTTTTAATGGTTTTTCATCATTTGACATAATTTTTGAGATATTTACTGTCAAAAAAATAGTGCACCTTTAAAAACGCTTATAAACATAAACGCGGCTATACGCCGGTACCGCGTTTAGCGGGGTTTTGCATGTAAAACTTGGAAATCTTTGGCGTCTGAACTCATTTTTTTGCCTTATAAGAAACGCTGTAAACAAAACTGTGTACATGGTCACATAGGATAACATTGAATGAGTTCAGGGGCAGTTGAAAAAAAAACGTCCAACTGCCTCTGAATGTCCGTTTACCAGCCTCAGTGTACATGGGGGCCTTACTGTATCTACTGGGCGACCAGATCTGACAGTATTGGGAATTTCTCCATTTTTTTGAGTTAGCTCATCCAGATTCAGTGGTTCATGGTATTGTGGGGAGTGTGGAGGTTGACTGTCTTTTTTTGATATGTTGTTTACTGATTCAGAGGAACACGCCTCACACTTTATTCATTACTATTGGGGTGACGGTTTTGGTTGTCTGGTTGAGGAATTGTTATCTATAATTTCTTTCTTCCCTATTACCCATTTACCCAGGTGTAGCTTGAGTGTAAGGCTGCAACTAACGATTATTTTCATAATCGATTAGTTGGCCGATTATTGTTTCGATTAATCGGTTAATAACCTTAAAAAAAAAAGTGTAGTGTATAATTTAGTTAATATGTAAAGTTTAAAAAAAAGGCAATTTATTCCTAAATATCTCTATACACAGGGGTAAATATAAATAACCAACTATATGGTTATTCAACTCTTCTGGGATAAGGTTGTCCACAAGGTTTGTCCACAACCTGTATGCTCTCAGCCCCCCCCCCCCACACCTGTATGCTCTCAGCCCCCCCACACCTGTATGCTCTCAGCCCCCCCCTCACACCTGTATGCTCTCAGCCCCCCCCCACACACACCTGTATGCTCTCAGCCCCCCCCCCCCCCCACACACCTGAATGCTCTCAGCCCCCCCCCCCCCCCCCACACCTGAATGCTCTCAGCCCCCCCCCCCCCACACCTGTATGCTCTCAGCCCCCCCCCACCCCCCCCCCCCACACCTGTATGCTCTCCCCCCCCCCCCCACACCTGAATGCTCTCAGCCCCCTCCCCCCCACACAAGTGTTGAATTTGAGTATATCTCCATTTGTCAAGTGGCCTGTGTCCCCAATCCTGCGTGATTTCGCTACATACTCTTTTCACTACCATCACTTTCTGTAGTGCTATTTCCTCCCTTTTAGCCCACCTACTAAAATATAAACGCTCCTCCTTCCCAGGCAAAAAGAAAATTGTGTCTAAAAGTGACATTAGTGGTGAATTGTAATCCCATTTGTGTCTCTTGTTTATTCCATCCCAAATCTTTAATGTGTTTTTTGTCAAAATATTTGTGTTTGCTGCTAGGTCTCGGTGTTGGGGTGGTATCCATATCATTTTCCCTATGTCTGTTCTACTCAATGTGATTTCTAACTCCGCCCAACTCTTCTCCGTCTTATTATGTAGCCAATCTGTTATTCTAGAGATCACAACTGCTTCATAAAATGTTTTAAACTCTGGCATTGCTAATCCCCCTCTATCTTTATCTTTCACCAATACATCATAAGCGATACGGGGACGTTTACGGGCCCAAATAAACTTCAACACAATGGATTTTATTTTTCCAAAATAAGTCTGTGGGAGAGGGATTGGGACCATTTGAAATGTATAAATTAGTATGGGCAATATAAACACTTTAACTGCATTGATCTTTCCAGTCCATGTGAGTGCTTTGTATTGCGTCCTGCCCAGTTGGTCTTTAATTTTATTAAGTAGAGGTATATAATTGGCTTCAAAGAGATCTCCTATTTGTGCTGTCAGTTTTATACCTAGATAACCCAATTCCTTTTTACACCGACTGAGCAGTAAATTAACTTGGAGTGCTCTCTGCTCTACTACGGACAAGGTTAAGTTCAAAATCTCGGATTTAGTCATGTTTATTTTAAAATTCGTTAATTTCCCATACTGTTTTAATTCCTTCAGGATTATCGGGATTGTTGTTCTGGGTTTGGAGATGTACAATAATAAATCGTCTGCAAATGCGGCCACCTTATAGTCCCTACTTCCAACCCGGATTCCCTGGATATCTTGGTTTTTGCGTATTGCCACCAGGAGGGGCTCCAACGTGATTATAAATAGAAGTGGTGAGAGTGGGCATGCCTGTCTTGTCCCATTGAATAATTCAAGGGGGCAGGACAGGGAGCCATTAACTCTAATTCTGGCCGTCGGGTGGAAGTAAAGGGACTCAATCCATCCCATCAACCTCTCACCAAACCCTAAGTACCTTAGCGTCTCAAACATGAACCCCCAATTGACTCTGTCAAAAGCCTTCTCGGCATCGATTGACATAAGTACTGTGGGGGTACCCCTCCTGATGACTTCTTGTACCAACAGTATAGACTTCAACGAATTGTCCCTCCCCTCCTTCCCCTGGACAAACCCCACTTGATCATTGTGGATCCATTTCTTGAAGTAAGCTTTCAGTCTTTCTGCTATTATTTTTGCAAAGATCTTTATATCTGCATTTAATAATGAAATTGGCCTGCTCCTACTGCATTGAAATAATCGCATAATTTGGGGACTAGTTGCTTATGGAACTTCTTGTAATACAGGATGGAGTATCCATCAGGGCCCTGACTTCCACCCAGGGCAGTACTTTTAATTGCTCTCTCCACTTCCTCTTTCGACATGGGGGCCTCCAATGCCTCCATCTCCTCCTTCTCTCCCTTTGGGAAGTCCAGGTCCCGTAAATACTCCCTTATTACCAGGGCCGGATTAACATAGGGGCTATCATCTATGGTTCTGGAGATATGGGGTTGCTTGCGCAGTCGATCAGAAGCTACATACAGAGTGGCCAGTAAAAATACAAGCTGGAACACTCTGCCGAAGACTGAGAGGATGAACTCACAGTGCTTATAATAATTATTTGTATATTACTTATGATAATTAACCCCTTGACACCCAGGCCAATTCTGACACTTCTCTCCTACATGTAAAAATCATAATTTTTTTGAAAGAAAATTACTCAGAAGCCTCAAGCATTATATATGTTGTTTTAGCAGACACCCTATGGAATAAAATGGTGGTCTTTGCAACTTTTTATGTTACATATTTGTGCAGCAATTTTTCAAACGTTTTTTTTGGAAAGAAACTGTTTCATTCATAAAAAAAAACACTAAAGTTAGCACGATATTTTTTGTTTAGAGTTACAGAGGAGGTCTAAGGCTAGAATTATTGTTCTCACTCTAACGATCGTGGCATATGTAACCTGTGTGTATCTGGATCTGATACTAACCAGTGCCTACCCAGCCACTGACTAGTATCTCTCCCCAGCCTGTCCCCACACACCCTCTCACCTGCTGACCTGTGAATGGGGGAATCACTCCTGCAGTGTTATTGTGTTCTGCCAGTGAATACGATGATCAGTGTTGCTAACTATAGCTGGCAGCACTGATTGTTTTGGGGAAAACCTGACAGGCTGGTTGTACTCAAGTCGGTTAATAGGTTGACTTGTGTAAAACCAGGTAGCCCATACATAGATCGACTATGGCTGGTCTCTGCTTAATTGGTGCAATTTCAATCCATGTATGGCCCGCTTAACCACTACACAGTCCCTAAACAGCCTTCCACAAACTTTTACATTTTTCCTTCCAGATTCCTTCATCCTCCTCTCCTATACATAGTGCCCACTGTCATACTCTCCACACTTCTCTCCTGTACATAGCGCCCGCTGTCATATCCTACACACTCCTCTCCTGTACATAGTGCCCGCTGTCATACACTTCTCTCCTGTACATAGTGCCCACTGTCGTACCCTCCACACTCCTCTCCTGTACATAGTGCCTTCTGTCATACCCTCCACACTCCTCTGCTGTGCATACTGCCCACTGTCATACTCTTCACACTCCTCTCCTGTACATAGTGCCTTCTGCCATACCCTCCGCACTCCTCTCATGTACATAGTGCCCACTGTTTAGACCCTCCACATTCCTCTCCCTCACCTGCACATACTTCCCACTTTTATACCATCCATTCTCCTCCCCTATGCCTCTTACCCACAAAAACAGTTCTTTAAAATTGCCCCATTATTAGTACTTATTTAATTTTGTAATTACTATTGTGATGTATAGAGGAACATGGGTGATGTCAGCTACTCTAAATATAGCACTTGTAAAAAAGTGTCCCTGAAAATATTTTTGAAATGTTGGCAACTATGCGGGTCAGTAGAGGGCCCCATGAGAGGCTCCTGGATTCCAATGATATAAAAGCGGTAGTAAACTTCAGCACCAGGCCCATGATGTTTTTAATCTGGCCCTGCTTATTACTTCACTCTGTTTTCCCCTGTCTTCACCTCTCTGGCTTATATTGTACAGAGCACTATAGTAAGAATGGAGATTTTCCGCGATGCGTGGGGTATTCTATCTCTAACCATTGGGATAAAAGTCCTGTTCTTCTTTTCCTTCACCCGTCTCGCCATCCATTTGCCTGACCTATTTCCCCACTGATATCTTTCCTTATTTATATTATGAAATGCTGATTTCCTCTCTTGCTCAAGGCACTCTTGTATCTCTCTCTTTTTAGCTATCAGGTCCTGTCTGTCCGGTATCCCTTTAGGTCTAGTTTTTTGCTCCAATTCCTGGATCTCCCTATATAACTGGGCTTTCTTTTTCTCCCTTTCCTTCTTTTTCCCTGCCCCAATCCCGATCAGAATCCCTCTTATAACAACTTTGTATGTTTCCCAGGCGGTGGCTCTGGAGATTTCTGGCGTATCGTTTAGCTCAAAAAAAGTTGTCAATTCTTGCTCAATCCTACTGATCGATTCTAGGTCCTGAATGAATGAATCGTTTAGCTTCCAAGTTCTCCCCGAGCCCACGTCTCCCTTTATCTCCAGTTGAATTTGCACTGGGGCATGGTCTGACAAGGTGGTAGGTTTAATTCCTGCCTTTTTCAAGGCAGATACAAGTTGATGTTCTATTAGGATATAGTCTATCCTAGAAAAGGAGTTATGAACAGAGGAGAAGTGGGTATAATCCCGCTCTTTTAAATGGCTGATCCTCCATGCGTCTTGCAACTGCCAGTTAGCCAATGCATTTTTGACTGTTCTCTGTCTCTACTCAGTAACTCCATTTCCTCCCCCTGAAGTATCTACTCTGGGGTCAATGCTCCAGGTCAGGTCCCCTGCCACAATCAATTTACCATCCTTGAAGTCATCAAGTTTTTTTAATACTTTCTTGAGAAATCTGTCAGGGTTCTTATTCGGTGCATATACATTTACAATCGTACACTTCATATTAAACAATTTTCCTTTTATAAACAAATACCTTCCTTCTGGGTCTACCAGACGCTCCTCCACTTCAAACCTTATTGTGCTATTAAAGCCAATAGCTACCCCTCTTGAGTGTGGTGATGGTGTGCCTCCATAGAACCAGATCGGGAATTGATGTGATGCTAATTTAACCCCTGCCCCATGTGTGATATACGTCTCCTGTAGACATACCACGCTAGCGCCCAGAATTTGGAGTTCGTTATTTATTGTATACCTTTTTTTTTTTGTATTTAAGCCCCTTACATTATATGTAATCACATTGATCACTACCATATGTTATTACTTACAAGGTTTTTAAGAGCGTATGGCTAGACACATGTACCCATTGAACACACACACCCGTACACCCCCCCCCCCCCCCCTTCACTTGTAGAACAGTCCTTACTTGTAAGGTGGTGTTCTTGGTCCCAGCTCTTGTGCACACTCGAGGAGTGCACATGCAGGAATTTGCCAGAGGTGGCAGCAAAGAGCCCGATGCAAGCTCAGTGATACAGCTGCCGACTCACATTCACTTCAAATGGACCAGTCTAGACGCTCGGGCCCCTTACAGGTGTATGGGCTGTACCCCCCTGATGGCATACCTTGCTTGCTGTGTGTGAGGCGAGGATGAGACACTTTTTTAGAAGGCGCTGCCACTGCCCTTAATAGTGTGTCTTTAACCACTTTCAGACCGGACCATTTTGCTGGCTTAAGACCAGACCACTTTTTGCGATTCGGCACTGCGTCGCTTTAACTGACAATGTGGCTCCCAAACAAAATTGACATCCTTTTTTTCCCACACATAGAGCTTTCTTTTGGTGGTATTTGATCGCCCCCGCGGTTTTAATTTTTTGCTCTATAAAGAAAAGAGCAACAATTTTGAAAAAAACACATTATTTTTAACTTTTTGCTATAATAAATATCCCCCATAAAAATATAAAAAAAAAAAATTTTTCCTCAGTTTAGGCCGATACGTATTCTTCTACATATTTTTGGTAAAAAAAAATCGCAATAAACGATTATTGATTGGTTTGCGCAAAAGTTATAGCGTTTACAAAATAGGGGATAGTTTTATAGCATTTTTATTAATACATTTTTTTTTACTAGTAATGGCGGCGATCAGTGATTTTTATTGTGACTGTGACATTATGGCGGACACATCGGACATTTTTGACACATTTTTGGGACCATTGTCATTTATACAGCAATCAGTGCTATACAAATGCACTGATTCCTTTGTAAATGACACTGGCAGTGAAAGGGTTAACCAGGGGGTGGCAGTGTAGGGGTTAAGTGTTCCTAGGGGTGTGTTACTAACTGTGGGGGGGGCGTGGCTGTGTGTTAGTGGACACTGATCTCTGCTCCAATCACAAGGAGCAGAGATCAGTATCACTTGTTGCTAGGCAGAATGGGGAGATGCTGTTTACTTCCGCATCTCCCCGTTCAGCCTTCCCGTGAGACGGTATCCCCGTGGTGATCGAGTCCGCGGGACCCGCGACCGGACTCACGGTGGTCCCAGCACTGCCTTAACCCTCTTGGGCATGGAGTTCACCAGAGCTTCACAGGTTGCCACTGGAGTCCTCTTCCACTCCTACATGACGACATCACAGAGCTGGTGGATGTTAGAGACCTTGCGCTCCTCCACCTTTCATTTGAGGATGCCCCACAGATGCTCAATAGTGTTTAGGTCTGGAGACATGCTTGGCCAGTAACTCACCTTTACCCTCAGCTTCTTTAGCAACGCAGTGGTCATTTTATAGGTGTGTTTGGGGTCGCCATGTTGGAATACTGCCCTGCGGCCCAGTCTCTGAAGGGAGGGGATCACCATGCTTGACTGTAGACAAGACACACTGATCTTTGTACTCCTCACCTGGTTGCCGCCACACACGCTTGGCACCATCTAAACCAAATAAGTTTATCTTGGTCTCATCAGACCACAGGACATGGTTCCAGTAATCCATGTCCTTAGTCTGGTTGTCTTCAGCAAACTGTTTGCGGGCTTTCTTTTGCATCATCTTTAGAAGAGGCTTCCTTCTGGGCCGGATTAACATATGGGGCTATTGGAGCTGCAGCTCCAGGCCCCTTTCTCAAGATAGGCCCATTTTTCCCAAAAAAAAAAAACTTAAAAATTCTAAAAAAAAAAAAAAAAAAATCGACTTCGAGGGTTGTAGCTCAACGATCAGGAGTCACAGAGACCCCACAGTGCTGGAGTAGGTAGCTAAAGACCTACTCCAGCACTGGTTAAAATATGGGGCTGCTATCATCTATGGTTCTGGAGATATAGGGTTGCTTGCGCAGTCGATCAGAAGCTACATACAGAGTGGCCAGTAAAAATACAAGCTGGAACACTCTGCCGAAGACTGAGAGGATGAACTCACAGTGCTTATAATAATTATTTGTATATTACTTATGATAATTAACCCCTTGCCACCCAGGCCAATTCTGACACTTCTCTCCTACATGTAAAAATCATAATTTTTTTGATAGAAAATTACTCAGAAGCCTCAAGCATTATATATGTTGTTTTAGCAGACACCCTATGGAATAAAATGGTGGTCTTTGCAACTTTTTATGTTACATATTTGTGCAGCAATTTTTCAAACGTTTTTTTTGGAAAGAAACTGTTTCATTCATAAAAAAAAACACTAAAGTTAGCACGATATTTTTTGTTTAGAGTTACAGAGGAGGTCTAAGGCTAGAATTATTGTTCTCACTCTAACGATCGTGGCATATGTAACCTGTGTGTATCTGGATCTGATACTAACCAGTGCCTACCCAGCCACTGACTAGTATCTCTCCCCAGCCTGTCCCCACACACCCTCTCACCTGCTGACCTGTGAATGGGGGAATCACTCCTGCAGTGTTATTGTGTTCTGCCAGTGAATACGATGATCAGTGTTGCTAACTATAGCTGGCAGCACTGATTGTTTTGGGGAAAACCTGACAGGCTGGTTGTACTCAAGTCGGTTAATAGGTTGACTTGTGTAAAACCAGGTAGCCCATACATAGATCGACTATGGCTGGTCTCTGCTTAATTGGTGCAATTTCAATCCATGTATGGCCCGCTTAACCACTACACAGTCCCTAAACAGCCTTCCACAAACTTTTACATTTTTCCTTCCCAGATTCCTTCATCCTCCTCTCCTATACATAGTGCCCACTGTCATACTCTCCACACTTCTCTCCTGTACATAGCGCCCGCTGTCATATCCTACACACTCCTCTCCTGTACATAGTGCCCGCTGTCATACACTTCTCTCCTGTACATAGTGCCCACTGTCGTACCCTCCACACTCCTCTCCTGTACATACTGCTCACTGTCATACCCTCCACACTCCTCTGCTGTGCATACTGCCCACTGTCATACTCTTCACACTCCTCTCCTGTACATAGTGCCTTCTGCCATACCCTCCGCACTCCTCTCATGTACATAGTGCCCACTGTTAGACCCTCCACATTCCTCTCCCTCACCTGCACATACTTCCCACTTTTATACCATCCATTCTCCTCCCCTATGCCTCTTACCCACAAAAACAGTTCTTTAAAATTGCCCCATTATTAGTACTTATTTAATTTTGTAATTACTATTGTGATGTATAGAGGAACATGGGTGATGTCAGCTACTCTAAATATAGCACTTGTAAAAAAGTGTCCCTGAAAATATTTTTGAAATGTTGGCAACTATGCGGGTCAGTAGAGGGCCCCATGAGAGGCTCCTGGATTCCAATGATATTAAAGCGGTAGTAAACTTTTCTAACATTACTATTTTTTAGAGGCCCTTAGGTAGGTTATGCCATAATGTACAAGTATGCACAGCATATTAGCACATTAGGGTACACTTAAATTGTCAGACTGAGCCCTCCAGTGCTGTGCTGTGATCAATCCGACCCGGGCGCTTCCATCGTCTTCCTTCCGGGTTCTGTGCCTTCGGTCACTTGCCTTGGCCGGGCTGTGTTGATGTCATTCCCACACATGCTCATGTGCATCCTCTTTCTCTCATCCCCCCTTTCTCATCCTCTTTCCCTTACCCCTCACACCTCTTTCATCCCCTTTCTCTCTCTCTCTCTCTCTCTCTCTCTCTCTCTCTCTCTCTCCCTCTCTCTTTTTAATTTAATTTGTTAAAACAAAAAATTGTTTGCATTTTTATTTATTAATTTATTGTTTATAAAAGGCCCCACCAAAATCCTCAGCACCAGGCCCATGATGTTCTTAATCTGGCCCTGTTTAAAACACTAGCAAAATCAGTAGGTACAGCGGGTGCCTGGTATCTGTTAACCACTTTCAGACCGGACCAATTTGCAGCCAAAGGACCAGGCCCCTTTTTGCGATTCGGCACTGCGTCGCTTTAACTGACAATTCTGCGGCCGTGCGACGTGGCTCCCAAACAAAATTGACGTCCTTTTTTTTCCCACAAATAGAGCTTTCTTTTGGTGGTATTTGATCGCCCCTGCGGTTTTTATTTTTTGCGCTATAAACAAAAAAGAGCGACAATTTTGAAAAAAAACGCATTATTTTTTATTTTTTGCTATAATAAATATCCCCCAAAAATATATAAAAAAACTTTTTTTTTGCTCTGTTTAGGCCGATACATATTCCTCTACATATTTTTGGGAAAAAAAATTGCAATAAGCGATTATTGATTGGTTTGCGCACAAGTTATAGCGTTTACAAGATAGGGGATAGTTTTATAGCATTTTTATTAATAATTTTTTTTTATTACTAATGGCGGCGATCAGCGATTTTTATTGTGACTGCGACATTATGGCGGACACATCGGACATTTTTGACACATTTTTGGGACCATTGTCATTTATACAGCAATCAATGCTATTTAAATGCATTGATTCCTGTATAAATGACACTGGCAGTGAAGGGGTTAACCACAAGGGGGCAGTGTAGGGGTTAAGTATGCCTAGGGGTGTGTTTCTTACTGTGGGGGGCGTGGCTGTCAGCTAGTGAATGCTGATCTCTGCTCCAATCACAGGGAGCAGAGATCGGCGTCACTAGTTGCTAGGCAGAACGGGGAGATGCTGTGTACTTCCGCATCTCCCCATTCAGCCTTCCCGTGAGACGATCGCGGGTATTCCCGCGGCGATCGAGTTCGCGGGACCCGCGACTGGCCTCACGGGGGTCCCGACCGGCGCGTTAGTGCGCCGCTCCTGGCGAGCTCCTGATGGCACGGCAGGCATTAAGGAGGGACTTGTATATACGCCCTCCTGCCCGTACGTGCCATTCTGCCGACGTATATCGTCGTGCGCCGGTCTGGAACCGGTTAAGAAATAAACTTTTTTTTTTTTGGCCCAACCTTGCATTAACCAGTCCCCGACCGGCGCACGAAGATGTACATCGGCAGAATGGCACAGACAGGCATAAGGGCGTACAGGTACATCCCTTTAAGAATGACGCCGTGCCATCACGTGCGCACCGCGTGCACGTCGGTTGGGACCAGCGTGAGTCCGGTCGCGGGTCCCGCGGACTCGATCACCACGGGGATACCGTCTCACGGGAAGGCTGAACGGGGAGATGCGGAAGTAAACAGCATCTCCCCATTCTGCCTAGCAACAAGTGATACTGATCTCTGCTCCTTGTGATTGGAGCAGAGATCAGTGTCCACTAACACACAGCCACGCCCCCCCACAGTTAGTAACACACCCCTAGGAACACTTAACCCCTACACTGCCACCCCCTGGTTAACCCTTTCACTGCCAGTGTCATTTACAAAGGAATCAGTGCATTTGTATAGCACTGATTGCTGTATAAATGACAATGGTCCCAAAAATGTGTCAAAAATGTCCGATGTGTCCGCCATAATGTCACAGTCACAATAAAAATCACTGATCGCCGCCATTACTAGTAAAAAAAAATGTATTAATAAAAATGCTATAAAACTATCCCCTATTTTGTAAACGCTATAACTTTTGCGCAAACCAATCAATAATCGTTTATTGCGATTTTTTTTTTACCAAAAATATGTAGAAGAATACGTATCGGCCTAAACTGAGGAAAATTTTTTTTTTTTATATATTTATGGGGGATATTTATTATAGCAAAAAGTTAAAAATAATGTGTTTTTTTCAAAATTGTTGCTCTTTTCTTTATAGAGCAAAAAATTAAAACCGCGGGGGCGATCAAATACCACCAAAAGAAAGCTCTATTTGTGGGAAAAAAAGGATGTCAATTTTGTTTGGGAGCCACATTGTCAGTTAAAGCGACGCAGTGCCGAATCGCAAAAAGTGGTCTGGTCTTAAGCCAGCAAAATGGTCCGGTCTGAAAGTGGTTAAAGACACACTATTAAGGGCAGTGGCAGCGCCTTCTAAAAAAGTGTCTCATCCTCGCCTCACACACAGCAAGCAAGGTATGCCATCAGGGGGGTACAGCCCATACACCTGTAAGGGGCCCGAGCGTCTAGACTGGTCCATTTGAAGTGAATGTGAGTCGGCAGCTGTATCACTGAGCTTGCATCGGGCTCTTTGCTGCCACCTCTGGCAAATTCCTGCATGTGCACTCCTCGTGTGTGCACAAGAGCTGGGACCAAGAACACCACCTTACAAGTAAGGACTGTTCTACAAGTGAAGGGGGGGGGGGGGGGTGTACGGGTGTGTGTGTTCAATGGGTACATGTGTCTAGCCATACGCTCTTAAAAACCTTGTAAGTAATAACATATGGTAGTGATCAATGTGATTACATATAATGTAAGGGGCTTAAATACAAAAAAAAAAGGTATACAATAAATAACGAACTCCAAATTCTGGGCGCTAGCGTGGTATGTCTACAGGAGACGTATATCACACATGGGGCAGGGGTTAAATTAGCATCACATCAATTCCCGATCTGGTTCTATGGAGGCACACCATCACCACACTCAAGAGGGGTAGCTATTGGCTTTAATAGCACAATAAGGTTTGAAGTGGAGGAGCGTCTGGTAGACCCAGAAGGAAGGTATTTGTTTATAAAAGGAAAATTGTTTAATATGAAGTGTACGATTGTAAATGTATATGCACCGAATAAGAACCCTGACAGATTTCTCAAGAAAGTATTAAAAAAACTTGATGACTTCAAGGATGGTAAATTGATTGTGGCAGGGGACCTGACCTGGAGCATTGACCCCAGAGTAGATACTTCAGGGGGAGGAAATGGAGTTACTGAGTAGAGACAGAGAACAGTCAAAAATGCATTGGCTAACTGGCAGTTGCAAGACGCATGGAGGATCAGCCATTTAAAAGAGCGGGATTATACCCACTTCTCCTCTGTTCATAACTCCTTTTCTAGGATAGACTATATCCTAATAGAACATCAACTTGTATCTGCCTTGAAAAAGGCAGGAATTAAACCTACCACCTTGTCAGACCATGCCCCAGTGCAAATTCAACTGGAGATAAAGGGAGACGTGGGCTCGGGGAGAACTTGGAAGCTAAACGATTCATTCATTCAGGACCTAGAATCGATCAGTAGGATTGAGCAAGAATTGACAACTTTTTTTGAGCTAAACGATACGCCAGAAATCTCCAGAGCCACCGCCTGGGAAACATACAAAGTTGTTATAAGAGGGATTCTGATCGGGATTGGGGCAGGGAAAAAGAAGGAAAGGGAGAAAAAGAAAGCCCAGTTATATAGGGAGATCCAGGAATTGGAGCAAAAAACTAGACCTAAAGGGATACCGGACAGACAGGACCTGATAGCTAAAAAGAGAGAGATACAAGAGTGCCTTGAGCAAGAGAGGAAATCAGCATTTCATAATATAAATAAGGAAAGATATCAGTGGGGAAATAGGTCAGGCAAATGGATGGCGAGACGGGTGAAGGAAAAGAAGAACAGGACCTTTATCCCAATGGTTAGAGATAGAATACCCCACGCATCGCGGAAAATCTCCATTCTTACTATAGTGCTCTGTACAATATAAGCCAGAGAGGTGAAGACAGGGGAAAACAGAGTGAAGTAATAAGCAGGGCCAGATTAAAAACATCATGGGCCTGGTGCTGAGGATTTTGGTGGGGCCTTTTATAAACAATAAATTAATAAATAAAAATGCAAACAATTTTTTGTTTTAACAAATTAAATTAAAAAGAGAGGGAGGATGAGAGAGAGAGAGAGAGAGAGAGAGAGAGAGAAAGGGGATGAAAGAGGTGTGAGGGTAAGGGAAAGAGGATGAGAAAGGGGGGATGAGAGAAAGAGGATGCACATGAGCATGTGTGGGAATGACATCAACACAGCCCGGCCAAGGCAAGTGACCGAAGGCACAGAACCCGGAAGGAAGACGATGGAAGCGCCCGGGTCGGATTGATCACAGCACAGCACTGGAGGGCTCAGTCTGACAATTTAAGTGTACCCTAATGTGCTAATATGCTGTGCATACTTGTACATTATGGCATAACCTACCTAAGGGCCTCTAAAAAATAGTAATGTTAGAAAAGTTTACTACCGCTTTAATATCATTGGAATCCAGGAGCCTCTCATGGGGCCCTCTACTGACCCGCATAGTTGCCAACATTTCAAAAATATTTTCAGGGACACTTTTTTACAAGTGCTATATTTAGAGTAGCTGACATCACCCATGTTCCTCTATACATCACAATAGTAATTACAAAATTAAATAAGTACTAATAATGGGGCAATTTTAAAGAACTGTTTTTGTGGGTAAGAGGCATAGGGGAGGAGAATGGATGGTATAAAAGTGGGAAGTATGTGCAGGTGAGGGAGAGGAATGTGGAGGGTCTAACAGTGGGCACTATGTACATGAGAGGAGTGCGGAGGGTATGGCAGAAGGCACTATGTACAGGAGAGGAGTGTGAAGAGTATGACAGTGGGCAGTATGCACAGCAGAGGAGTGTGGAGGGTATGACAGTGAGCAGTATGTACAGGAGAGGAGTGTGGAGGGTACGACAGTGGGCACTATGTACAGGAGAGAAGTGTATGACAGCGGGCACTATGTACAGGAGAGGAGTGTGTAGGATATGACAGCGGGCGCTATGTACAGGAGAGAAGTGTGGAGAGTATGACAGTGGGCACTATGTATAGGAGAGGAGGATGAAGGAATCTGGGAAGGAAAAATGTAAAAGTTTGTGGAAGGCTGTTTAGGGACTGTGTAGTGGTTAAGCGGGCCATACATGGATTGAAATTGCACCAATTAAGCAGAGACCAGCCATAGTCGATCTATGTATGGGCTACCTGGTTTTACACAAGTCAACCTATTAACCGACTTGAGTACAACCAGCCTGTCAGGTTTTCCCCAAAACAATCAGTGCTGCCAGCTATAGTTAGCAACACTGATCATCGTATTCACTGGCAGAACACAATAACACTGCAGGAGTGATTCCCCCATTCACAGGTCAGCAGGTGAGAGGGTGTGTGGGGACAGGCTGGGGAGAGATACTAGTCAGTGGCTGGGTAGGCACTGGTTAGTATCAGATCCAGATACACACAGGTTACATATGCCACGATCGTTAGAGTGAGAACAATAATTCTAGCCTTAGACCTCCTCTGTAACTCTAAACAAAAAATATCGTGCTAACTTTAGTGCTTTTTTTTTTATGAATGAAACGGTTTCTTTCCAAAAAAAACGTTTGAAAAATTGCTGCACAAATATGTAACATAAAAAGTTGCAAAGACCACCATTTTATTCCATAGGGTGTCTGCTAAAACAACATATATAATGCTTGAGGCTTCTGAGTAATTTTCTATCAAAAAAATTATGATTTTTACATGTAGGAGAGAAGTGTCAGAATTGGTCTGGGTGTCAAGGGGTTAATTATCATAAGTAATATACAAATAATTATTATAAGCACTGTGAGTTCATCCTCTCAGTCTTCGGCAGAGTGTTCCAGCTTGTATTTTTACTGGCCACTCTGTATGTAGCTTCTGATCGACTGCGCAAGCAACCCCATATCTCCAGAACCATAGATGATAGCAGCCCCATATTTTAACCAGTGCTGGAGTAGGTCTTTAGCTACCTACTCCAGCACTGTGGGGTCTCTGTGACTCCTGATCGTTGAGCTACAACCCTCGAAGTCGATTTTTTTTTTTTTTTTAGAAATTTTTTATTTTTTTTTGGGGACAAATGGGCCTATCTTGAGAAAGGGGCCTGGAGCTGCAGCTCCAATAGCCCCTATGTTAATCCGGCCCTGGTAATAAGGGAGTATTTACGGGACCTGGACTTCCCAAAGGGAGAGAAGGAGGAGATGGAGGCATTGGAGGCCCCCATGTCGAAAGAGGAAGTGGAGAGAGCAATTAAAAGTACTGCCCTGGGTGGAAGTCAGGGCCCTGATGGATACTCCATCCTGTATTACAAGAAGTTCCATAAGCAACTAGTCCCCAAATTATGCGATTATTTCAATGCAGTAGGAGCAGGCCAATTTCATTATTAAATGCAGATATAAAGATCTTTGCAAAAATAATAGCAGAAAGACTGAAAGCTTACTTCAAGAAATGGATCCACAATGATCAAGTGGGGTTTGTCCAGGGGAAGGAGGGGAGGGACAATTCGTTGAAGTCTATACTGTTGGTACAAGAAGTCATCAGGAGGGGTACCCCCACAGTACTTATGTCAATCGATGCCGAGAAGGCTTTTGACAGAGTCAATTGGGGGTTCATGTTTGAGACGCTAAGGTACTTAGGGTTTGGTGAGAGGTTGATGGGATGGATTGAGTCCCTTTACTTCCACCCGACGGCCAGAATTAGAGTTAATGGCTCCCTGTCCTGCCCCCTTGAATTATTCAATGGGACAAGACAGGCATGCCCACTCTCACCACTTCTATTTATAATCACGTTGGAGCCCCTCCTGGTGGCAATACGCAAAAACCAAGATATCCAGGGAATCCGGGTTGGAAGTAGGGACTATAAGGTGGCCGCATTTGCAGACGATTTATACATCTCCAAACCCAGAACAACAATCCCGATAATCCTGAAGGAATTAAAACAGTATGGGAAATTAACGAATTTTAAAATAAACATGACTAAATCCGAGATTTTGAACTTAACCTTGTCCGTAGTAGAGCAGAGAGCACTCCAAGTTAATTTACTGCTCAGTCGGTGTAAAAAGGAATTGGGTTATCTAGGTATAAAACTGACAGCACAAATAGGAGATCTCTTTGAAGCCAATTATATACCTCTACTTAATAAAATTAAAGACCAACTGGGCAGGACGCAATACAAAGCACTCACATGGACTGGAAAGATCAATGCAGTTAAAGTGTTTATATTGCCCATACTAATTTATACATTTCAAATGGTCCCAATCCCTCTCCCACAGACTTATTTTGGAAAAATAAAATCCATTGTGTTGAAGTTTATTTGGGCCCGTAAACGTCCCCGTATCGCTTATGATGTATTGGTGAAAGATAAAGATAGAGGGGGATTAGCAATGCCAGAGTTTAAAACATTTTATGAAGCAGTTGTGATCTCTAGAATAACAGATTGGCTACATAATAAGACGGAGAAGAGTTGGGCGGAGTTAGAAATCACATTGAGTAGAACAGACATAGGGAAAATGATATGGATACCACCCCAACACCGAGACCTAGCAGCAAACACAAATATTTTGACAAAAAACACATTAAAGATTTGGGATGGAATAAACAAGAGACACAAATGGGATTACAATTCACCACTAATGTCACTTTTAGACACAATTTTCTTTTTGCCTGGGAAGGAGGAGCGTTTATATTTTAGTAGGTGGGCTAAAAGGGAGGAAATAGCACTACAGAAAGTGATGGTAGTGAAAAGAGTATGTAGCGAAATCACGCAGGATTGGGGACACAGGCCACTTGACAAATGGAGATATACTCAAATTCAACACTTGTGTGGGGGGGAGGGGGCTGAGAGCATTCAGGTGTGGGGGGGGGGGGGGCTGAGAGCATACAGGTGTGGGGGGGGGGGGGGGCTGAGAGCATACAGGTGTGGGGGGGGGGCTAAGAGCATTCAGGTGTGGGGGGGGGCTGAGAGCATTCAGGTGTGGGGGGGGGGGCTGAGAGCATACAGGTGTGTGTGTGTGGGGGGGGCTGAGAGCATACAGGTGTGGGGGGGGCTGAGAGCATACAGGTGTGGGGGGGCTGAGAGCATACAGGTGTGGGGGGGGGGGGCTGAGAGCATACAGGTTGTGGACAAACCTTGTGGACAACCTTATCCCAGAAGAGTTGAATAACCATATAGTTGGTTATTTATATTTACCCCTGTGTATAGAGATATTTAGGAATAAATTGCCTTTTTTTTAAACTTTACATATTAACTAAATTATACACTACACTTTTTTTTAAGGTTATTAACCGATTAATCGAAACAATAATCGGCCAACTAATCGATTATGAAAATAATCGTTAGTTGCAGCCTTACACTCAAGCTACACCTGGGTAAATGGGTAATAGGGAAGAAAGAAATTATAGATAACAATTCCTCAACCAGACAACCAAAACCGTCACCCCAATAGTAATGAATAAAGTGTGAGGCGTGTTCCTCTGAATCAGTAAACAACATATCAAAAAAAGACAGTCAACCTCCACACTCCCCACAATACCATGAACCACTGAATCTGGATGAGCTAACTCAAAAAAATGGAGAAATTCCCAATACTGTCAGATCTGGTCGCCCAGTAGATACAGTAAGGCCCCCATGTACACTGAGGCTGGTAAACGGACATTCAGAGGCAGTTGGACGTTTTTTTTTCAACTGCCCCTGAACTCATTCAATGTTATCCTATGTGACCATGTACACAGTTTTGTTTACAGCGTTTCTTATAAGGCAAAAAAATGAGTTCAGACGCCAAAGATTTCCAAGTTTTACATGCAAAACCCCGCTAAACGCGGTACCGGCGTATAGCCGCGTTTATGTTTATAAGCGTTTTTAAAGGTGCACTATTTTTTTGACAGTAAATATCTCAAAAATTATGTCAAATGATGAAAAACCATTAAAAAAATTAAAAAAAAAAATTGTAATTGCTTGCAATAATACATAGACTATTTATATACCCTAAAGAGCCCTTGATCCAATCCAATACACCACTAGCATTGCTGTTATCCGAAGTATAATTGGAATTTGACCCATATGTTGTTAGATTTGAACAAGCAACTTGTGGCAGGTGACGTGGCATGTGGACAATCCACAACTTGTGGCAGGTGACGTGGCATGTGGACAATCCACAACTTGTGGCAGGTGACGTGGCAAATGACAATCCGCAACTTGTGGCAGGTGACGTGGCAAGTGGACAATCCACAACTTGTTGCAGGTGACGTGGCTAATGAAAATCCGCAACTTGTGGCAGGTGACGTGGCAAGTGACATGGCAAGTGGACAATCCACAACTTGTGGCAGGGGAAGTGGCAAGTGACATGGAAAGTGGACAATCCACAACTTGTGGCAGGCGACGTAGCAAGTGGACAATCCACAACTTGTGGCAGGTGACGTGGCAAGTGACATGGCAAGTGGACAATCCACAACTTGTGGCAGGTGACGTGGCAAGTGACATGGCAAGTGGACAATCCACAACTTGTGGCAGGTGACGTGACAAGTGACATGGCAAGTGCAAAATCCACAACTTGTGGCAGGTGACGTGGCAAGTGACATGGCAAGTGGACAATCCACAACTTGTGGCAAGTGACGTGGCAAGTGGACAATCCACAACTTGTGGAAGGTGACGTGGCAAGTGGATAGAAACTCTACAGATTAGTTCAGTGTAAAATATATGAAAGTGTGATCCGGATAGTATACAGTCCCGGTATGATGATGAAAGAACACCTATGGATTCCCAATGGGGAGATGGTGGGCGGTCCTGATGATTAATGGGGGCAATGATGACAAGTGTAGAAGTCTCGGCTCGCATGGTTGGACAGTCTCTGCCCTCGATGCAAATACCACAGGAACAGAAGGAACTGTAATTGGTGTCAATGGGAAAGGTGAGTATGCATATAATCTTTGTCAGTTCCCAGCCGGGTGTAAACAGCATAAATACAGCTCACCACTCTCCTGATACCCGGGCCGTCCTAAGCCATCTAGAGCTGTAAATTTGGTGTGATCACCTTGTCCTCACAGGATAGGAGAGAAGGGAGCCTGTTCATTGGCCAGTGCATGGGCGTAGCGTGAAGGGGTGCAAGACTCACCATAGCAACCCCGCGTTCATCTCCAGGGGGCCCCGCAGCTCCCTGCTACATCATCTTACATGCTGCATTTTACTATCACAAAATCCTGGAAATAGAATCCAGGTCCGATCCTCCCTGTGTCTCCTAGCATAGCTCTGCAATCCAGTCCGGAGCTTCTAGTTTGCCTTCTCCTCAGACCACCAGACCACACCCCTCCTCCACTCTCATTGGCTGGGGAGAAGTTGTGCCGTTACCTGAACGGAGTGGAGGACTGAGTGCCGTGGAGCCCGGGACAGGTAAGTGTGACTCCGTGCTGCTGTATGCTGGGGCATGTGTGATTACCAGGAGGAGGACTCCTATCATTACTTAGAGGTGGGGGGACATTTGTCATTACTAAGGGGGTGCATGTGGCTTACCAGGAGGGGGGCAAACCTCTGTTATTAACTTGATGAGGGAAGGAATTGAATATGTTGCAACTGGGGGGGGGGGGGGGGGGCATGTGTCATTACCAGGAGGGGGGGCACAGGATTGCCAACCACCTGTAAATTTACAGACAATTTGTAAAAATCAGCCAATGTTACTGTGCCTGTAAGCCCTGGTTCACACCGGTGCAATCAGGGAAACGCAGAAGATTCACTGCGTTTTCCCCGCATTGCACTGCATAGCAATCAGGCGACATCCATGCGATCTGCTGCGAGTGTGAATGTTAGATGAACGACACCCCAAAAACAGATTGCAAAACGCAGTGCGATTGTCAGAATCGCATTGCGGGGGTGTGAACACCCATGTGATGCGATTCAGGTGCAGGGGAAAAAAAAGGGTCCTGCACCATTTTTGTGCCGATGTGATTTGAGCCATACAAAATGTATGGCACATATCGCACCACACAGACATTGCATGTAATGTACACAAGAATGCCTTGCGATTCCTGTGCGAATCACACGCAGTATTCTGCACGCACCAGTGTGAAACCAGGCTAAATGTCTGGGAATGGCAGCCACTGCCCATAAACAAAATATGGCCACAGGTCAGCTTGCAACAGCACACGCGCAGTTCCAAAAGCAGCAAATAGGTGTTGGAGAAAAAAGCGCGAGGAGAAAAAAAAGGCGATCACCGGCGGCAGTGAGAGGGACATCAGCCCCGATCACTGCGAGCTACCGCCAGCTCATCAGTGCCCACCTGTGCCCCCTACAAGTGCAACCTAGCAGTAGGCAACAGTGCCGCTGCCTACCAGTGCTCACCAGCGCCACACATCAGTGCCCACCAGCGCCACCCATCAGTGCCCACAGTGTCACCTACCAGTGCCCATCAGTGCCGCCCATCAATGCCACCTATCAGTGCCCATCTATCAGTGATACCTATCAGTGCCAATCAGTGCCAGTGCCATCAGTGCAAACCATCAGGGCCCATCAGTGCCATCTTATCAGTGACCATCAGTGCCGCCTTATCAGTTCTCCTTTTACATCAGGGTCCACAGATTTCTCCTTTTACCTCAGGGTCCACAGAGTTCTCCTTTTACATCTGGGTCCACAGGGTTCTCCTATTACATCAGGGACCACAGGGTTCTCCTTTTACATCAGGGACCACAGGGTTCTCCTTTTACATCTGGGACCACAGGGTTCTCCTTTTACATCAGGGACCACAGGGTTCTCCTTTTACATCAGGGACCACAGGGTTCTCCTTTTACATCTGGGTCCACAGGGTTCTCCTTTTACATCAGGGTCCACATGGTTCTCCTTTTACATCAGGGACCACAGAGTTCTCCTTTTACATCAGGGACCACAGAGTTCTCCTTTTACATACGGGTCCATGGAGATCCCCCTTAAACTATAAAGGGTAACCCTGCAAACTCTGATATAAGGGGGAATGCTATGGACTCTGATGTAAGGAGGGACTTTTGAAACCCTGATGTATAGAGAAATGCTTGTGACTTTGATATAAGGGGAGACTCCAATGTGAACACAGAGTTCATTCTAACTGCTGCACTCTACATGTTGTTTTGTATGTTACTTACTTCTGACCCCTGCACTCTATACATTATGTTGTGCATTACATAGTCCTGACCCAGGTGTTCATTGTCCCAATAGTTGCTGGTTTTATTGAAGTTCTTTTTTAAAGCATAACTACATGTCATCTGAGCTCCACAAAAAAAAAAACACTACTTAATTTACTTTTAATATTTAAAGCAAACACATCAATCCATCCATGTCCCCATGATTTATCACTTTGAAAAACACTTCCCTAGCATTTCTGGCCGTGGCCATTATAATCCTAATCAAGCCCATATTTTAAGCAAGAAATCTTTTGAATTACCCCCTTAACCTCCCTGGCGGTATGATTCTGTCTGGAATTTTGTGCTGAAAGCGGTACAATTATTTTGCATGGAAATTTGGCGTTTTTATATTGTAGGCATGCAATTCTTATGAATAACTCACTTAAATCTGTCCGAACCAGAGTCTAGTAGACATCCCGGGTATGATAAAGTTTGAAACACAAAATTATAATATAATAAAAATATATATAAAAATGATTCAATAATGTCATCAAATCAAAAACACTGAAATTTGCTCAGTTGCAGAATAGTCTCTGCCATTAAATTTAGTGTTTGATGATAAATCGTGATTCTAATTTATTATCGCTGTTTTCTAGCTGGTCTAAAACCACTTTTGACATAAAGGGACACTTTTTGGTTGCTATGGACAATCTCCAGTTTCCAGGCAGAAAAAAAATCTTTTTATTATATAAAATGACATGCAGGGCACTGGACAGACCACTAGGGACAAAGGGGATGTGTATTTTTTGTATACAGTACTGTAATCTGTAATATTACAGTACTGTATGTGTATTGTGTTTTTAAACTTTTTAGAATTTGGCGCCGATCTCTGCTCCCGTGCGTCGTAACGTCGCAGGGAACGGAGATCAGCGGCACTCGGTACTGTGTGAATCGAGCGAGCAGACGGCTCGCTCACACAGCGGGGAGACATCGCAGGATCCAGGGGACAAGGTAAGTAACCCCCCCCTGTGTGCTGCAACACAAGCCCGAGTCTGGCTCAGGGTTACCGCTTTTGGTACTGAAGTTCCTGCCCCGAGCCAGACTCAGGATTACCGCCAGGGAGGTTAATATGTAAATAAATCTTTGAAATAACTCTTTAGCCACTTGGAGTATCATGGCACTTAACTGAAAAAGGTGGAAGTGGTGGGTGGTAGCGTGGGCGGGCAGGTCAACTTCTGCATCAGGGCCCACAAGCTTTAAGCTACGCCTCTGGGCCAGCGTGTACCGCCGGCATCTCACAGCTTCCGCTCACCTCCAGAGATCACTTCCACCCACCGATGTACATACGAGAGTTTATATATGTATATATATATATATATATAATGTATATGTATATGTGCACAGAAACAAGTTATATAATTTACAATTAATGTTTTTTTTTTTTTTTTTAAATGCATTTATATATATATATATATATATATATATATATATATATATATATATATATATATATACACACATATATACACACACACACACATACACACACACACACGGCTCAAAAGTTCAAGTCCTGAGCCACTAGCCCGGCCTTAAGAGTTACTCGCAACCAGTTACCACACCCAACCACTCCCCTAAACACGCCCTCATAAATTATCTCATGAAATTACACTGTTAAATGTTTTATACAGAAATAAGGTCCAAAATAAATATTAACAACAACTATGATATTGCCCCACATTGATATTGTGGTATACACATGCCATGTGAGAGAAATAAACTATTACAATGACGATTTTGTGGAAAAGAAAAAAAAAAATCTTCATTTTGCAAAGAATTGTGGGAAAAAATTACAACATCAAAAACCTCACCATGCCTCTTACTAAATACCTTGGAATGTCTACTTTCAAAAACGGAGTCATTTGGGGGATATTTACTATTTACTTTCCTGGCTTGTTCGGGTCACAAGAAATGAGATAGGCCACCAGTACATCAGGTGTGATCAATTTTGTATGATTTGCACCACAGCTTGTAGACTCTCTAACTTTCACAAAGACCAAATAATATCCACAAATTTGGGTTATTTTTACCAAAGATATGTAGCAGTATAAATTGTGGCCAAAATTTATGAAGAAAAATTAATAATTTGCTAAATTTTATCACAGAAACAAAAAAGAAAAAGGTGTTTTTTTTCTAAATTTTCGGTCGTTTTTCATTTATAGCGCAAAAATAAAAAACCCAGAGGTGATCAAATACCACCAAAAGAAAGCTCTATTTGTGGGAAAAAAAAGGACAAAAAATGAACTTGGGTACAGTGTTGCATGACTGAGTAATTGCCATTCAAAGTGTGAGAGCACCGAAAGCTGAAAATTGGTCTGGGCAGGAGGGGGGTTTAAGTGGCCAGTAGGCTAAATGGAATTGTCAGTTAGACCACCCACCAGGAGATTTGAAAAAAAAAGGTTGCCATGACAACTGTGATGTCATCTGCTGCTCTCATAACCACTTCAGCCCCGGACCATTTGGCAGCCAAAGGACCAGAGGTCTTTTTTCAATTTCGCACTGCACTACTTTAACTGGTAATTGCGCGGTCATGCAATTTTGTAACCAAACGAAATTTGCGTCCTTTTCTTCCCACAAATAGAGCTTTCTTTTGATGGTATTTGATTGCCTCTGTGATTTTTATTTTTTGCGATATAAACGGAAAAAGAGCGAAAATTTTGAAAAAAAAAAGAGATTTTCTACTTTTTGTTATAAAAAAAATCTAATAAACTCAATTTTAGTCAAACATTTGGGCCAAAATGTATTCAGCCACATGTCTTTAGTAAAAAAAATGCCAATAAGCGTATATTTATTGGTTTGCGCAAAAGTTATAGCGTCTACAAACTAGAGTACATTTTCTGGAATTTACACCGCTTTTAATTTATGACTGCCTATTTCATTTCTTGAGGTGCTAAAATGGCAGAGAAGTACAAAACCCCCCCAAATGACCCCATTTTGGAAAGTAGACACCCCAAGCTATTTGCTGAGAGGCATGTTGAGCCCATTGAATATTTTTTTTTTTAGTCCCAAGTGATTGAATAAAGACAAAAATAAAAAAGATTTTTTTTTTTTTTCAAAAAGTTGTCACTAAATGATATATTGCTCACACATGCCATAGTTATATGTGGAATTGCACCCCAAAATACATTTTGCTGCTTCTCCTGAGTATGGGGATACCACATGTGTGGGACTTTTTGGGAGCCTAGCCGCGTACGGGGCCCCCGAAACCCAAGCACCGCCTTCAGGATTTCTAAGGGTGCAAATTTTTGATTTCACTCCTCACTACCTATCACAGTTTCGAAGGCCATAAAATGCCAAAATAGCACAAAACCCCCCCAAATGACCCCATTTTGGAAAGTAGACACCCCAAGCTATTTGTTGAGAGGCATGGTGAGTATTTTACAGCTCTCATTTGTTTTTGAAAATGAAGAAAGTAAAGAAAAAAAAAATTTTTTTTTTTCTTTTTTCAATTTTCAAAACTTTGTGACAAAAAAGCGACATCTGCAAAATACTCACAATACCTCTCAGCAAATAGCTTGGGGTGTCTACTTTCCAAAATGGGGTCATTTTGGGGGGTTTTATGCCATCTGGGCATTCCATGGCCTCCGAAACTGTGATTGGCAGTGAGAAGTGAAATAAAAAAATTACACCCTTAGAAAGCCTGAAGGCGGTGATTGGTTTTTGGGGTTCCGTACGCAGCTAGGCTCCACATGTGGTATCCCCGTACTCAGGAGAAGCATCAGAATGTATTTTGGGGTGTATTTCCACATATGCCCATGACATGTTTGAGCAATATATCATTTAGTGACAACTTTTTGTAAAAAAAATATATATATATATTTTTTTTTTCATTATTCAATCTCTTGGGACAAAAAAAAAAAATATTTAATGGGCTCAACATTGCTCTCATCAAATAGCTTGGGGTGTCTACTTTCCAAAATGGGGTCATTTGGGGGGGGTTTGAACTGTCCTGGCATTTTATGCACAACATTTAGAAGCCTATGTCACACGTCACCCACTCTTCTAACCACTTGTAGACAAAGCCCTTTCTGACACTTTTTGTTTACATGAAAACATATTTTTTTTTTTTTGCAAGAAAATTACGTTGAACCCCCAAACACTATATATAATGTTAAAGCAAAGGCCCTACAGATTAAAATGGTGGGTGTTGCATTTTTTTTTTCCACACAGTATTTGCGCAGCGATTTTTCAAACGCATTTTTTGTGGAAAAAAAATACACTTTTTTTTATTTTAATGCACTAAAACACACTATATTGCTCAAATTTTTGATGAAATAAAAAAATATGATCTTAGGCCGAGTACATGGATACCAAACACGACATGCTTTAAAATTGCGCACAAACACGCAGTGGCGACAAACTACATACATTTTTAAAAGCCTTTAAAAGCCTTTACATGATACCACATTAGATTCACGGAGGAGGTCTACTGCTAAAATTACTGCCCTCGATCTGACCTTCGCGGTGATACCTCACATGCATGGTGCAATTGCTGTTTACATATGACGCCAGACCAACGCTTGTGTACGCCTTTGCGCAAGAGAAGGGGGGGCAGGGGTGCTTTTTTTTTTTTTTTTTGGTTTTTTTTTTATTTATTTAGCTTTTTTATTTTATTTTTAAACTGTTCCTTCCATTTTTTTTCTTTGTTATGATTTTTATTGTTATCTCAGGGAATGTAAATATCCCCTATGATAGCAATAGGCAGTGACAGGTACTCTTTTTTTGAAAAAATTGGGGTCTATTAGACCCTAGATCTTTCCTCTGCCCTCAAAGCATCTGACCACACCAAGATTGGTGTGATAAAATGCTTTCCCAATTTCCCAATGGCGCGGTTTATATCCGGGAGGGGGGACATTCCCTCCCACTGCTTGTAAAAGCAGTCTAGAGGCTAATTACCCGCTAGAATTGCTTTTACATGAAAGCCGATCACTGGCTGAAAAGAATGATACCAAGATGATACCTAAACCTGCAGGCATCATTCTGGTATAACCATTCAAAGTCCAGCAACATACTGGACATATATTGTAATCTTTTTTTTTTCATGCAGCCTCTTGGCTGAACGAAAAAAAAGAGATTGATTGGTGGGTATGCCCACCATTAGAATACCTCCCTTCATCCACCCACTTCTAATGATGGGCATACATGCACCATTTATATATGCCGATGCATGGGGGCATCCTCCCGCAAAAGTTATGCCGTGTACACACGGTCGGAATTTCGACCGTATGTACGTGGCATTAGGAGCCAATCGCTCCTCCCCCCCCCTGCTGCCCCCATGCTTCGGCATATATGCTCTTTTTTTTAACTGTGGTGGTGAAATCACCTCCTACAGCGTTGGAGTCGCGGCTTTATGTATCGTGGGAGCAAACGCTGTTGCTGTCAAGATAAATAAATCCGCGTTGCAACTGAATGGCGCACCTGAAAACAAAAAAATGCTTAACACTAAAACACAGTAAACAAAATTACATACCTGAAAAGCAAGCATGATAAAACATGATAAAACATAATAAAACATTGCAGAATAGAATGGAGTAAAAAAAGAGCAACAATAGAGAGAGAATAGAGTGAGAGAGAGAACAATAAAACGACAACTATTTTATTTTTTTTTATTTTTTTGAGATTCACAGGTAAAAAAGCTCCTGACTGAAGCGACTGAATCAAAACGCTACCACAAAAAAACTGTTAGCGATCGCAGGGATCAGGCCTGACTCTGCGAACGCTGCAGTTATGTGTGCTTAGTGTTTTGTAAGTGACAGTGATCGATCGATACTGCACTTGGGTGGGCTGGGCTGGGCGGAGGGGGAAAACGCAGGTGCTAGCAGGTATCTGGACTGATCCCGCTAACAATGCGTTTTTTTTTGGAACCCTAAACTGCTGGGACGCTAGTATAGATCTGATCAGATCAGATATTGATCTGTTCAGATACTGTGCCACTAAGGGAGGTGTATGCTTTGTGCGTGGGTGTTTGCGGTACTGGCACTAACCTGGGGCGACGCAGACCTTATTTGACCCTAAAACCTAATTGATATCACCCGCCGGGCGATCAGGGGGTTAAACCGTTATTGGGTAATAAATGGCGGGTGCCCTGACAGTATAAAAAACAAGCTAACTAACCAGCGTCACCCGTAACAGTAATACAAAAAAAAACTGGTTACCTAGCGACACTAATGCAGCGATCAGAAAAACGATCGCTTAGTGACACTGGCAAAAGGGGGTGAAAGGGTTAACTAGGGGCAATCAGGGGGTTAAACCTTTATTAGGTAATATATGGGGGTACCTGACGCTATATAAAAACCTGACGGGGAACCTAAATAACGAAATAACTAACTGGCTAACCAGCGTCACCAGTGACAGTTATACAGTGATCACTGGTGAAAGGGTTAACTCTAGGGGCAATCAGGGGGTTAAAACCTTTATTTAGGTTGTAATATGGGGGTACCTGACCTATAAACCTATTTATGAACCTATATAAACATGGCGGTTACCTAAAAAAAAAAAAATGGTTACCTAGCGACACTAATGCAGCGATCAGAAAAAACGATCGCTTAGTGACACTGGCAAAAGGGGGTGAAAGGGTTAACTAGGGGCAATCAGGGGGGTTAAAACCTTTATTAGGTAATATATGGGGGTACCTGACGCTATATAAAAACCTGACGGGGAACCTAAATAACGAAATAACTAACTGGCTAACCAGCGTCACCAGTGACAGTTATACAGTGATCACTGGTGAAAGGGTTAACTCTAGGGGCAATCAAGGGGTTAAAACCTTTATTTAGGTTGTAATATGGGGGTACCTGACCTATAAAACTATTTATGAACCTATATAAACATGGCGGTTAAAAAAAAAAAAAATGGTTACCTAGCGACAGCAGTGACACTAATACAGCGATCAGAAAAACGATCGCTTAGTGACACTGGCAAAAGGGGGTGAAAGGGTTACCTGGGGGGCAATCAAGGGGTTAAACCTTTATTAGGGGGGGGTAGGGGGCTACCTTGGACCTAAAACTAACTGCCCTGACAGTTATTACAGTCACACTGACACTAAATGCAGTGATCAGTAAAAAAATGATCACTGCAATTAGTGACACTGTGACTGGGGGGGGAGGGGGTGATCTGGGGGGTGATCAGGGGGTGACAGGGGGGTGGAATATGTGCCTAACTGTACTGGTGTCAGTGTACTGTTGTGCACTAACCTTTACATGTTTGCCGCTCGGCGTCTCCGGTCACATAGACCGGCGCACCGAGCGTGACATCACTTCCGCCTTCCTGTCTATACAATAGACAGGAAGGGGAAGCTTTTCATTGGCCAGGAGCGATCGCGAGGGGGTGGCCAGAAACCACTGGCCGTCCCCTCGTCCCGGATCGCTCCTGACACGATCCCGACCGTCCCCGCCGGCGGAGGGGGGTCCGATCGGACCCCCCAACCGCCGGAAGAATGTCACGTACAGGTACGTGATTCTGCCTGTACGTGCCATTCTGCCGACGTATATATACAGGGGGCGGTCGGGAAGTGGTTAAGATGACATCACAGTTGTCATGGCAACTTTTTTTTTTTCAAATCTCCTGGTGGGTGGTCTAACTGACAATCTTTCTTAAAGGAGCCACATCCTTGTTTATTAGATTTGTATACTAAGCCTACTGGCTGAATTTCAAAACCAGGAGGAGGCTCCTTTAAGAAAAATTGTCAGTTAGACCACCCACCAGGAGATTTGAAAAAAAAAAAAAAAAAAGGTTGCCATGACAACTGTGATGTCATCGGCTGCTCTCATAAGGAACACACAGCAGGGTTCCTGCCAGTTGCTTTGTTGACACTGAACGGTTAACACGAGCTTCATTCTCTGGCGAGTTTTTTCTTGTGATCTGATCCGATTTTATCCGATTTGATTGCAAATTTAATTCTTGCCCATTTCAAGCGTGTTTCATTATTCTTTATAATGAACAGATTTAACCTTAAAAAGGTTGTTTCTCAAAATAACAAAGAGAAACCCACCATTGGAGGACCACCTATGGAAGGAGATATCAGTGTCCATCCTGCAGATATCCCACCCAAGAAGCCCAAAAGAATGAAGAGGAGTCCCGGGGCTTTTATGAGACGTTGCTTCAGAGCCGTGATTGGATGCTTTGGTGCCGGCTGTAAAGTCAATGGCCAACAGCAGAAAGAAGACCTGAATGGTAAGTACCTGTATTGTGGATATTGATAGATACAAGATAAAGGAAACCCTTTCATTGGATCCTTTTCTCCCATTAATGACTGGTCACATTCCCATAGGTACATAGGTTGTTTTTTTTTTATATCAAATCCTTTTTTATTACATTTTTTAGTTACAATCAACACAAGACATACACACAGCCCATGTACTTATTGTATAATCATAATAAACACACATTTATAAGAAATATTTAAAGTGGTTGTAAACCCACAACAAAAAAAAAATTAAACCTAACGTGCCATTGCTTCAGTGCCCTAAGTGCTGTAATTAAAAGTGTCTGTGCTCCTAAAGCCGGCGATATACAGTTCGAATCTAGGTTGGTTCAGGAGGGACCAGCTGAGATTCTAACCATGTATGGGTAGGCTAATTAGGGGCTGGGTACAACAAGCCCATATGATTTTTCATGCGATTATTGCCAGCCAGTGGGTCAGGATGAGTGGCAGGCAACCAGTATTTTATACGAAGGCCAACATTAGTCATCCTTGTGTCCCTGTCATGTCGCGTTTATTCATTGTCTCTGGCACAAGCGTTTTGAACTTTTCTCTCTATAATTTGATGTTGTACAAAGAAAAAATATATAAAATGTAGGTGAAGGTGCTAAATCTAATTCCTCTCTTTTTTTTTATTGCAGATGTACGTGGTATTGACTACACACAAGGTTCACATGGCAGGCCTGTCGACCAACACATTGAGATGCCACCAAAAAGTGACGTTCAAATTAGGACTCCACCAGAGTGCGACCTGTACATGGCCACTCCACCAGAGTGCGACCTAGACACGGCCACTCCACCAGAGTGCGACCAAGACACGGCCACTCCACCAGAGTGCGACCAAGACACGGCCACTCCACCAGAGTGCGACCAAGACACGGCCACTCCACCAGAGTGCGACCAGGACAGGGCCACTCCACCAGAGTGCGACCTGGACACGGCCACTCCACCAGAGTGCGACCTGGACACGGCCACTCCACCAGAGTGCGACCTGGACACGGCCACTCCACCAGAGTGCGACCTGGACACGGCCACTCCACCAGAGTGCGACTTTGACACGGCCACTCCACCAGAGTGCGACCTTGACACGGCCACTCCACCAGAGTGCGACCTTGACACGGCCACTCCACCAGAGTGCGACCTGGACACGGCCACTCCACCAGAGTGCGACCTTGACACGGCCACTCCACCAGAGTGCGACCTGGACACGGCCACTCCACCAGAGTGCGACCTGGACACGGCCACTCCACCAGAGTGCGACCTGGACACGGCCACTCCACCAGAGTGCGACCTGGACTGGGCCACACCACCAGAGTGCGTCCTGGACTGGGCCACTTCACCAGAGTGCGACCTGGACTGGGCCACTTTACCAGACTGGGCCACTCCACCAGAGTGCAAACAAGACATGACCACTCCACCAGAGTGCGACCTGGACTGGGCCACACCACCAGAGTGCGTCCTGGACTGGGCCACTTCACCAGAGTGTGACCTGGACTGGGCCACTCTACCAGACTGGGCCACTCCACCAGAGTGCGACCTGAACATGGCCACTCCACCAGAGTGCGACCTGGACATGGCCACTCCACCAGAGTGCGACCTGGACATGGCCACTCCACCAGAGTGCGACCTGGACATGGCCACTCCACCAGAGTGCGACCTGGACATGGCCACTCCACCAGAATGCGACTTCCACAAGGAGACTCCACCAGAGTGCGACATTCACATGGAAAACCCACTAGAATGTGACGTTCACGTTGATACTCCACCAAAATGCCAGGGGAACGTCTCCAGTGAAGATGGGGGCAAGGTTACAAGAAAGGATAGGCATATACTAGTGGTAGGGGATTCAGTTATTGGAAGGATACAGAGGGCAATCTGTCCCAAATACCCTTATCGCCGAACAGTATGTTGTTTACCGGGCGCTCGGGTTCAGAACATTGTTGATTGCATGGACACATTGTTGGATGGGGCTGGAGTGGACCCAGCTGTCATGGTATATATCGGTACCAATGACAAAGTTCGAGAAAGATGGAGCGCCCTACAAAATGATTTCAGGGAATTAGGAGCTATATTGAAGAAAAGGACCTCCAAGGCAGTATTTTCAGAAATATTGCCTGTACCTCGAGCCACACCGGAGAGGCAGCAGGAGCTTATGGATCTTAACAACTGGCTGAGGAACTATTGCAGAGAGGAGGGTTTTGGCTTTATGGCGAACTGGGTTGACTTTTCATTCGGTTCCTGTCTTTATAGCAGTGATGGATTGCACTTAAATGGAAGGGGTGCAGCTTTTTTGGGAGTGAAGATGGGCAAAACGTTGGAAAAAATGTTCAACTAGGAGATGAGGAGGAGGGATCAGAGGATGATTTTCTAATGAACATGACGAAGAAGATCTTCAAGTCAAGCCATCATCACTACGTCATTGCTCTCTTGAAAGATTCTCATCAGCTCAAGACAATTGGCTGTTCCTAGAAGAAGACTCAACAAAAAATCTGAGGAACCCTCCCAAGGACCAGGTACGGCTGTACCAACACAGGTCCCTACACTGGTGGCGGCTGCCACTCAAGTTACTGGAGGGTCCTCCCATCAGCCCTCCATTTTTGTTTTTGGAACTTCTGAATCACCAACTATCAATGCAGCTGGACAAACAAGACAATTGGCTGTTCCTAGAAGAAGACTCAACCAAAAGTCTGAGGAACCCTCCTAGGGTCCAGGTATGGCTGTACCAACACAGGTCCCTACACTGGTAGCGGCTGCCACTCCAGTAACCTCAGGGCCTTCCCATCAGCCCTCTATTTACCTTTCTGCAGAAGCTTTAAGGTTTGACAATACATCGCCCAAACATAATCACCTGTAAAAAAGTACCTGAGATGTTGGTGGTAAACAGCCTGCTAAGCATGGGAGGTAACCGAACCAAGTCCTCCAAAATCTGACTCATCCAAAAGTTGCCAAGAATGTAAATGTAGACATTAAGCTTTAAAGTTAATCAAAAAAATCAAATAAGGTTGGAGGAAGAAGGGGTATGAGGGTTGGGGGGAACCCCCACACCCCTTCCTTACCCTCAACCTACCCCCCCACCTCTCCCTCTTCCATACTCCCCCTCCCCTTGTTATACCTTTCCTTTTAGAATGTGATATTTTTGATTAACCTTAAAGTCTACATTTACACTCTTGGCAACTTTTGGACTTTTGGATATGAGGTAGCCTTTGGAGGACTTGGTTTGGTTCCCCCCGGGCCTAGCAGGCTGTTTACCACCAACATTTCAGACACTTTTTTACAGGTGATTATGTTTGATCGATCTATTGACGATCGACATTAAGTAATTGATTAGGTTGTGAAGTTTGGAGGCTGGTAGGCTTTTGAGGCGCGTGTTGGACTAGCTACGAGAGAATGTTGGAGGCGGTATGTTTTTGAGGCGTGTGTTGGACCACCTATAAGGGGAGGTTTAAGGCTGGTATGTTTTTGAGGCGTGTGCTGGAGCGGCTATGAGGGGAGGGTGGAACACCTGTGCATCCCCCATTCCGAACAGAGGCCGCATATGGGCAGCACAGAGGCTTAGGAGTTAGCCTTGCAGCACTGGGGTCCATGGTTTAAATCCTGACCAGGACACTATCTGCATGGAGTTTGCATGTTCTCCCTGTGCTTGCGTGGGTTTCCTCCGGGTACTCCGGTTTCCTCCCACACTACAAACACCTTGCGTTGGTGGTGCAGTGGTAAGCATAGCTGCCTTTCAAGCAGCTGACCCGGGTTCGATTCCCGGCCAACGCCATCTCCAATAGTTGGAGTCCTCAGAGAGAAAAGCGCTATACAAGGTCAATGCGGAGTATATATTAGCGGTGGAATAAAGAATGAAACAAATGTGTGGAATGTTTGAGGAAGAAAATGTTCTCCCAGAATCTATAGAAAGTGAACCTAGCAACAGATAGAAGACGCTTAGGCTGCGATGACACAAAGGCGTTCCGGATCGCGGGCGGAATTACTGCGATTCACAAATTGCCACAAAACGCATGACATGTTGCCTGTTTCCTAAAAGCAGGTGACAATTGCGGCAAAAACTCGCCTTGATTGGGGCGATAGTGAAAGTAAAGGGTTCGCAAGCGTGTGCCGCGTTTTGCAGCTATTCGGGAATCCTAAACACCTAGGTGTGAACAGAGCCTCGCCCTGTCCATCATACGATGACAACTTTCTGCACAGACATCCCCCCCAGCAGGAATATTACACCCAAACTCCCTCCTTTCCAGCAGGAATATTACATCCGATACTCCCCCCAGCAAGAATATTACACCCACACTCTCACCCAGCAGGAATATTAAACCTACACTCCCCCCGAACAGGAATATTACACCCATACTCCCCCCCCCCAACAGGAATATTACACCCATACCCCCACCAGCAGGAATATTACACCCATACCCCCCCCCATCAGGAATATTACACCCATACTGCCCCCATCGGGAATATTACACCCAAACCCCCCCATCAGGAATATTACACCCATTCCCCACCCCATCAGGAATATTACACCCATACCCCACCCCATCAGGAATATTGCACCCATACCCCCCCCCATCAGGAATATTACACCCAAACCCCCCATCTAGGAATATTACACCCAAACCCCCCCATCAGGAATATTACACCCAACCCCCCCATCAGGAATATTACACCCAACCCCCCCATCAGGAATATTACACCCATACCCCACCCCATCAGGAATATTGCACCCATACCCCCCCATCAGAAATATTACACCTATACACACCTCTATATCTGGGTATATACGGTGGATATAGTACATAGCGATATATAGGACAGTGGATATATAGTATATACAGAGAGTACACGTCACACCTCTATGGGTATATATGGGGGATATTGTATATAGGCGGTATATAGGACAGTGGATATATAGTATATACAGATAGCACACATGTCACACCTCTATATCTGGGTATATATGGGGGATATAGTATATAGAGATATATAGGACAGTGGATATATAGTATATACAGAGAGTACACACATCACACCGCTAGATCTGGGTATATACGGTGGATATAGTATATAGAGATACATATATAGGACAGTGGACCCTTCCTGGCTATGTCCTGGTCGGAGATTAGTATGGACCTACCATAGGGGTCATGTGATACCTTTCCGACTATGTCCTGGTCAGAGATCACCATGAACCTACCATAGGGGCCATGTGATACCTTCCTGGCCATGTCCTGGTCGGAGATTACTATGAGCCTACCATAGGGTCCATGTGATCCCTGCATTGCTATGGCCTGGTCGGATATAACTATGAACATACCATAGGGTCCATATTACCCCTGCCTGGCTAAGTCCTGCTCATAATTCACTATAAACCTATCATAGAGGCCATGTGATCCCTTTCCTGTCTATGTCCAGATCGGAGATCACTATGAACCTACCATAGGGGCCATGTGATACCTTCCTGGCCATGTCCTGGTCGGAGATCACTATGAACCTACCATAGGGGCCATGTGATCCCTTCCTGTCTATGTTCTGGTCGGAGATCACCGTGAACCTACCATAGGGGCCATACGAGTCCTCCCCCAAACAGGAACAAGCATTGCTAGCACCAGAGTCACACAGGATTTCAGTGGCCAATGAAACTTGTTTTTTTAAATAAAAAACATGTCATACTTACCTGCTCTGTGCAATGGTTTTGCACAGAGCAGCTCCGAGCCTCTTCTTTTCAGGTCTCTCATCAGCGCTGCTCCCCCTCGAGCCATGCCCCTAGAGAACGCTGCTTTCCCTGGGGGCATAGCTGCATGCTCGCTCCCAAGCCTCTGCTCTATGCGTCCATAAGATACAGAGCCACAGATTGTCTCTGAACCCCCACCCCCCACTCACTCCTCACTGGCTGTGATTGACAGCACTGGGAGCCAATGGGAGCCCGCAGCTGTCTTAGCCAGTAAGGAGAGGGAGTCCCGGGACAGCCGAGTCTCTTGTGCACATTGCTGGATCAAAGTGTTTTTTTTTTTTACCTTCATGCATAGAATGCATGGCCTATTAGATATCATGAAGCCAACTGAAACAAAGGTGGACTTTTAGTGTCCCCAAGGAATACACACAGACATTGGGAGGGATTTACTAAAACTGGAGCATGCAAAATCTGGTGCAGCTCTGCATAGAAACCAATCAGTGTTCAGGTTTTTTTGTGAAAGCTTATTTGGACAAGCTGACGTTAGAAGCCGATTGGTTACCATGCACAGCTAAACCAGATTCGGAGTGCTTCAATTTTAGTAAATCAATCCCATTATGTATTATACCTTCAAAAATTGAGGGGGTTACTACCCCGCCAAGTTAATTAATACAAAAAAATTATAAAAAAAAAAACAATAAACACATACAAGATACGGTGGATATAAAAACTCTTTCACACCCCTGTTAAAATGTCAGGTTTCTGTGATGTAAAAAAATGAGATAAAGGTCAATCATTCCAGAACTTTTTCCACCTTTAGGCAACTTTCACACTGCGGCTTGGGCGTGCTGGTGCTTCACTGTCATTTTAGCTGCGCTTTTCGGGTGCTAGCGGGGCAGTTTTACCCCGCTATCGATCGAGAAAGGGTTAAAACCGCCCGCAAAGCGCCGATGCAGCGGCACTTTGCAGGCTGGTTTGGAGCGCTGCCCCATTGTTTTCAATGGGAAGGGGCGCTTTAGGAGCAGTAAATACACCGCTCGTACATCGCTACAAAGATGCGGCTTGCAGGACATTTTTCAGCGTCCTGCAAGCGCACCGCTTCAGTGTGAAAACCCTCGGGCTTTCACACTGGAGAGACAGCAGCGGCTGTTTGAATGCAATTTGCAGGCGCTATTTTTAGAACTTTAGCACCTGCAAAGCGCCTCAGTGTGAAAGGGGCCTTAATGTGACCTATAAACTGTAAAACTCAGTTGAACAACAAACTGAAATCTTTATTAGGGGGGAGGGGGTAATCGGAGGCACTTGAACGGCAGGTGTGTACTGACTCCGATTTAACCACTTCAGCACCGAGCGATTTTACCCCCTTCCTTACCAGAGCACTTTTTGCGATTCCGCACTGCGTCGCTTTAACTAACAATTGCGCGGTCGTGCGGCGTTGCACCCAAACAAAATTGACGTCCTTTTTTTCCCACAAATAGAGCTTTCTTTTGGTGGTATTTGATCACCTCTGCGGTTTTTATTTTTTGCGCTATAAACAAAATAAGAGCGACAATTTTGAAAAAAAACGCAATATTTTTTACTTTTTGCTATAATAAATATCCCATTTTAAAAAAAAAAAAATATTTTTTTACTCAGTTTAGGCCGATACGTATTCTTCTACATATTTTTGGTAACAAAAAAAAAAATCGCAATAAGCGTATATAGATCGGTTTGTGCAAAAGTTATAGTGTCTACAAAATAGGGTATAGATTTATTGCATTTTTTTTTTTACTAGTAATGGCGGCAATCTGCGATTTTTTTTTCATGACTGCGACATTGCGGCGGACACTTCGGACACTTTTGACACATTTTTGGGACCATTGACATTTACACAGCGATCGTTGCTATAAAATTGCAGTGATTACTCTGTAAATGTGACTGGCAGGGAAGGGGTTAACACTAGGGGGCGCTGCAGGGGTTAATATGTTCCCTAAGGTAGTGATTCTAACTGTGGGGGGGAGGGGACTCACAAGGGGAGGAGACCAATCGGTGTTCCTCCATACTGGGAACACATGATCGGTCTCCTCTCCACTGACCGGACGTGGGGGGGGGTGGTTTAACACACAGCTCCACGGGCCCGCTGTTTTCACGGGCAATTGCGGGTGCCCGGCGGACATCGCGGCCGCCGGGCATGCGCACCGAGTCCCGAGCAACGCCTAGGCGGCCGGGAATGGTAGGACGTCATATGATGCCCACCCATGATGGGAGATCCACCTTGTGGGCGTCATATGACTATGGCCGGGTAATGAATCGGTTAACATGAGTTTGAATGCGATTGCCTAATTATGAACACAGCTACATCCCCAGTAATAAGAGGGGGTGCTCATTATTTTATTTTTACTTCCCCAAACTAAAAGATTTCCGTTTGTTTTTCAATTGAGTTGTGCAGTTTATAGGTCACATTAAAAGGTGAAAAATATAATAATGATTTATCTGTCTCATTTTTTACATCACAGAACCCTTTACCAGAGTTGTGTAGACTTTATCCACTATATATACACAGTATATATATATATATATATATATATATATATATATATATATATATATATATATAGTGCACTGAATGGAAATTTTGGTGCCAAAACCAAAAATGCAGGACCTACTTGGAAATTTCGGTGCATCTCTACACACACACACAATCTCACAAAAGTGAGTACACCCCTCACATTTTTGTAAATATTTTTTACTATATCTTTTCATGTGACAACACTGAAGAAATGACGCTTTGTTACAATGTAAAGTAGTGAGTGTACAGCTTGTATAACAGTGTAAATTTGCTCTCCCCTCAAAATAACTCAACACACAGCCATTAATGTCTTAACCGCTGGCAACAAAAGTGAGTACACCCCTAAGTGAAAATGTCCAAATTGGGCCCAAAGTGTCAATATTTTGTGTGGCCACCATTATTTCCCAGCACTGCCTTAACCCTCTTGGGCATGGAGTTCACCAGAGCTTCACAGGTTGCCACTGGAGTCCTCTTCCACTCCTACATGACGACATCACAGAGCTGGTGGATGTTAGAGACCTTGCGCTCCTCCACCTTTCATTTGAGGATGCCCCACAGATGCTCAATAGTGTTTAGGTCTGGAGACATGCTTGGCCAGTAACTCACCTTTACCCTCAGCTTCTTTAGCAACGCAGTGGTCATCTTATAGGTGTGTTTGGGGTCGCCATGTTGGAATACTGCCCTGCGGCCCAGTCTCTGAAGGGAGGGGATCACCATGCTTGACTGTAGACAAGACACACTGATCTTTGTACTCCTCACCTGGTTGCCGCCACACACGCTTGGCACCATCTAAACCAAATAAGTTTATCTTGGTCTCATCAGACCACAGGACATGGTTCCAGTAATCCATGTCCTTAGTCTGGTTGTCTTCAGCAAACTGTTTGCGGGCTTTCTTTTGCATCATCTTTAGAAGAGGCTTCCTTCTGGGACGACAGCCATGCAGACCAATTTGATGCAGTGTACAGCATATAATCCGAGCACTGACAGGCTGACCCCCAACCCCTTCAACCTCTGCAGCAATACTGGCAGCACTCGTACCTCTATTTCCCAAAGACAACCTCTGGATATGACGCTGAGCACGTGCACTTAACTTCTTTGGTCGACCATGGCGAGGATTGTTCTGAGTGGATCCTGTCCTTTTAAACCGCTGTATGGTTTTGTTCATCGCGCTGCAGCTCAGTTTCAGGGTCTTGGCAATTTTCTTATAGCCTAGGCCATCTTTATGTAGAGCAACAATTCTTCTTTTTCACGTTTGAGATCTCCCCAGAGTGGATCAATGATATTGAGGTCGGGAGACTGAGATGGCCACTCTCAGGGCCGGATTAACATAGGGGCTATTGGAGCTGCAGCTCCAGGCCCCTTTCTCAAGATAGGCCCATTTGTCCAAAAAAAAAAAAAAAAAAAAAAAAATTCTAAAAAAAAATCGACTTCGAGGGTTGTAGCTCAACGATCAGGAGTCACAGAGACCCCACAGTGCTGGAGTAGGTAGCTAAAGACCTACTCCAGCACTGGTTAAAATATGGGGCTGCTATCATCTATGGTTCTGGAGATATGGGGTTGCTTGCGCAGTCGATCAGAAGCTACATACAGAGTGGCCAGTAAAAATACAAGCTGGAACACTCTGCCGAAGACTGAGAGGATGAACTCACAGTGCTTATAATAATTATTTGTATATTACTTATGATAATTAACCCCTTGCCACCCAGCCAATTCTGACACTTCTCTCCTACATGTAAAAATCATAATTTTTTTGATAGAAAATTACTCAGAAGCCTCAAGCATTATATATGTTGTTTTAGCAGACACCCTATGGAATAAAATGGTGGTCTTTGCAACTTTTTATGTTACATATTTGTGCAGCAATTTTTCAAACGTTTTTTTTGGAAAGAAACTGTTTCATTCATAAAAAAAAAACACTAAAGTTAGCACGATATTTTTTGTGTACCAAGCGATGCTTTAAATTTTTTTACAGGTTACATGTTTAGAGTTACAGAGGAGGTCTAAGGCTAGAATTATTGTTCTCACTCTAACGATCGTGGCATATGTAACCTATGTGTATCTGGATCTGATACTAACCAGTGCCTACCCAGCCACTGACTAGTATCTCTCCCCAGCCTGTCCCCACACACCCTTTCACCTGCTGACCTGGGAATGGGGGAATCACTCCTGCAGTGTTATTGTGTTCTGCCAGTGAATACGATGATCAGTGTTGCTAACTATAGCTGGCAGCACTGATTGTTTTGGGGAAAACCTGACAGGCTGGTTGTACTCAAGTCGGTTAATAGGTTGACTTGTGTAAAACCAGGTAGCCCATACATAGATCGACTATGGCTGGTCTCTGCTTAATTGGTGCAATTTCAATCCATGTATGGCCCGCTTAACCACTACACAGTCCCTAAACAGCCTTCCACAAACCTTTACATTTTTCCTTCCCAGATTCCTTCATCCTCCTCTCCTATACATAGTGCCCACTGTCATACTCTCCACACTTCTCTCCTGTACATAGCGCCCGCTGTCATATCCTACACACTCCTCTCCTGTACATAGTGCCCGCTGTCATACACTTCTCTCCTGTACATAGTGCCCACTGTCGTACCCTCCACACTCCTCTCCTGTACATACTGCTCACTGTCATACCCTCCACACTCCTCTGCTGTGCATACTGCCCACTGTCATACTCTTCACACTCCTCTCCTGTACATAGTGCCTTCTGCCATACCCTCCGCACTCCTCTCATGTACATAGTGCCCACTGTTAGACCCTCCACATTCCTCTCCCTCACCTGCACATACTTCCCACTTTTATACCATCCATTCTCCTCCCCTATGCCTCTTACCCACAAAAACAGTTCTTTAAAATTGTCCCATTATTAGTACTTATTTAATTTTGTAATTACTATTGTGATGTATAGAGGAACATGGGTGATGTCAGCTACTCTAAATATAGCACTTGTAAAAAAGTGTCCCTGAAAATATTTTTGAAATGTTGGCAACTATGCGGGTCAGTAGAGGGCCCCATGAGAGGCTCCTGGATTCCAATGATATTAAAGCGGTAGTAAACTTTTCTAACATTACTATTTTTTAGAGGCCCTTAGGTAGGTTATGCCATAATGTACAACTATGCACAGCATATTAGCACATTAGGGTACACTTAAATTGTCAGACTGAGCCCTCCAGTGCTGTGCTGTGATCAATCCGACCCGGGCGCTTCCATCGTCTTCCTTCCGGGTTCTGTGCCTTCGGTCACTTGCCTTGGCCGGGCTGTGTTGATGTCATTCCCACACATGCTCATGTGCATCCTCTTTCTCTCATCCCCCCTTTCTCATCCTCTTTCCCTTACCCATCACACCTCTTTCATCCCCTTTCTCTCTCTCTCTCTCTCTCATCCTCCCTCTCTTTTTAATTTAATTTGTTAAAACAAAAAATTGTTTGCATTTTTATTTATTAATTTATTGTTTATAAAAGGCCCCACCAAAATCCTCAGCACCAGGCCCATGATGTTCTTAATCTGGCCCTGGCCAGGAGGATACAAGTTTAGATCACAAAACTTCATAAATCTGTATCCGCACAAACCAATGTCGAGGCATCTATCCCTCTCTAATGTTGCTGTTTGCTGCAAGCATCTGACAGCACAACCAAGTGTTTTTATAGGGAAATGCTTAAATTTTTGTGTTCTTGGCAAATACTTCACTTTTTTCTTTGGAAATTAATTCATGTTTTACCTGATATATTCAGCTGTCAAGACATACCAGGCAGATGAAAAAAGAGCTCGTAAAAGAAAATAAACAAACCAAATTAGTCTTGATAGTTGTTTCTTGAAGGACTCTTTGAAAAGTGCCGATCACAAACATCTGCGAAGTCCACATGTGCATCATGAGTTCATGAAAGTGCATATCCTGTTAGCTAAAGTAGACATTCAAGACTACAAAAATATTTGAGATCAGGTACACTCTGTTTTTGTAAGTTCCCCAAAAATGCAGGCTTAAAGCATTTCTAATTAAAAGACCACCCACTAAACAAATATTCAGATAAAAAGAAAATAAAAAGACTTGGGATTTTGTATACTTTACCAACTGCGCTGAAAGTATTTAATAAAATGGGTAAAGGATATGGTATCAGATTTATAATGTGGACCAGTTTTAGAGTGATACTTTAATAATTTTCTTGGAGGGTAAGTAAGCTTAATTTTGTATTACAGTGATTTTTTAAGACTGCAACGGTATCTAATGAGGGCATCTTTTTTATTTTTATTTTACAGTAATATTGTGCTGCAGAAAAATTGTGACATGCGCTGTGCAAAAAAACAAAAGTATAGCAGCCAGCGTACAGTACAGGATACTCTATACCAGTGGTCTCCAAACTGCAGCCCTAGTACAGGATGTGGCCCTTGTGTTGCCTTTATCCAGGCCTTGCGGCATTATTCCTGTCATTGACACCAACAATGGGGCATAATTCCTTCAACTGACACTAACAATGGTGCATAATTCCTTCCACTGACACCAACAATGGGGCATAATTCCTTCAACTGAAACTAACAATGGTGCATAATTCCTTCCACTGACACCAACAATGGGGCATAATTCCTTCAACTGAAACTAACAATGGTGCATAATTCCTTCTACTGACACCAACAATGGGGCATAATTCCTTCAACTGACATCAAAAATGGGGCTCTTCTCACTGATACCAACTATTTCTCCCCCCTAATTCCAAAGATAGGGCAATGTTTACTACCACTGGGCACAGTTTGGCCCCCCTAAAGTCTGAAGGACAGTAAACTGGCCCTTTCTTTAGAAAGTTGGAGACCCCTGCTCTATACAATTAAGACTATGATAAACAATTAGTCCAAACAAACATAAACAGGTGATTTGAAAGTACATTACATCAACAGCATAATCCTTCAGTGAAGGATCATGCCTCTTAAGACGTAATTTTTTACCAAACTCGTTAGGCGGAGCAGGAAGTCGTGATGTTACTATGCATATGCGCATGCAACGCAGAGAATTATGCAGTTTTCCAATGCCGATTTTAAGTGCGATGCTTTGTAAGTGTTTTTAACCTATCTTTAAAAAATTATTAACCGGATTTACACTATTGGAAGTGTTATTTGGTATTTTTTACATGATTAATACCTGAGTTGGAGAGTGCTGTAAGGAGGACTGCTCTGAGGGGAGAGATCAATCTATGGGCTGCTGAGCTGGGAAATATTCAATTTAACAAGGGCTGTTGACTTCCTAGGAGGATCACAGGCACTCTGGTAAGCCTCAGAGTGATTTGTGGTGGAGGGCACATGGGGGGTTATGTACGAACAGCAAATCCACTTTGCACTACAAGTGCAAACTAAAAGTGCAAAGTGCACTTGAAATTGCACTGAAAGTGCACTTGGAAGTGCAGTCGCTGTATATTGGAGAGGGACATGCAAGGAAAATAAAAAACAGCATTTTAGCTTGCACATGATTGGATGATAAAATCAGCAGAGCTTCCCTCATTTCAGATCTACACCTCAGATTTACAGCGACTGCACTTCCAAGTGTACTTTCAGTGCAATTTCAGTACTTGTAGTTTGTACTTGTAGTGCAAAGTGGATTTGCCTTTCGTAAATAACCCTCATGGTGTTATCACAGCAATCTTAGTCCAACTGGAGATTTGTATTCTTTGATTCACTGAAGAATCATGCTGTTGGTGTAACGAACTTTCACATCATCTGTTTATTTTTGTTTGGACTGATTGTTTATCAGTCATATACCAATTTATGCACGTTACTGAAATGCTGCACTTATTTATCACAATATTGTGCTGCAGCTAGGGTTAAAACACCCTGTGTTGGCAGAATGCTAAAGATTCAGAATTGGATTAAATTGCAGCTTATACCAGCAGGCAGCAAGAAAGGGGGCAGTGTATGATAGTGTGCATTATGTTGAGAGTATTATTACGAGTAGCATCGGGTGCAGCCCGCAAAATATCACTTCTGAAAATAATGTTCACTGATTTCTTTGTTATGCTATGTTGCACATAGAAATGGAGAGAATATATCTGTTGGCAGTATGTGCATAAGAGTGGAGTGGAGAGGGAAGGAAGCAGAAGTTTTGCAGCAATCTCATGAGAGGAGTGTGATACTGTGCCCTATTGCAAGGAGAGGAATGTGAATGGAGTAAATTCCTGTTTTTAGTAATTTTTTGTACAGGACATTTTTTTTTCTACATTTTAGACAATATATTCATAATATATGTTCAATAAGAATTAAATAATTACTGTATACATTGAGTCTGCCATAGGCATTTCCCTTGGTGCCAGAATTCTCTAGCATCACCATCACTCCTTGCACACTCTCCACCACAATAACTCAGAATGAAACCCACCCACCAGGCTGCTCTGTCCACTGCCAGCCCTGTACATTGTGGATCCATGTTATTTACAATATAGGGCAACATGTCACAAGCTATCATTCAATTCAGAGTCTCTGGGGCTGGGAGCTGACTACTAACTCATCTTCCTTTGACACATGAAGGGGCAAGGATGGGGTTGGAGAACAGGAGAAAGGGACACAGCAAGGGCTCTTCTGTAGTGGAAACTTTCTTTACCCACCTTGTTCAGAAGTGGATTCAGGCTCCATTAGTTGCTTTTTCCACAATCCACAGTACTCTTGGATATGCCCAGGGAATATGCACTAATCAGCCATAACATTATGACCACACGCCATAGCATTATGACTACACACCTAATATTGAGTGAGTCCCCTTTTGAGCCAAAACAACCCTGAATCGTCAAGTCAAAGGCACCAAAATAACATACAAGTGAATGGCAGAACCCATGGTTTCCCAGCAGAACATTGCCGAAAGCATGTCTCTGCCGGCTTGCCTTTTTCCAATAGTGCATCCTGGTACCATCTCTTCCCCAGATGAACAATGCATATACACCCAGGCATCCGCATGATGTAAAAGAAGATGTGATGCGACCAGGCCACCTTCTTCCATTGCTCTGTGGTCCAGTTCTGATTGTCACATGCCCATTGTAGGTACTTTTGGCTGTGGACAGGGTTAGCATGGATACCCTGACCGGTCTGCAGCTATGAAGCCCCCTGCACTGTAATTCAGTCTGTTTTTTGACACCTTTCTGTTAGAACCGGTATTCATTTTTTCAGCAATTTGAGCTACAGTAGTTCTTCTATTGGATTGGACTACACAGGCCAGCAATATCCCCACAAGCATCAATGAGGCTTGACCGTCCATGACTTCGCTGGTTCACTAGTTTTCTTCCCCTGGACCATTTTTGGTAGGTCCTGACCACTGCAGACAGGGAACATCCCACAAGAGCAGTAGTTTTGGAGTTGCTCTTACCCAGTCATCTAGCCATTACAATTTGCCCCTTGTCAAAATCGCTCAAATCCTTACACTTGCTTACATTTTGCTTTAAACACATCAACTTCAGGGACAACATGTTCACTCACACGCTGCCTAAGTATATCTCGCTTACTTCCAGATGACATTCTAACAAGATAATCAATGTTATTACTTTACCTGTCAGTGATTATATCATTATGGCTGATTGGTGTAAGTTCTATTGTTTCTCACCCTCAATTACTCAGAGAGGCCGCTTCTAGCAGGATAGAAGTGACTGGACATGATATCATCACTAGGTGGGGGTCCTCCTTTGTTCTTGGCATGCGGGCTGTCAGATGAGAGCTCAAGGCACCCAGCTTAATCTTAGTGTTATGCCGCGTACACACGATTGGAAATTCGGCCAGCCAAAGACCAATGAGAGCTTTTGGTCGGAAAATGCGACCGTGTGTATGCTCCATCGGAATTTTGCTGGCATTTCCAAAGCAAATTCCTACGCATGCTCGGAAAACGATTCAACGCATGAAGCATTGAACTTAATTTTCTTGGTTCGTCGTAGTGTTGTACGTCACCGCGTTCTTGGCGGTCGAAAGTTCAGAAAACTTTTGTGTGACTGTGTGTATGCAAGCCAAGCTTGAGCGGAATGACAGAAAATCCGCTCGTGTGTACGCAGCATTACTAAACCCAGGACCCTACATTTACTATATCTGGGGGGTTATTTACGAAAGGCAAATCCACTTTGCACTTGAAAGTGCCCTTGGAAGTGCAGTCGCTGTAAATCTGAGGGGTAGATCTGAAATGAGAGGAAGCTCTGCTGATTTTATCATCCAATCATGTGCAAGCTAAAATGCTGTTTTTTTTATTTTCCTTGCATGTCCCCCTTGGATCTACAGCGACTCCACTTCCAAGTGCACTTGCAGTGCAAAGTGGATTTGCCTTTAGTAAATAACCCCCAGGGGCGTCGTTAGGGGGTGGCTAGGGGGGCTGGAGCCCCGAATGTTTCCCTGCAAAGCCCCGAGTCTCGGAATGCCTGCATTCCATGGTTAGCCCCGAGTGCCATCGGCTAATTTCGGCTGCACTCGCTAACAGATCGGTTCCCAGCATCCGAAATTAGCCGAGTGCCATAGCGGCCGAAAGCGGCCGAAATTAGACGAAAGTTGCTGAGTGGCGAGTGCCGCTGGTCCCGCCTTTTGGAGCGGGACGTGTGACGTGACGTCCATCTTAGCCTGCAGGCTCCAGAAGGCGGGAACGCTACATCCCCGCTTGGGCGGGCTGCTCGGCTCTCCTCTCCTCCTTGGCTCCTCTCCCAATGCCTGCATTGCATTGTTAGCCCCGAGTGCCTGCCTGCTTGCTGTGACCGCACATCACGGCCGAGGTAGGTCAGACACAGAGACTACCAGTGTATGTATGTCATTGTCAGTGGGTCAGGCAGGTCAGTATGTGTAGGTCAGTGTGAGTGTGTGTAGGTCATGCAGGTCAGTGGTCAGTGAATGTAGGTCAGTGGTCAGTGTCGGTAGGTCAGTGTAGGTCAGTGGTGTGTGTAGGTCAGTGGTCAGTGTGTGTAGGTGAGTGGTCTGTGGTCAGTGTGTGTAGGTCAGACACAGAGACTACTAGTGTATGTAGGTCAGTGTCAGTAGGTCAGGCAGGTCAGTATGTAGGTCAGTGGTCAGTGTGTGTAGGTCAGTGTGTGTAGGTCAGTGGTCAGTGTAGGTCAGTGTGTAGGTCAGTGGTCAGTGTATGTAGGTCAGTGGTGTGTGTAGGTCAGTGGTCAGTGTGTGTAGGTCAGTGTGTAGGTCAGTAGTCAGTGTGTGGAGGTCAGTGTGTAGGTAGGTCAGTGGTCAGTGTGTGTAGGTCAGTGTGTGTAGGTCAGTGGGTAGTGTCAGTAGGTCAGTGGTCAGTGTATGTAGGTCATGTAGGTCAGTGTGTGGAGGTCAGTGTGTGTAGGTCAGTGTGTGGAGGTCAGTGTGTGGAGGTCAGTGGTCAGTGTGTGGAGGTCAGTGTGTGGAGGTCAGTGTGTGTAGGTCAGTGGTCAGTGTGTGTAGGTCAGTGGTCAGTGTGTGGAGGTCAGGTAGGTCAGTGGTCAGTGTGTGGAGGTCAGTGGTCAGTGTGTGGAGGTCAGTGTGTGTAGGTCAGTGGTCAGTATGTGTAGGTCAGTGTGTGGAGGTCAGTGGTCAGTGTGTGGAGGTCAGTGGTCAGTGTGTGGAGGTCAGTGTATGTAGGTCAGTCAGGTCAGTGTGTGGAGGTCAGTGTGTGTAGGTCAGTGGTCAGTGTAGGTCAGTGTATGTAGGTAGGTCAGTGTGTGGAGGTCAGTGGTCAGTGTGTGTAGGTCAGTGGTCAGTGTGTGTAGGTCAGGCAGGTCAGGCAGGTCAGTGGTCAGTGTGTGGAGGTCAGTGGTCAGTGTGTGTGTAGGTCAGTGTGTGTAGGTCAGTGGTCAGTGTGTAGGTCAGGCACTCAGGCAGGTCAGTGTATGTAGGTCAGTGGTCAGTGTGTAGGTCAGTGGTCAGTGTATGTAGGTCAGTGTGTGTAGGCCAGTGGTCAGTGTATGTAGGTCAGTGTGTGTAGGTCAGTGGTCAGTGTGTGTAGGTCAGTGTGGTCAGTGTGTGTAGGTCAGTGTGTGTAGGTCAGGCAGGTCAGTGTGTGTAGGTCAGTGTGTAGGTCAGTGTATGTGTGTGTAGGTCAGTGTGTGTAGGTCAGCAGTCAGTGTATGTAGGTCAGGCAGGTCAGTGTGTGTAGGTCAGTGTGTGTAGGTCAGTGTGTGTGTGTAGGTCAGTGTATGCCGGTCAGGCAGGTCAGTGTGTGTAGGTCAGTGGTCAGTGTGTGTAGGTCAGGCAGGTCAGTGTGTGTAGGTCAGTGTGTGTAGGTCAGGCACTCAGGCAGGTCAGTGTGTGTAGGTCAGGCAGGTCAGGCAGGTCAGTGTGTGTAGGTCAGGCAGGTCAGTGTGTGTAGGTCAGGCAGGTAGGTCAGTGTGTGTAGGTCAGTGGTATGTGTGTGTAGGTCAGGCAGGTCAGTGTGTGTAGGTCAGGCAGGTCAGTGTGTGTGTGTAGGTCAGTGTGTGTGTAGGTCAGGCAGGTCAGTGTGTGTAGGTCAGGCAGGTCAGTGTGTGTAGGTCAGGCAGGTCAGTGTGTGTAGGTCAGGCGGGTCAGTGTGTGTAGGTCAGGCAGGTCAGGCAGGTCAGTGTGTGTAGGTCAGGCAGGTCAGTGTGTGTAGGTCAGGCAGGTCAGTGTGTGTAGGTCAGGCAGGTCAGTGTGTGTGTAGGTCAGTGTGTGTAGGTCAGTGTGTGTAGGTCAGTGTGTGTAGGTCAGTGGTCAGTGTATGTAGGTCAGTGTGTGTAGGTCAGTGGTCAGTGTATGTAGGTCAGTGGTCAGTGTATGTAGGTCAGTGGTCAGTGTGTGTAGGTCAGTGGTCAGTGTGTAGGTCAGTGGTCAGTGTGTGTGTAGGTCAGTGTGTGTGTAGGTCAGTGTGTGGAGGTCAGGCAGGTCAGTGTGTGTAGCTCAGTGTGTGGAGGTCAGTGGTCAGTGTGTGTAGGTCAGTGGTCAGTGTGTGGAGGTCAGTGTGTGTAGGTCAGTGGTCAGCAGTGGTCAGTGTGTGTAGGTCAGTGTGTGGAGGTCAGTGGTCAGTGTGTGGAGGTCAGTGTATGTAGGTCAGTGGTCAGTGTGTGTAGGTCAGTGTGTGTAGGTCAGTGGTCAGTGTGTGTAGGTCAGTGTGTGGAGGTCAGTGGTCAGTGTGTGGAGGTCAGTGTGTGGAGGTCAGTGGTCAGTGTGTGGAGGTCAGTGTATGTAGGTCAGTGGTCAGTGTGTGGAGGTCAGTGTGTGTAGGTCAGTGTGGTCAGTGTGTGTAGGTCAGTGTATGTAGGTCAGTGGTCAGTGTGTGGAGGTCAGGCAGGTCAGTGTGTGTAGGTCAGTGGTCAGTGTGTGTAGGTCAGGCACTCAGGCAGGTCAGTGGTCAGTGTGTGTAGGTCAGTGGTCAATGGTCAGTGTGTGTGTAGGTCAGTGTGTGTAGGTCAGTGGTCAGTGTATGTGTAGGTCAGTGTGTGTAGGTCAGGCAGGTCAGTGTATGTAGGTCAGGTCAGTGTATGTAGGTCAGTGGTCAGTGTATGTAGGTCAGTGTGTGTAGGTCAGTCAGGTCAGTGTATGTAGGTGAGGTCAGTGTGTGTAGGTCAGTGGTCAGTGTATGTAGGTCAGTGTGTGTAGGTCAGTGTGTGTAGGTCAAGCAGGTCAGTGTATGTAGGTCAGTGTGTGTAGGTCAGGCAGGTCAGTGTGTGTAGGTCAGTGGTCAGTGTATGTAGGTCAGTGTGTGTAGGTCAGTAGTCAGTGTGTGTAGGTCAGTCAGGTCAGTGTGTGTAGGTCAGTGGTCAGTGTGTGTAGGTCAGTGTATGTAGGTCAGGCAGGTCAGTGTGTGTAGGTCAGTGGTCAGTGTGTGTAGGTCAGGCAGGTCAGTGTGTGTAGGTCAGGCAGGTCAGTGTGTAGGTCAGGCAGGTCAGGCAGGTCAGTGTGTGTAGGTCAGGCAGGTCAGTGTGTGTAGGTCAGGCAGGTCAGTGTGTGTAGGTCAGGCAGGTCAGTGTGTGTAGGTCAGGTCAGTGTGTGTAGGTCAGGCAGGTCAGTGTGTGTAGGTCAGTGGTCAGTGTGTGTAGGTCAGTGTGTGTAGGTCAGTCAGGTCAGTGTGTGTAGGTCAGGCAGGTCAGTGTGTGTAGGTCAGGCAGGTCAGTGTGTGTAGGTCAGGCAGGTCAGTGTGTGTAGGTCAGGCAGGTCAGTGTGTGTAGGTCAGGCAGGTCAGTGTGTGTAGGTCAGGCAGGTCAGTGTGTGTAGGTCAGGCACTCAGGCAGGTCAGTGTGTGTAGGTCAGGCAGGTCTGTGTGTGTAGGTCAGGCAGGTCAGTGTGTGTAGGTCAGGCAGGTCAGTGTGTGTAGGTCAGGCAGGCCAGTGGTCATTGTATGTAGGTCATTGTATGTAAGCCACACATCCCCACCACTAGGGATGGGCCCGGTGCTCGATGCGAACCCATGTTCGCATCGAGCACCGGGTGTTCGCTCGCTCGGCGAGCCCAGAACTATTTTGGCCGCTCGCATCACGTTCGTGTGATGCGAGCGGCCCGCAATGCATTGCGGCCGGCGCGGCCGGCGCAGTGCATTGCTGGCTGATGATTGGCCAAGCATGCACTGTGACCCCGCATGCTTGGCCAATCACAGTGCCGGAAACTCGAAGAGCAATAATTGGCTACAGGCAGGACGCCTGTAGCCAATTACAGCTCAGGGGCTTTAGTACACGCCCCCTCTTATAAAAGGCCGCCACGCCGTCGGCGCCGGTCACATGCTGTTCCGGCGTAGATAGAGCAGGATCGTTCTGTGTCACTCTGCTAGATTTAGTTAGAGAGATTTACTTAGAGAGAGAGATTGAGTTAGATAGATTCATTTAGAAAGATTGATTTAGAAAGAGGGGCTTGTAGTGTGTTCGTGGCAGGCAGGCAGAGCTCCTATATTTTGTTCCCAGAAGCACCTATAGGACTTGTAGTGTGTTCGTGGCAGGCAGGCAGAGCTCCTATATTTTGTTCCCAGAAGCACCTATAGGACTTGTAGTGTGTTCGTGGCAGGCAGGCAGAGCTCCTATATTTTGTTCCCAGAAGCACCTATAGGACTTGTAGTGTGTTCGTGGCAGGCAGGCACTGGCAGCAAACAGAGCTCCTATATTTTGTTCCCAGAAGCACCTATAGGACTTGAAGTGTGTTAGTCCCATCACACACACAGAGCTATATTTTCTTCCCAGAAGCACCTATAGGACTTGAAGTGTGTTAGTCCCATCACACAGAGATCATATATTTTGTTCCCAGAGGCACCTATAGGACTTGAAGTGTGTTAGTCCCATCACACAGACCTATATTTTCTTCCCAGAAGCACCTATAGGACTTGAAGTGTGTTAGTCCCATCACACAGAGATCATATATTTTGTTCCCAGAAGCACCTATAGGACTTGAAGTGTGTTAGTCCCATCACACAGACCTATATTTTGTTCCCAGAGGCACCTATAGGACTTGAAGTGTGTTAGTCCCATCACACAGACCTATATTTTCTTCCCAGAAGCACCTATAGGACTTGAAGTGTGTTAGTCCCATCACACAGAGATCATATATTTTGTTCCCAGAGGCACCTATAGGACTTGAAGTGTGTTAGTCCCATCACACAGACCTATATTTTCTTCCCAGAAGCACCTATAGGACTTGAAGTGTGTTAGTCCCATCACACAGAGATCATATATTTTGTTCCCAGAGGCACCTATAGGACTTGAAGTGTGTTAGTCCCATCACACAGACCTATATTTTCTTCCCAGAAGCACCTATAGGACTTGAAGTGTGTTAGTCCCATCACACAGAGATCATATATTTTGTTCCCAGAAGCACCTATAGGACTTGAAGTGTGTTAGTCCCATCACACAGACCTATATTTTCTTCCCAGAAGCACCTATAGGACTTGAAGTGTGTTAGTCCCATCACACAGAGATCATATATTTTGTTCCCAGAGGCACCTATAGGACTTGAAGTGTGTTAGTCCCATCACACAGAGATCATATATTTTGTTCCCAGAGGCACCTATAGGACTTGAAGTGTGTTAGTCCCATCACACAGACCTATATTTTCTTCCCAGAAGCACCTATAGGACTTGAAGTGTGTTAGTCCCATCACACAGAGATCATATATTTTGTTCCCAGAGGCACCTATAGGACTTGAAGTGTGTTAGTCCCATCACACAGACCTATATTTTCTTCCCAGAAGCACCTATAGGACTTGAAGTGTGTTAGTCCCATCACACAGACCTATATTTTCTTCCCAGAAGCACCTATAGGACTTGAAGTGTGTTAGTCCCATCACACAGAGATCATATATTTTGTTCCCAGAAGCACCTATAGGACTTGAAGTGTGTTAGTCCCATCACACAGACCTATATTTTCTTCCCAGAAGCACCTATAGGACTTGAAGTGTGTTAGTCCCATCACACAGACCTATATTTTCTTCCCAGAAGCACCTATAGGACTTGAAGTGTGTTAGTCCCATCACACAGAGATCATATATTTTGTTCCCAGAAGCACCTATAGGACTTGAAGTGTGTTAGTCCCATCACACAGACCTATATTTTCTTCCCAGAAGCACCTATAGGACTTGAAGTGTGTTAGTCCCATCACACAGAGATCATATATTTTGTTCCCAGAAGCACCTATAGGACTTGAAGTGTGTTAGTCCCATCACACAGAGATCATATATTTTGTTCCCAGAGGCACCTATAGGACTTGAAGTGTGTTAGTCCCATCACACAGACCTATATTTTCTTCCCAGAAGCACCTATAGGACTTGAAGTGTGTTAGTCCCATCACACAGAGATCATATATTTTGTCCCAGAGGCACCTATAGGACTTGAAGTGTGTTAGTCCCATCACACAGACCTATATTTTCTTCCCAGAAGCACCTATAGGACTTGAAGTGTGTTAGTCCCATCACACAGAGATCATATATTTTGTTCCCAGAAGCACCTATAGGACTTGAAGTGTGTTAGTCCCATCACACAGACCTATATTTTCTTCCCAGAAGCACCTATAGGACTTGAAGTGTGTTAGTCCCATCACACAGAGATCATATATTTTGTTCCCAGAGGCACCTATAGGACTTGAAGTGTGTTAGTCCCATCACACAGAGATCATATATTTTGTTCCCAGAGGCACCTATAGGACTTGAAGTGTGTTAGTCCCATCACACAGACCTATATTTTCTTCCCAGAAGCACCTATAGGACTTGAAGTGTGTTAGTCCCATCACACAGAGATCATATATTTTGTTCCCAGAGGCACCTATAGGACTTGAAGTGTGTTAGTCCCATCACACAGACCTATATTTTCTTCCCAGAAGCACCTATAGGACTTGAAGTGTGTTAGTCCCATCACACAGACCTATATTTTCTTCCCAGAAGCACCTATAGGACTTGAAGTGTGTTAGTCCCATCACACAGAGATCATATATTTTGTTCCCAGAAGCACCTATAGGACTTGAAGTGTGTTAGTCCCATCACACAGACCTATATTTTCTTCCCAGAAGCACCTATAGGACTTGAAGTGTGTTAGTCCCATCACACAGAGATCATATATTTTGTTCCCAGAAGCACCTATAGGACTTGAAGTGTGTTAGTCCCATCACACAGAGATCATATATTTTGTTCCCAGAAGCACCTATAGGACTTGAAGTGTGTGTTAGTCCCATCACACAGACCTATATTTTCTTCCCAGAAGCACCTATAGGACTTGAAGTGTGTTAGTCCCATCACACAGAGATCATATATTTTGTTCCCAGAAGCACCTATAGGACTTGAAGTGTGTTAGTCCCATCACACAGAGATCATATATTTTGTTCCCAGAGGCACCTATAGGACTTGAAGTGTGTTAGTCCCATCACACAGACCTATATTTTCTTCCCAGAAGCACCTATAGGACTTGAAGTGTGTTAGTCCCATCACACAGAGATCATATATTTTGTTCCCAGAGGCACCTATAGGACTTGAAGTGTGTTAGTCCCATCACACAGACCTATATTTTCTTCCCAGAAGCACCTATAGGACTTGAAGTGTGTTAGTCCCATCACACAGAGATCATATATTTTGTTCCCAGAAGCACCTATAGGACTTGAAGTGTGTTAGTCCCATCACACAGACCTATATTTTCTTCCCAGAAGCACCTATAGGACTTGAAGTGTGTTAGTCCCATCACACAGAGATCATATATTTTGTTCCCAGAGGCACCTATAGGACTTGAAGTGTGTTAGTCCCATCACACAGACCTATATTTTCTTCCCAGAAGCAGCTATAGGACTTGAAGTGTGTTAGTCCCATCACACAAAGATCATATATTTTGTTCCCAGAGCACCTATAGGACTTGAAGTGTGTTAGTCCCATCACACAGAGATCATATATTTTGTTCCCAGAAGCACCTATAGGACTTGAAGTGTGTTAGTCCCATCACACAGACCTATATTTTCTTCCCAGAAGCACCTATAGGACTTGAAGTGTGTTAGTCCCATCACACAGAGATCATATATTTTGTTCCCAGAAGCACCTATAGGACTTGAAGTGTGTTAGTCCCATCACACAGACCTATATTTTCTTCCCAGAAGCACCTATAGGACTTGAAGTGTGTTAGTCCCATCACACAGAGATCATATATTTTGTTCCCAGAAGCACCTATAGGACTTGAAGTGTGTTAGTCCCATCACACAGAGATCATATATTTTGTTCCCAGAGGCACCTATAGGACTTGAAGTGTGTTAGTCCCATCACACAGACCTATATTTTGTTCCCAGAAGCACCTATAGGACTTGAAGTGTGTTAGTCCCATCACACAGAGATCATATATTTTGTTCCCAGAGGCACCTATAGGACTTGAAGTGTGTTAGTCCCATCACACAGACCTATATTTTCTTCCCAGAAGCACCTATAGGACTTGAAGTGTGTTAGTCCCATCACACAGAGATCATATATTTTGTTCCCAGAAGCACCTATAGGACTTGAAGTGTGTTAGTCCCATCACACAGACCTATATTTTCTTCCCAGAAGCACCTATAGGACTTGAAGTGTGTTAGTCCCATCACACAGAGATCATATATTTTGTTCCCAGAGGCACCTATAGGACTTGAAGTGTGTTAGTCCCATCACACAGAGATCATATATTTTGTTCCCAGAGGCACCTATAGGACTTGAAGTGTGTTAGTCCCATCACACAGACCTATATTTTCTTCCCAGAAGCACCTATAGGACTTGAAGTGTGTTAGTCCCATCACACAGAGATCATATATTTTGTTCCCAGAGGCACCTATAGGACTTGAAGTGTGTTAGTCCCATCACACAGACCTATATTTTCTTCCCAGAAGCACCTATAGGACTTGAAGTGTGTTAGTCCCATCACACAGACCTATATTTTCTTCCCAGAAGCACCTATAGGACTTGAAGTGTGTTAGTCCCATCACACAGAGATCATATATTTTGTTCCCAGAAGCACCTATAGGACTTGAAGTGTGTTAGTCCCATCACACAGACCTATATTTTCTTCCCAGAAGCACCTATAGGACTTGAAGTGTGTTAGTCCCATCACACAGACCTATATTTTCTTCCCAGAAGCACCTATAGGACTTGAAGTGTGTTAGTCCCATCACACAGAGATCATATATTTTGTTCCCAGAAGCACCTATAGGACTTGAAGTGTGTTAGTCCCATCACACAGACCTATATTTTCTTCCCAGAAGCACCTATAGGACTTGAAGTGTGTTAGTCCCATCACACAGAGATCATATATTTTGTTCCCAGAAGCACCTATAGGACTTGAAGTGTGTTAGTCCCATCACACAGAGATCATATATTTTGTTCCCAGAGGCACCTATAGGACTTGAAGTGTGTTAGTCCCATCACACAGACCTATATTTTCTTCCCAGAAGCACCTATAGGACTTGAAGTGTGTTAGTCCCATCACACAGAGATCATATATTTTGTTCCCAGAGGCACCTATAGGACTTGAAGTGTGTTAGTCCCATCACACAGACCTATATTTTCTTCCCAGAAGCACCTATAGGACTTGAAGTGTGTTAGTCCCATCACACAGAGATCATATATTTTGTTCCCAGAAGCACCTATAGGACTTGAAGTGTGTTAGTCCCATCACACAGACCTATATTTTCTTCCCAGAAGCACCTATAGGACTTGAAGTGTGTTAGTCCCATCACACAGAGATCATATATTTTGTTCCCAGAGGCACCTATAGGACTTGAAGTGTGTTAGTCCCATCACACAGACCTATATTTTCTTCCCAGAAGCACCTATAGGACTTGAAGTGTGTTAGTCCCATCACACAGAGATCATATATTTTGTTCCCAGAGGCACCTATAGGACTTGAAGTGTGTTAGTCCCATCACACAGACCTATATTTTCTTCCCAGAAGCACCTATAGGACTTGAAGTGTGTTAGTCCCATCACACAGAGATCATATATTTTGTTCCCAGAAGCACCTATAGGACTTGAAGTGTGTTAGTCCCATCACACAGACCTATATTTTCTTCCCAGAAGCACCTATAGGACTTGAAGTGTGTTAGTCCCATCACACAGAGATCATATATTTTGTTCCCAGAGGCACCTATAGGACTTGAAGTGTGTTAGTCCCATCACACAGAGATCCTATATTTTGTTCCCAGAAGCACCTATAGGACTTGAAGTGTGTTAGTCCCATCACACAGAGATCCTCTATTTTCTTTGCAGAAGCACCCATAGGACTTCTAGTGTGTTAGTGGCATCACACAGAGCTCCTATATTTTCTTTGCAGAAGCACCCATAGGACTTCTAGTGTGTTAGTGGCATCACAGAGAGCTCCTATATATTCTTCTCAGCAGCACCCACAGGACTACCGACTACAATGTCTGGAAGACCGCCAAGGGGAGGCAGAGCGTGCAGAGCCAAGAACACAGGGCAGGCAGGCTCTGTTTCTAGTGGACGTGGCCGTGGACGTGGACGTGGTCGTGCATCGTTATCAGCACGTGGCCATGGGACACGCGCGTCTTTGTTTTCGGCAGCTGGACATGTGGAGCCGCATCATGCTGAAGGCTTGGTAGAATGGATGACCAAGCCCTCCTCATCCTCCTCATCCTCTCTCACCCAGGCTCAGGGTACTGGCAGAGCAGCTGCCAACGCGTACTCAATGGCATCATCAGCCACCCCTTCCCTAGACCCACCATGTCCTCCTGAGGAGTCCCCCGAACTCTTTGAGCACAGTGTTGGGTACATGCTCCAGGAGAATGCCCAACGATTCGAAGGCTCAGATGATGATACCCAGCTTGAGGAATCTGGCAGTACTGTTCCACCAGCTGCAGCTTACTGCCAGGTTTGCTCTAGTGGTGAAGAGGGAGGGGATGATGAGGTCACTGACTCCACGTGGGTGCCTGAAGGGAGAGAGGATGAGGAGGAGGACGAGGAGGAGGAGGATGCGGCGTCACATGTCCAACGAGGCAGGTTCCCCCCTGGAGGCCAGGTAGAGGCCAGCACAGCAACTGTACAACACCGCAGAGCTCCGCCTGTGCAGGGCGCTGCCTCTGCACGTTATCAGAAAAGTTCTTTGGTGTGGGCCTTTTTTGAGACGAGTGCATCAGATCGCACCACTGCTATTTGCAATATTTGTCTCAAGCGTATCTCGCGTGGCCAAAACATCAGCCGCTTGGGCACCACAAGCATGACCAGACATATGTCGAACTGCCATGCAGCTCGTTGGCAGGCACACATAAAAGACCCACACCAAAGAACTAAGCGGACCTCTCCTTGCTCCTCATCAGCTGGGATCTCCATCCCCACTACACCTTCAGTCCTCTCTGAAAGCTGCTCTGAGAGGACTGAAGGTGTAGAATTAGGTGTGTCACAACCAAGTACTTGCAGTACACCGACGTCCGATTGCAGCAGGCAAATTTCCCTGCCCCAGCTGCTGGACCGTAGAAAGAAGTACACTCCCAGCCATCCACATGCCCAGCGGTTGAATGCTAGCTTGGCTAAATTGCTAGCACTTCAACTGCTGCCTTTTCAGTTGGTAGACTCGGCCCCCTTCCGTGAGTTTGTTCAATGTGCGGTTCCTCAGTGGCAGGTTCCCAAACGCCACTTTTTCTCACGGAAGGCGATTCCGTCTCTCTACCGGCATGTGGAAGGCAATGTCCATGCCTCGCTGGACAGGGCGGTCAGCGGTAAGGTGCATATTACCGCTGACTCATGGTCCAGCAGGCATGGACAGGGACGGTACCTTTCTTTCACGGCCCATTGGGTCACTCTATTGGCAGCTGGGAGGGATGCAGGACAAGGTGCAGTAGTGTTGGAGGTTGTTCCGCCACCACGCCTCCAAAACGCTACTACTGCTACTGGTTGTGACACACCTCTCTCCTCCACCCCCTCCTCTTCTTCTTCCTCCAGTGCTCTGTCCTTGGAACCAGCGGTGCTCCGTAGGCATACAAGGGGCTACGCAAGTACGCAGGCAAAAAGATGCCATGCCGTGCTTGCGCTGGTGTGTTTGGGGGACAGGAGCCACACTGGGCCAGAGGTTCTGGCAGCTCTGCAGGGGCAGGCCGAGAGGTGGTTGACGCCACGTCAGCTTAAGCCAGGAATGGTCGTTTCTGACAATGGCACCAACCTCCTCTCCGCCCTGCGACAGGGGCAGCTCACCCATGTGCCCTGCATGGCTCACGTCCTCAACCTGGTGGTGCAGCGGTTCTTGGGCAGGTTCCCAGGCTTACAGGATGTCCTGAGGCAGGCCAGGAAAGTCTGTGTGCATTTCCGCCGATCTTATAATGCCAGTGCTCGGCTGACTGAGCTGCAAAAGGAGCTGAACCTGTCCAAGAACCGCCTAATATGTGACATGCCCACCAGGTGGAACTCAACGTTGGCCATGCTGCAGCGACTGCACACGCAGCAGAGGGCCATCAATGAGTACCTTTGCGACTACGGCACCAGGACAGGGTCAGGGGAGCTTGGTTTTTTTTCCCCACGTCAGTGGAGCATGATCAGGGATGCATGCACTGTCCTCTCACCATTTGAGGAGGCCACGAGGATGGTGAGCAGTGACAGTGCATGCATCAGTGACACTGTCCCTCTTGTCCACCTGTTGGAGCATACGCTGCGTGGGATAATGGACAGGGCACTTGAGGCAGAACAGAGGCAGGAAGAGGAGGACTTCCTTGCCTCTCAAGGCCCCCTTTATCCGGACAGTGTTCCTTCTGTCCCACCCATTACACAGGAAGAGGATGAGGAGGAGGAGGAGGAGGAGGAGGATTGTGTGAGCATGGAGGTGGAGCCTGGCACTCAGCATCAGCAGCAGCAGTCTTTTAGGGATGATGTACAGTCCCAACAAACCAGTGGACTTGTACGTGGCTGGGAGGAGCTGGCTGGCGATCATGTCATCCTCAGTGACCCAGAAGACTCCGGACCGAATGCCTCAGCTAACCTACGCTGCATGGCCTCCCTGATCCTGCAAAGCCTGCGGAAGGATCCTCGTGTTCTTCGGATCAAGGAGAGGGACCATTACTGGCTGGCCACTCTCCTTGATCCGCGGTACAAGGGTAAGGTTGCGGACCTTATCTTGCCGTCGCAGAGGGAGCAGAGGATGAGACATCTCAGGGAGGCCTTGCAGAAAGGTCTGTGCAACGCGTTCCCAGAAACTGGGAGGTTACAAACTCCTGGTCCTGGGCGACGAGTTGCTGAGGCTTCGGTCAGTAGCAGAAGGAGCGGTGGGGAAGGTGGACGTCTGACCGATGCGTTCAGACAATTTTTTAGTCCGCAGCCCCAAGGTATGATCGGTTCCAGCAACCATCGCCAGCGTCTGATATACATGGTGCAGGAATACCTTGGGGCAAGGTCAGACTTGGACACCTTTCCCACCGAAAATCCTCTGGCTTACTGGGTCCTGAGGATGGATCACTGGCCAGAGCTTGCACAGTATGCAATTGAGCTACTGGCCTGTCCTGCCTCCAGCGTTCTTTCCGAACGCACATTTAGTGCTGCTGGAGGATTTGTCACCGATCATAGGGTGCGCCTGTCCACCGCCTCGGTTGATCGACTGACCTTCATCAAAATGAATCAGTCTTGGATCACCACCAGCTACCAGGCACCTGAGGCGGATATAACCGAATAATTTATAATGTCACATCCCTTCAAGACTGCCTATGCTGATGCTGAGTGACTGTCCTCTTATGTTCACTGACTATCCTCTTCCTCCTCCTCAATGATCCATGCCACCACACCAGTGCCTAAGGCACAATTTTTCAGCCCCTGTTTAACAGGGGCGTGTACATACAATTTTTATAAAAAAATGCTTCGCAACACGTGTGACTGCTGTGCTCCAAGTACAGTATCTGTGAGGGGTTGCAGTGTTGTGGCACCAGCACCAGTGCCTAAGGCACAATTTTTCAGCCCCTGTATAACAGGGGCGTGTAATTACAATTTTTTAAAAAGATGCTTCGCAACAGGTGTGACTGCTGTGCTCCAAGTACAGTATCTGTGAGGGGTTGCAGTGTTGTGGCACCAGCACCAGTGCCTAAGGCATAATTTTTCAGCCCCTGTATAACAGGGGCGTGTAATTACAAATTTTTTAAAAAGATGCTTCGCAACAGGTGTGACTGCTGTGCTCCAAGTACAGTATCTGTGAGGGGTTGCAGTGTTGTGGCACCAGCACCAATGCCTAAGGCACAATTTTTCAGCCCCTGTTGGGGCATGTAATTACAATTTTTAGGCAATGCTTTGCAACAGGTCTCATTGCTGTGCTCAGAGTACAGTATCCTTGAGGGGTTGCAGTGTTGTGGCACCAGCACCAATGCCTAAGGCACAATTTTTCAGCCCCTGTATAACAGGGGCGTGTAATTACAATTTTTTAAAAAGATGCTTCGCAACAGGTGTGACTGCTGTGCTCCAAGTACAGTATCTGTGAGGGGTTGCAGTGTTGTGGCACCAGCACCAGTGCCTAAGGCACAATTTTTCAGCCCCTGTTTAACAGGGGCGTGTACTTACAATTTTTTAAAGAAATGCTTCGCAACACGTGTGACTGCTGTGCTCCAAGTACAGTATCTGTGAGGGGTTGCAGTGTTGTGGCACCAGCACCAGTGCCTAAGGCACAATTTTTCAGCCCCTGTTTAACAGGGGCGTGTACTTACAATTTTTTAAAAAAATGCTTCGCAACACGTGTGACTGCTGTGCTCCAAGTACAGTATCTGTGAGGGGTTGCAGTGTTGTGGCACCAGCACCAGTGCCTAAGGCACAATTTTTCAGCCCCTGTTTAACAGGGGCGGGTAATTACAAATCTTGATCTAATAGTTCACAGCAGGGTCCATTCCTGCGCCCACCAAGAGTAACTATGAGGCCTACAGTCTTGTGGCAACACCGTCCACCACCACCGCCAAAGGCCCAATTTTTCTGCCCTGTTCATCAGGTGCTTGCAATTAGAAATCTTGATCTAATAACTCACAGCAGGGCCCATTCCTGCGCCCACCAAGAGTAACTGTGAGAGCTTACAGTCTTGTGGCAACACCGTCCACCACCACCACCACCACCACCGCCAAAGGCCCAATTTTTCTGCCCGGTTCAACAGGTGCATGCAAGTACAAATCTTGATCTATTAACTCACAGCAGGGCCCATTCCTGTGCCCACCAGTCTTGTGGCTACACCAACATCTAATAGGGCAAATTTCTGCAGAGTATATACGCCAGGCCCCTACTTTCAAACATCCAACTTACAAACGACTCCTACTTGCAAATGGAAAGAGAAAACAGGAAGTGAGAGGAAATCTACCCCTAGGAAGGGAAATTCTATCCTGTTAGATTTAATTTGGGAAAAAGGTATCTCCTCTCTACTGATACTTTATCACCAATCCTTGTTTCAATTAAAACCCCACTTTTCCAAAAACATTTGTCATTGGGACGGAAAGTGAGGTGACATGTTCTGAACAGATGTGCAAAGACAGCAAATGTTACAGGGGTGATAACCCCTCCCTATGTTCTCCAAAAAGCTTAAAAATAGATTTTTTTGGGATGGAGCTACACTTCATAATGTACCTGTTCAGATTCTACTTAAGAACAAACCTAAAGCCGCAAGTGGTTTTAAATGGCTTCTTTTTTTCCTTTACAAATGTCATTTTGTGCAAGGACAGTTCTAAACACGGGAAACACATGCCACTTCACAGGCATACTTTAGACACCCCCCAGGTACCATATTTAAAGGAAAATGTCACTTTTTTTTTTTCACTTTATGCATCATTAAAATGACTGCTCCCGAAAAAACGTTCGTTTTTAAAAGTTCTTTTTGCATTGATATATGTCTCCTGGGGCAGGACCCGGGTCCCCAAACCTGTTTTATGACATTAACATGCATATTGGCCGTTGTAATTAGCACTTTTGATTTCGAACGTTCGCGTCCATTATAACGTATAGGGTTCGAAAATTCGCGCGAACTTTCGGTCCGTACGAAGGTTCTGGTGCGAACCGAACCCGGGGGTGTTCGGCTCATCCCTACCCACCACCCAGGCCAAAAAAAACCCAGGCAAACCCCCCCCCCCCCGGTTCTTCGACCTCGGGCTAAAGCCCCTGGTCTTTTTGCCACCTAGCAACGCCCCTGCTGCAGAGGATTAACCCATTCCACAGTGAGTATAACAAGCATGCTTTACGGCATATATAGACTGATTTTACTGTTGTGGGTTTAGTAACACTTTAAGTGTCAGTTACTATGGGAGGCACTGTGCACTCTGGTCCCGGTATACTGCCTTTCCAGAGAGGTGGCCCTGTAACTTCAGTCTCCTCCTTTTACACCCATCCATGGGATATCCAGACCAGAGACTCCCCCTGCCTTTCCTCTATGGAGCCTGTCCAGAGATCTCTGTGGTTGATCACCTGAGCTACCAGTTACAGCCAGCCTTCTTGTGCGAGAGGTGTTAACCTCCATACCCATGGGATCTACAAATAACTGTGTCTGCACTGAACTGAACTGAACTATGCTGTTTATTACTAGTGATTTATTCTTATTCATTATTGGCTTAGATATTGTTATTTAGGGCAGTAGTCAGCAACCCTATCCTCAGGGCCCACTAACAGGCCAGGTTTGCAAGATAACTGAAATACATCACAGGTGATATAATTTGCTGCTCAGTGATTGGAGTATTCTAGTCTGCATCTCCCCAAGGTAATACATAAAACCTGGCCTGTTAGTGGGCCCTGAGGACAGGGTTGATGACCACTGATTTAGGGAACTATTGTTATATGGGAACTACCCCTTTGGCAGCCCAGTACTACAAAAACTTCACTGCCTGTTATACTTTGTCCTATGCAAGTTACACATCCCTTTACCATTTTATTGGCATTGTCAATTTATTTTGCATTGATACAGTAACTCCAAAATCCACTTAAGTGTTGTCCTATCATTTGAATGATGCCTACTTCTACTATATCTAGCAGGAAAACTGGCCTTGCATGACCAGCCTATGTTTTTAAATGTACAGGAAAATCTTAGAGGGAAACCAAAGTCCTTGTGCACTTTAATAAATTCGATTTTGACTAGTCTTTTTTAGGGCTGTGGAAATTAAAGATTGATTCCTCGATTAATCGTTCATTTTTTTGATCGATTAAAATTCTTTTGATCGTTACTGATTGAACGTAACGTGTACAGGGGAGGAGCTACACATGACGTCACCCGCTGCTGCCCTACGGAACTAACAGGATTGTAGGCTTTACATGCTGTGTTTTTATCATCTTTATGTGAGTAGTTTGTATTTGAACACAAAAATTAAATCTTATACTTAAGCGGTGAGCACTTAGATCTTTTCTTTCTACCCATGACCTGGCATCCTTGCTGAGATCTAAGGAGACGTGAGAAAAGTTTATGGTCCGTGTTAACCCTTTTGATACCTGCTTGCATGACCATCTGTTTGCACAGGGGTCCATGCCATAAGGTAAGAGTGATTAGTTAGACCGGAGGTGGAGGGATTGTCACGCTACTGTGGAAAAAAAATGACTTACATCAGTGCTACAGTTTGAATTTAAAACTTATTTTTGTGAACTGTGAAGTTAAGTCATGGATTGTGGAAACTAACTAGTGCCGGGTGATTGTATATAGTGTATACCACATTTACCACTGACTAATGCAGAGTTGCAATGCAAGGAGATATGCTAAAAATAGTTGGATCTGTATGTGCGTTATAATTAATTGAAATTATTCGAACACGAAAATTTGAATCAGTAACAGCCCTAGTCTTTTTCACTGTTGCCCATAGTATTCCATCCAGACTCAGCCCAACTGAACAGACGTTCATTTCAGCACTCTCCACAACTGCACTTCCTTCGCTGCCACTAAACTGACATGCACTACTGCACTCGCCGCAACAGCATTAAAGGAATTGACAATGGGTCAACTCTCACTGCGCCATTTGCTATCGCTGCACTGATATGTACTACCCCAGTCACTGCCACTGCACCAACACACACTTCTGCACTGTCAAAACACTGAGACACACTACGTCACCACTAAGCCAGATCACGACTGATGCCAGCTCACCATGCCATGGTTTCATTACACTCCACAGGGTATATTTATCAAATACATGCACATTCCCACATTTAGCATTTACCAGTGCTTGTCCTCTTAATACATCTTCATTAAAACATGATCCCACAGCAGGTAGACAGCAAATCTGGACAAATATGAGCTGGTGAGATTGAGCATGTCAAATCTAATGAAAAATCATATAAGAAATCAAAGATGTGTTTCTTAAAAACCTTGAATGTTTGAAAGCAACTAGTGCTGACCATTGTTCATTTTGTCATTTTGTAAACTGATATATAAAGTATAGAGAAGCGCTTCATAAATAAACCACTTTTGCAACCTTTAAAAAGTGCATACATTAAAATAAAATTTATTTTGTTATTATTATTATTATTAGAAATAATAAAGTGACTCTGTGCTATTAATTCATTGTAATAAGAAACCCCTAAAGTGATTGTAAACATAGTTTCTTTTTTAATTTATTTAAATATCAGACATGTTAAACTTACCTGCTTTGTGAATGGTTTTGCACAGAACAGCCCCGATCCTCCTCTTCTGAGGTCCCCCACCAGTGCTCTGGGCTCCACCACACCCCCTCTCTCACACGCTGAGTACCCCAATTGCAAGTTGCTTGCTATCAGGGCAATTGTGGGTGCTTGATCCTGAGACACAAAGATTGTGACTCAGCCCCACCCCCTGCTCCCTCATCATTGGCCCTGATTGATAGCATCGGGAACCAATGGCTCCTGCTGCTGTAGCTGAGCCAATGAGAAGCGTGACAGGCTCGGCTATCCTGCACATTAGTGGATCGAGATCAGGCTCAGGTATATATTGGGGGGGGGGGGCTGTGGAAGGAGCTATATGCAGAAAGTTTTTTTACCTTACTGCAAATAATACAGTAAGGTATGAGAGCCAGACCTGGGCTGAATCTGGGTCAGGGTTGAGAGACTCAGGGAGGCTGGGGTGACAGCTCTTCTGGTGCCTCCCCCTATTTTCTGGAACCTTTGAGAAGCTTCCATATGTAGTGAGTGGAGGCTAGGGGGAGCTGCTTGGCATATTTATGAGGTCCTTGACAAATCCCCAGCAGAAAGGGGCTGGAAGGTGGCCTGTTTACCTCATAAATAGCCATGTGTCATGCCATCAGGGGAAGTCAGGTGGAACATGGGGTTCAAGATCTAAAGAGGCTGTCGGAGGCCCTAGCAGGGCGCCTCCTAGTCTGGGAGGGTAGACCTAGGGCCTGGGGCTCGGATGCTGGAAGGATCCCCCCACAACACAAGGAGGAATCCCTTCCTAGATGCACAGGAGCAAAGAGAGAGGACAACAGGAACAGGTCAGCACATCTGGGAGATCTCCCGAGAAGTCAGCCGGTGGGCTGGTGAGTAATCAGTCTGGTAGGACTGTGGAGAGAGAGTCAGTCTGGGAGGACTGTGGAGAAGTTAGCCAGGAGTGCCAGTGAAAGGCGGGTTGGCAGTGCTTAAAGAGGTAGTGCTGGGATCAGTAGCCACAGTGATTAATGCTGGACAGTGACACTGAACTCTGCTACACAACCAAGGGGCCTCGGGTTCCGGCCAATAACAGGCTTTTGCTATAATCTGACAGTGCTGTGTCAGATCCATTATCAGTGTGCCAGTGGAGTTCTGCAAGCAAGTGAGTGCTGGAGGAAGCAGAGGAGTGTATATAGACTGTATATAGGAAGTTGTCCCTGAAGTTGTTCTGAAGTCACGTGGGCATCCCATAACTCCCAATCTCCATCCAAGTTCTAATCCCTCAATAAAAAAACAAAAACAAAGTACTGGACAGTTTTTTGACTCTGAAATGACTGTGAAAATGTGGTGTACCTGGCTGTGCAGGGTGGGGGATCCCAATCTACTTGCGGCTCCTAAGGGGGTGTGCTACATGTATAATGTGCAAAAAAAAAATGCTTTTGTATTTATAGAAAAAGTGTCTCTGAGTTTAAATAGTGCTTCAAACTGTTTTTTTCAAATTCATCAAAATGAAGTGCTTTAATAAAAGTATTGCTTACAAAAATGCATGTTTTCTTGCACACTATAAGCACAGAGTCACTTTCAATGTTGATGAAATTTATTATTAAGAATGCAGAGTCATTTTATTATTTGTAAGCAAGTTGTGAAGCAGCAACTTTTTTAAAAGGTTGAATAAATCTTTTTTTTTATAGGAAGTGCTACACTATTTTTTATGTATTGGTTTAATTCTGTGGTTTAAGCAGTGGCGGCTGGTGTTTTTTTTTTGGGGGGGGCGGAAGACAATGCACCCACAGCCACCCCCTCCGGTCGGTCAGGCCACCCGTACCCCCACACGGGGGTGTTTTAGCAGCTTTCAGCAGATCAATATATTACTAATGCCATATCTATTGGTAATAGCGCAGGTGTTTCTAATTAGAAATCATATTGTAAATAGGGTGATTGTTTATGTGACATAAATTCAAAATATCGAAAAAATTATATATTTTTTAAAGGTATTGTTAGCATAAAAAATAAATTTAAGTGGATTTTATCCATGTTAGTCCACATCTAGGAAAATATATTCTTTGTTAAAGATAAAGCGCCATCTTGTGACTAATTTGAGTACTTCACTGTATATTTAAAGAGTAGGTAACTTTATATATTTTTTATTTTTTGGATAGAAAGGTAGGATTTTAGAACCCCGGTAAGGGTTTTTGTTGCTGCCTATGTCTTAAGGAGATGTGAAGAGTCTGTTCCCCTGCAAGACAGTGAAGATCAGACAAAGGAGAGGTGGGGCAGGTTAGTATAAACCTCTTCTTTTGTTGGTAGTGCTTTTCTATACATTGGAGTTGCTTTATTAAAAGGCAAACATGCAAAATGCAATCATGTATGACAGTCATATTTATTTTTTTTAAATAATTTTTATTTTTCATTTATAAAACATACAAACAACACCGTACATTAGCACACCCGATACCTGGCCACAGCACCAGATAAGAGACACATGCAGGGATCACGGGGAAGCATTACATTACATAGGAATATCAGATTCTGCCAATCATTTAGCCCACACTCTGTCATATTTTTTTGGACAGCCTGTCAAGAAAGGCTTTCCAGCAACCATAGTGACAGAAGAATACCTGTGCGCAGGTTCCCCATTAGAAGAGTCGTTTGGTGCACGCGCATTTGCAACGGCACAAATTATGACACGCGTACGCGCACGGGGGCGCGCGCACTTCGTGACAGTGCTTGGCACCAAGATGCGCTATTTAAAGGAGACTGACGCCTTACTGCCTTGCTGTCCGGTCTACAGCGTTTCCTGAGACCCTTGCTACTCGTTTACTCTGCACATCCGATTCCTGTTTGACCCGGCTTGTTCTTGACCATCCCTGCCTGCTGCCCATCTCAGATCCCGGCTTGTCCTGACTACTCTTCTGCTGCTCCTTCTGGCCTGTTGCAGCCTGCCACCAGCTGCCAGTCTCCTCAGCCTGCCACCTGCTGCCAGTCTCCTCTCAGTTGCATCGGAGGTCCGGACCAGCCCCTGCATCAGCTAACCTGTCAGCCACTTGTGCCCCTTTGCACTGCTCTATCAGGGGAGCCAGAGGTATAGGAGAGGCCGCTCCCTGCATACTGGGCTCATCTTGCTGGACTCACCCAGGCCGTTAAACACTTGCAAGAGGGCTATACCCGCCTGGAGGAACGTGTTCAGGTCCTGTCTTCCTCTGCTCCCTCCACATCGGCGATGTCCGCTGCACCCACTGTGGTGATTATGCCACCTGAACCCAAGGTCCCCACCCCTGAAAGATTCTCTGGGGAACGTAGTAAATTCAGGGCATTTCGCAATGCCTGTGAACTTTTCTTTGCTCTGCAGCCAAGGACTTTTTCCCTTGAATCCACCAAGGTGGGCTTTATCATCTCCCTGTTGTTAGGGGAGCCTCAGTCATGGGCCCACCGCCTGCTGGAGCATAAGGATGTCTCTCTCAACAGCTTGAGCACCTTCTTTCACGCCATGTCTCTACCTTATGAGGACCCGCAACAGACAGCTACCACAGAAGCAGCTCTACATACCCTCAAGCAGGGCCGCAGAGCGGCCGAAGACTATGTATCAGAGTTCAGGCGTTGGAGTACCGACACAAACTGGAACGACGCCGCCCTGTGTTACCAGTTTCACATGGGCCTTTCTGAACCATTAAAGATGAACTGGCTTGAGTGGGCATCCCAGAGACTCTAGACGCCCTCATCAACCTATCTATTTAAATAGACAGACGTCTAAGAGAACGAAGATCAGAGCGAACATCCGGTCCCTCTATTCCAGTATGGATGCTCCCACGTGTGCCTAGTTTCCCTCACTCTGCCTTCTCAGAACTGATGCAGTTGGGCTTGCTTCGCCCCTTCACTTACACCTGAGGAATGTCAACGCCGGCGGGTCAACAATCTCTGCCTCTATTGTGGGGAACCTGGACACTGTGTGAGGACTTGCCCTGCAAAGCTCCGTAAGTGCTTTTTCATCTCTCCTGCTCTTAAACCTGCATTGCTAAACAACACCTCTCATCTGGCTGTCTCCATTTCCTTACAGCTTCCAGGAGGGAATACTCTGGTCACCGCTATAGTTGATTCAGGAGCCTGCAGCTGCTTTATGGACTTACCTTTTGCCACCCGATACCAATAACTTCTGCGGCCTAGGACAAAGGGACTTTCTGTACATTTGGCCGATGGATCAGCTATTAAGTCGGGGCCAGTCACGCAAGAAACTGTTCCTCTAAACACCACCATTGACAGTAACCATCAAGAACTACTGTGTCTAGATGTCATTGAATCCCCACTGTTCCCCATCATACTAGGCATGCCTTGGCTGAGAGCTCACAACCCACAAATTGATTGGATCTCAGGGAGGATCAGTTTTCTCTCTCCATACTGCCACCAACACTGCTTACAGGAAGTTGTTGATGTTCTGTCTCCTTTGCTATGTTTGGAATCAGATGCTGAAACCCGCCAAGCTGTCCCAGAGTTCTACCACAGTTTCTTGGATGTTTTCAGCAAGAAAGGTGCTGAGATTCTTCCCCCACATAGGCCCTATGACTGCCCAATCAAACTCACCCCGGAGCAGAAATTTCTTTTGGGAGAACCTACCCATTAACAGAACTGGAATTAGGGACCCTAAAAACCTACATAGATGACAACCTGGAAAAGGGGTTTATTCGTCCTTCCGCCTCCTCGGCAGGAGCAGGGGTTTTCTTTGTAGAGAAGAAGGACCACTCTCTTTGTCCCTGCGTAGATTATTGGGAGCTCAATAAAATTACGATCAAAAACCGGTACCCCCTTCCTCTGGTACCCGAACTGTTTCACAGACTTGGAATATTCACTAAACTGGATCCTCGTGGAGCTTACAACTTAGTTCGTATCCGAAGTTGGTGACGAATGGAAAACTGCTTTCCGCACTCGGTTTGGGTACTTTGAATATTTAGTGATGCCCTTTGGTCTATGCGACTGATCCTAGCCTTTAAAAGGTTACACCCAAGAAAGATGGTTCATTTGGGCAGCCGGTGCACAGGTACCCCATTAGAAGAGCCGTTCGGCGCATGCGCCACGGCATGAATGATGGCGCGCGCACTTCGTGACAACGCTTGGCGCCAAGATGCGCTATTTAAAGGAGACTGACGCCTTGCTGCCTTGCTGTCCGGTCTCCAGCGTTTCCTGAGACCCTTGCTACTCGTTTACTCTACGCATCTGATTCCTGTTTGACCCGGCTTGTTCTTGACCATCCCTGCCTGCTGCCCGTCTCCGATCCCGGCTTGTCCTGACTACTCTTCTGCTGCTCCTTTCGGCCTGTTTGCTGCCCGCCTGCTACCGAACTGTCTAGTACCTTGACTCCTCTTTGCATCTGTTCCTGTACCTGATTTACCCGCCAGTGTTTGACCCGGCTTGCCTGCACCTGCTTGTGATCTGACTACAGAACACCTCCCTACTGTCTGCTGTATCCAGCTTCCAGTCTGATCCTGCTTCCTGCCGGACTACTGTTCCAGCCTGCCACAAGCTGCCAGTCTCCTTGATGTGATCTACCAGCCTCCTGATGACTTCTCTGCCTGGCTACCCTACTTTCTTTCTTCTGAAACTCCCACAATCATTCTCGGTGACTTCAACATCCCTGTTAATGATAACACCCCTGCTGCTTCTAAACTTCTCAGTGTAATTGCCTCTTTTGGCCACCTCCTTTCCTGTCCCTCCAACTGCCACTTTAACCCTTCTCTTCTCTATTCTGCTACTGACGGCCACTACTTTATGATAAAATCTCACCCCTGTCTTGCCCCAACCTAGCCACTTCTGTCTACAACAGTTCACTGTCATCCTTCCTGGACACACTTGCCCCACTCACTACACACAGAATCAGCCCTGACCCCTACAACCATGAAAAAAACGATGACATCAGAAGTCTCAAAAAACATAGCTACACTTATAAACATCTGTGGCGTAAGACTAAGTATCAGAAAGATTTCAACCATTATAAATCTGCCCTCCAAAAATACAATTCTTGCCTCCACATCGCCAAGCAGATTTATTTTACCACTCTCGTTAACACTCTCTCATCCAGTCCTCATCAACTCTTCTCTACCTTTAACTCTCTACTTCGTCCTCCACTACCTCCACCCACTAACTCATTCACTGCCCAGGAGATTGCCAATCACTTCAAAAATAATATTGATACGATTTGTGATCACGAGATCTCCACTGTACAGATAGCTCCCCTCACTTAACAAGCCATGTCCACAGGTACACTCAATACTATAAGTTGCTATACTTTTTTCTAATGCCCACCTAACCACCTGCCCCCTGGAGCTTGTTCTCTTGCAAATACTTACGGTCAGCCTCTGGCTATATACTACACTCAACCCCTTCAGTTTGGATTTCACCCTCAACATTCCACAGAAACTGCTCTCCTAAAACTCACATACAACACAGAGATGGTATTGTGACAATTAGTCAAGAGGGTCCAAAACACATGGCCCTATACTCACCAAAGGCTGGATCAGACTACCAAATGCTGAATACCCAGAGGTGGCAGTAATGGAAAACCCAACCCAACAGAGCACAAACGGGGGGCAGACATGGCTGGGATGGGGGTGTGTGTCACCAAAGATCTCCCAGTATCCATTAATAATGTCAACTGAAACATAAATGCATATGTATTAATAGATGCTGTCGTTACAGCCTAGAAGTAAAGTAGTATATGATATAAGTATCTATATGCATGAACCAATCTGGTTCAATAATGGTATGGGATTAGAATCTAGGGGACAATAGAAAAAATACTCTCTGTTACAAATACTACATTTTCAAACCCAAAAATCTATTTTTTTCCGTAAAAGCGTATTCTACGAACACGGAGATAAGAGTGGGAAACAGCTTGCTAGAGCTTTAAGGATTGCGACAATAGCAAACCATATTCATGCTATTCGCAACAAAGCAGGCACACTTGAACACAAACCTGAAAAAATAGCAGGACTCTTTCACGAGTTTTACTCCAAATTATATGACTTGCCTCCACAACACAAACCTGCACATGTACAATACCCGAGAGCGGACATGATCCAAGACTTCCTGAAGAATAGCAAAATCCCCTCCCTACACACAGAGGACACAAACAATTTAGATGAACTCATTACCATTATAGAATTACAAGAAGCAATTAAGGATTTAAAAACAGGGAAAAGCTTTGGTCCTGACGGATTCACATCCCAATATTATAAAACTTACACACAGCTACTCTCCAAACCCCTTGTAAAGGCTTTCAATCACCTAGCTAAACGTGATAATGACTCCAACTCCCTCCTCATGGCACACATAGCAGTTATTCCTAAACCAGACAAAGACCACACAGATTGTGCAAACTTTAGACCAATATCACTCTTGAATGTAGACATCAAATTACTGGCAAAAATCTTAGCCAATAGATTAAAACCCCTCCTCTCAAAAATCATTGGACCAGAACAAGTGGGCTTTATGCCCGGCAGAGAGGCTAGGGATAACATCACCAAAGCTTTGAATCTAATTCACTACGCCCATGACTCCAGAATCGAAGGCCTTCTGGTGTCCACAGATGCCGAGAAGGCCTTCGATAGAGTTTCCTGGAAATATATGTTTGCCACTTGCAACCACATAGGACTGGGTGGAAATATGTTGAATTGGATTAAAGCCCTCTACCAAAATCCACAGGCCAAAATCAAAATTAACAATACACTATCTGACCCGATCCACATACACAACGGCACACAACAGGGCTGCCCCCTTTCTCCACTACTCTTCATCTTAACACTTGAACCACTCATTAGAACTATAAATCTGACCCCCGAAATCAATGGCTTTGAAATACACAAAAGAGAATATAAAATAGCAGCTTATGTGGATGACCTCTTGTTCTTCATCACACAACCCCATCTATCTTTACCTAATCTCATAAAAATCTTTTCAACATTTGGTTTCATATCTAACTTCAAAGTAAACCAATCTAAATCTGAGGCACTCAATCTCAACCTCCCACCAGATAAACTCGAACGCCTTAAAGGAAATTACAAATTTAAATGGGAACAAAATACACTTAAACACTTAGGAATCAAGTTAACACCTAATATTGTGTCTCTTTATTCAACAAATTTCACCCCTCTGATAAACTCACTAACCAAAGACCTTCAAAAATGGACCCCCAAATTGTTCTCATGGTTCGGTAGAGCCACGATTTTAAAAATGACAATCCTCCCAAGACTACTATATTTTTATAATGCACTACCTATTCCAGTACTCAATTCCTTCCTTTTCAAATTATTGACTCTACAAAGAAGTTTCTTATGGGCCAACAAAAGACCTAGGACAAATTTCCGCCTACAAACATTGCCCAAAAGCAAAGGAGGCATAGGTCTTCCTGACTTCAAAAAGTACTATTATGCCACACATATTACCAGAATAATTGACTGGCACTGCCACAGCCAAGTCAAGGATTGGGTACAACTCGAATACCACCACAACAAACAGCAAATACTATATTACCCCTGGTATCTTCACTCTAAGTCCACCAGAAACATAACACACCCCCTGGTAGCTAATACACTAAACATATGGCATAAAATCGCCCCACAATATAAACTTGCCACTATCCCAGGCCCACTGACCCCACTTGCCAATAACCCTGACTTCCTACCAGGTTTAAATCAGAAAACATTACCATCCCCAGGTTGTAACTCAAAACTCTTAGCCACCCACTGCATTAATGGAAACAAAGTCAAATCACTAGAAACTCTCAAAACAGTATTTGGAGATTTATTTTCAAATCTCTGGTTTTATACGCAGATAAAAGACTTCCTACTCAATAGTAAACACAAAGCCTAATTTTGCCAAAGGTTAACACCTCTAGAAGACATTTGTTATAAGGGTTCCCAGATCTTTAAAACAACCTCATTAGCATACAGGTGGTTAACCCACCCATCACAAAATGAAAAACCAAACCAAAAAGAAAAATGGGAAACTGACCTAGGCATCAACATAAGTGACCCCCAATGGGAAAAAGCATGCATTCTAGCACATAAGTGCTCACTTAGCTCAAGGTATCAAGAAATTTCTTACAAAATCCTCACACAGTGGTATATGACTCCGCAAAAGACTAAAAAGTGGTTTCACACAGGCTCAGACACATGCTGGCGCTGTGAAAAAGAAACAGGTTCATTCATGCATATATGGTGGAGGTGTCCCCCAATCCTTGACTACTGGAATAAAATCACTACATGGATTAGACACATAACAGATACTAAGATTATATTAGATGCTGCTGCCTGTCTACTACACATTAATTCCTTTACAATAAGTAAATACAAGAAGTCCTTATCTAGGCATCTACTAACAGCAGCCAAATGTTCAATCCCCTTGCACTGGAAATCCACTCACGTCCCAACAGTCAACGATTGGCTTGACAGAGTCCATTACATGTATAAAATGGAAGAAATATTGGCGATGATAAAGGAAAATAGTACCAGCTTTAACAAAATATTTGTCCCAATAGCATTAACAGGCCCTTGGGGTTCCCTGGCGCCCAAAACAGATTTACCTACCACACTTATTAGTATTACTATTATTTTTCCAATAAATTAATTAATGAATTAATTTTTTTATCTATAACTTAATTTCATTATGTTACATTTAGTAACCAATTCCTATCTCCTCCTCAATCCTTCCCCTTCCTTCCCCTCTCTCCCCCTTAATTAACCTACCTCAAGTTTCCTATTATTTCCCATCCTCTCCTTCCACGTACTATACAATAATTTCATAAGATTTATGCATTCATATAACTGCAATGATAAAAGCTATAATGTTATATTGTTTAAAATGACAGTATTTTTCTCATGTTCTCCATTCTACATATATACATATCTACAATATCTACATATTGTGTCAATGTATGCTACTTTTTCAATAAAATTACTTTGATTGTGAAAAAAAAAAAAAAAGAAAATGACACAAACAGTGTGATAGAGTGTGCATCCAAGTCCATTGTGTATGTCAGCTAAAATAAGAATATATGTATATTAGTTGGTACTATACCAACAGAGTAACCATGAAGTATACAATGTACTGTATTTATCGGTGTATAACATGCACCCCAAGTTTAGGAGGGCATTTTAAGGAAAAAAAGTTTTAGGAGGGAAGTTTAGGAAAAAAATAAAAACTTACATTTAAGCGACATTTGCAGCTTGCCCAGCGTCCTTTGCAGCTTGCCAGTGTCATTTGCAGCTTGCCCAGAGTCATTTGCAGCTTCCCAGTGTCATTTGCAGCTATCCAGTGTCATTTGCAGCTTGCCATTGTCATTTGCAGCTTGCCCAGCGTCGTTTGCAGCCTTGCCCACGTTCAAATTTCCCGCCGCTGAGACAGACCGAGCGAGCGCCGCAGAAAAATACAGAGCGCCGCTGAAAAAGACCGAGCTCCGACGAAAAAGGCCGAGCTGCGGCCTGCTGGGCGGGACTGCGAGCGAAGCCGAGCCGAGTACACGGTACAGTCGGCTCGGTCTTTTTTGGCAGCACTCGCTCCAGAAACAGCAGGGAGGCAGGACTGCGAGCGGAGCTGAGCAGTCGGCTCGGTCTTTTTCGGCGGCGCTCAGTCTTTTTCGGCGGCGCTCTGTATTTTTTGGCGGTGCTTGCTATTTTTCAGCGCCACTTGATATTTTTGGGTCACAGACAATCGGGATCGGCGTATAACACGCACCCACAACTTTCCACCGATTTTAAGGGGGGAAAAGTGCGTGTTATACGCCGATAAATACGGTAATGAAAAAAAAAAATATATATATATATATATATATATATATATATATATATATATATATATATACATATGAACCAATGTTGTTCAAAGCTAGATGGACTTGGAAACTCGGAGACAGTGAAATAAATGAGATGAATGTGTAATGGTGTGTGCATGAATGAACCATGTGAGTAAACATAATAATGCGATACCAGCGCCTCGTTCTAAGGTAAATATATCATAATGAGCTAGTATGCGCTGCATACTAGCTCATTATGCCTTTGCTTTGCAGGTTTTCTTGTTTTTTTTAAAAAAATGTGCAGGTTTACTACCGCTTTAAGTGCTCAAATGTGAAGGGAGTGAATGGATGATTAGCATCCATCAAGGAGTGTGGACTCACCTTGAATGAAGTGAAACTGCTGCATGTGAGGGAAACAGGAAGTGACATACAGATCCCAGCCATGACTAACCCCCACTTTATAGCCTCAGAGGGCCCAGTGAGCTCCGCCTCCAACGCCATGTGTGCGTGACAAGGCAAGCAGACGTGAATGACGCCGCTAAAAAATGGGGCGTACCTGTGCAGACGCCCCAGCCACACGTGCTGACATACCACACAATAGCGAGCCGACGCTGCATCCTCATGCATCGCCCAGTGGGCGTGGTTGCAAGGCGCTGATGTGTAGGTGGCCCCACCCATCCAAGGGCAGGGGGGGACAGCAGGAGGTATGAAAACCTCCCTTGTACACATTGCAGCGCCCGAGCCGGACGATAACCAACGCCACCAACGGGGAACAGCACCAAGAACCTAGATCAGCCCATGGGAGATGCGGTACCTAGGTGTTGGACGAAATGGTTGAAAGGGCTACGGAATAGAATAATTGTATGTAATGAATAATTGGCTAATGGTGGCAGAAGACCAGGTTTGGGCTAAATGGCTGTCTTCCACCCAGGTTCAATTGACAAAAAGGAAAAGGTCTGGTGTCCCCCGCAAACCACCTCCACCCCAATATATGCAACAAAATACAGGAAATCGCCCCGGGACTTTAAATGAGGTGAATGCAGTTAGCCAACAATTGACAGAGTAAATGCAGTCTCAAAATTTACTAAAATTGTCATGCAAACATAGACAACATGAATCATAGCCAAGCCACTGAAATGATACATACAGTAAAAAATGTCATTACACGTATCATATGGTATATATGGTATAAAATGTAAATTGCAAAGTACACAGGCATGAAAAGTATCCCAACGCGTTTCACAAGACCAGAATAGACTTCTCTGAAGAGAAGGGTTTTCAGGGATTGCCTAAAGGTGGACAGAGTAGGAGATAGTGGGACAGATTGAGCTAGAGAGTTCCAGAGGATGAGAGATGTTCGGGAGAAGTCCTAGAGGTGAGCATGGGAGGAGGTGACAAAAGGGAGCTAGAGAGCAGGACATCTTGGGAGGAACAAAGAAAAATATTGTTGGTATATTGAGACTAGGTTAATGATGTAGCTGTGGGCAGAGGTGTGGATGGCTTTGTAACTTGTTGTTAATATTTTTAATTTAATTTGGTGGGTGAGTGGAAGCCAGTGGAGGGATTTTTAGAGAGGGGCTGCAGACACTGAGTGATTGGTAAGGTGGATGAGCCTGACAGCTGCAATCCAATGAGGAGGGAGTTGCAGTAGTCGAGGTGAGAGATGACCAGAGATTGAATTAAAAGCTTTGTGGTGTCATTGGTTAGTAACAAAATACAGGAAATCGGACTTGAAATGAGGTGAATGTGGTTAGCCAACAATTGACCGAGTAAATTCAGTCTCAAAATGTATTAAAATTGTCATGCAAACAAAGACAACATGAATCATAGCAAAGCCACTGAAATGATACATACAGAAAAAATTTCATTACACGTATCATGGTATAAAATGTAGATTGCAAAGTACACAGGCATGAAAAGTATTCCAACGCGTTTTGCAAGACGATGTTCACTTCATCAAGGGTTAGATGCATGTGTAGTACATCTGTAGGGGGGTATAATGAACCAAATAAGTATCAACACAGAGATGGTATTGTGACAATTAGTCAAAAACACATGGCCCTATACTCACCAAAGGCTGCATCAGTCTACCAAATGCTGAATACCCAGAGGCGGCAGGTACATAGTTACATAGTAGGTGAGATTGAAAAAAGACATCCATCAAGTCCAACCTATGTGTGTGATTATATGTCAGTATTACATTGTATATCCCTGTATGTTGCGGTTGTTCAGGTGCTTATCTAATCGTTTTTTGAAACTATTGATGCCCCCCCCCGCTGAAACCACCACATGTGGAAGGGAATTCCACATCCTTGTCGCTCTTACAGTAAAGAACCCTCTACACAGTTTAAGGTTAAACCTCTTTTCTTCAAATTTTTTTTTTTTGTAAAATCTTTTTTATTAAGTTTTTCATTAACACGTAAACTTGCCCATGCAGGGGCCAAACATTGCCCACGCAGGGGCAAATCCTCTGATGCGGCAACAGCCACAACAGGGTACATCATATAACAGAAACAAACTGCCTCTGAAGCAGCAACAGACCGCAACAGGGCAGACCAATATAAACATAACCTTACTTATCTATACCCCAATGTGGGGAGAGGTTAGTTCAAGAAATTCTGTGCTCAATATTGTAATGACAGGATAATGTTACATGAGGGTACTTGGGTCAATTTACTATCATATCATAACCGTGATGTTAATCTAGGAATTGGTCACTGCATCAGTTGCCGTAGTGGTATCATCTAACCAACAGGTCCACACTTTTTCAAATTTTTGCGGGCAACCCCTGCCCGAGTAGGTGGCTTTATACAGGGGGCAAACTGGCATTTACTAGGTTTTTCCAGAACCTGACAGAAGGGGGAGTCTTTTCTTCTAATTTTAATGAGTGGTCACGTGTCTTATTAAACTCCCTTCCGTGAAAAGGTTTTATCCCTATTGTGGGGTCACTAGTATGGTATTTCTAAATTTAAATCATATCCCCTCTCAAGCGTCTCTTCTCCAGAGAGAATAAGTTCAGTGCTCGCAACCTTTCCTCATATCTAATATCCTCCAGACCCTTTATTAGCTTTGTTGCCCGTCTTTGTACTTGCTCCATTTCCAGTACATCCTTCCTGAGGACTGGTGCCCAGAACTGGACAGCATACTCCAGGTGAGGCCGGACCAAAGTCTTGTAGAGCGGGAGAATTATCGCTTTATCCCTGGAGTTAATCCCCTTTTTAATGCATGCCAATATTCTGTTTGCTTTGTTAGCAGCAGCTTGGCATTGCATGCCATTGCTGAGCCTATCATCTACTAGGACCCCCCAGGTGCTTTTCCATTCTAGATTCCCCTAGAGGTTCACCCCCTAGTGAGTAGATTGCATTCATATTTTTGCCACCCAAATGCATTATTTTACATTTTTCTATATTAAACCTCATTTGCCTTGTAGTTGCCCACCCCATTAATTTGTTCAGATCTTCTTGCAAGGTTTCTACATCCTGTGGAGAAGTTATTGCCCTGCTTAACTTATGCTGGCCATACACTATACAAAAAATCGGCCGAAATTCGGTAATTAGACCGTTCGCTTGTTTTTTTCGGCCAGTTAATTGGCACAAAATCGATAATCGTTTGGACGTTTTTGAGCCGAAATACCGAAGGACAAGGTTGGAAATTTTATGCCGAACGAGCGATAAATTGAAAGGTTAATGTGTTTCCCGTCCGACCTGTCTGCCCTAGGTATATTTAAAAAAACGAAGATAAAATGTATTTATTTATGTCCAATGAACGATTTATCGGTCATTACATGATGGCACTATCATTTGCGCTCGCGGCCGAACGTTCGTTTTTCGAAAATGGGTTTGACCGATCTTTCGTATAGTTTATGGCCAGCATTAGTGTCATCCGTAAATACAGAGATTGAACTGTTTACCCCATCCTACAGGTGGTTGATGAACAAATTAAACAGGATTGGTCCCAGCACAGAACCCTGGGGGGGGGGGCCACTTCCCATCCCTGACCATTCCGAGTATTCCCCATTTATCACCACCCTCTGAACTCGTACTTGTAGCCAGTTTTCAATCCCTGTACTCACGCTATGGTCCATTCCAATGGACCTTACTTTGTACAGTAAATGTTTATGGGGAGCTGTGTCAAATGCTTTTGCAAAATCCAGATACACCATGTCTATGGGCCTTTATCTAGATGGCAGCTCACCCCCTCATAGAAGGCTAATAGATTGGTTTGGCAAGAACGATTCTTCATGAATCCATACTGATTACTGCTAATGATACCGTTTTCATTACTAAAATCTTGTATATAGTCCCTTATTATCCCCTCCAAGAACTTGCATACTATTGATGTTAGGCTAACTGGTCTGTAATTCCCAGGGATGTATTTTGGCCCTTTTTTAAATATTGGTGCTACATTGGCCTTTCTCCAATCAGCTGGTACCATTCCAGTCAGTAGACTGTCAGTAAAAATTAGGAACAATGATCTGGCAATTGCTTGACTGAGTTCCCTAAGTAACCTCGGGTGCAAGCCATCTGGTCCTGGTGATTTATTAATGTTATGTTTCCCAAGCCTATTTCTAAATCTGTCCTCTGTTAGCCATGATCAAAGAAAAAAGGGAATATTTGGGACTTTAAATGAGACGCAACGGGGTATATTACGCCTCCATCCCTGGTTGATTTTGCAAAAAAGAGATATTAGCCATGAGGGTGCTTCCTGTGATGTGTCATGAGGACAAACACTGCAGTTTTGGTTACTGAAGCCCCCCGATTCCCTTGTGAAGACTGAGGAGAAGAATAAATTCAATACCTTCGCCATCTCCCCATCCTCTGTAACCAGATGTCCTTCCTCATTCTTTATTGGGCCAGTATGGTCTGTCCTCCCTTTTTTACTGTTTATATACTTAAAGATTTTTTTTATTCTCCTCCGCTATGTGTCTTTTGTGTTCCATCTTAGCCGCCCTAATTGCACCCTTACATATCTTTTTGCATTCTTTGCTGAATGCTGATGATGATTCCTCAGCCTTGTATTTTTCAGTAGGCTCTCAGTGAAATAAATTAGATTAATGTGTAATGGTGTGTGCATGAATGAACCATGTGAGTAAACATAATAATGTGTGAGACAATGTATATGACAGACCATGCTAAAGTTAAGTGCTCAAATGGGAGAGGTGAATGGATCATTAGCTCATTAGATCATGAGTGTGGACTCGCCTTGAATGAAGTGAAGCTGCTGTGTGTGAGTGAAACAGGAAACAGGAAGTGACAAACAGATCCCAGCCATGACTAGCCCCCAATTTATATCTTCAGGGGGCCCAGTGAGCTCCGCCTCCAACACCATGTGTGCGTGACAAGACACATCCATTCACTCCCTTCACATTTGAGCACTTACCGTAACTCACCCACCAAATTAAATTAAAATATTAACAACAACTTACAAAGCCATCCACACCTCTGCCCACAGCTACATCATTAACCTAGTCTCAATATACCAACAATATTGTTCTTTGTTCCTCCCAAGATGTCCTGCTCTCTAGCTCCCTTTGTCACCTCCTCCCATGCTCACCTCCAAGATTTCTCCCGAACATCTCCCATCCTCTGGAACTCTCTAGCCCAATCTGTCCGACTATCTCCTACTCTGTCCACCTTTAGGCAATCCCTGAAAACCCTTCTCTTCAGAGAAGTCTATCCTGCCTCCACTTAACAATTGTTCATATATTTTCTCCATCAGCTCACCCCCCACAATTATTACCTTTTGTATCACTTGACCCTGCCTTTTCGATTGTAAGCTCTAATGAGCAGGGCCTTCAATTCCTCCTGTATTGAATTGTATTGTAACTGTACTGTCTGTCCTCATGTTGTAAAGCGCTTTGCAAACTGTTGGCACTATATATAACTATCATGATATAATAATATTAATAGATTTAACAACTCGTTTTGCCTACAGCACTTCTTTTCTTAACCAGGAAAGTGGCCATCTACCTTTCCCCACACACTGCCTCCAGTAATAAGGACGTTCCAGATAAATTTACCAAGGACTGGAGCTGCTGGATTTGCCACCTCCTCACGGTAAACCCACAAACCCAAATATATTGACTACTGTTTAAACTCCTCATACTTTCTCTCCCCTTTTATCACACTGTATACTGAAATGGAGATCTGCTAAACCTAAGCTTTGACTGTTGGTTAAACCCTAGAGCTCCATTACGAAATTTCGGTAATGCCACAATAAAGTTTAGACTCACTGCCTAAACAACCCTTGTACCACAAACATGTATTACAGACAATCCAATACATGGTTACTGTACTGTTTGTTCAATTTATTCTGATATCTTTGGAAATTCTGTTTGAAATTGCCACCTTTTTTTGATTGTATCATTCCTTCTCAACCAGAGGTTGCTAGGGGTTCCTTAAGCAGTGAGCAATGGGTGATTGACCTCTTGACTTAGGGTGACTGTAGGGATGAGCCGAACACCCCCGGGTTCGGTTCGTACCAGAACCTACGAACGACCGAAAGTTTGCACGAACGTTAGAACCCTATTAATTACAATGGATGCGAATGTTCGAAATCTAAAGTGCTATTTAAAATGGCCAATATGCATGTTATTGTCCTAAAAAAGGTTTGGGGACCCGGGTCCTGCCCCAGGGGACATGTATCAATGCAAAAAGAAGTTTTAAAAACGGAAGTTTTTTCTGGAGCACTAATTTTAATGATGCATAAAGTGAAAAAAAAAAGTGAAATATTCCTTTAAATATCGTACCTGGGGGTGTCTAAAGTATGCCTGTGAAGTGGCATGTGTTTCCCATGTTTAGAACTGTCCCTGAACAAAATGACATTTGTAAAGGAAAAAAAGCCATTTAACCACTTAAGCTCCGGACCAATTTGCAGCCAAAGGACCAGGCCCCTTTTTGCGATTCGGCACTGCGTCGCTTTAACTGACAATTGCGCGGTCGTGCGACGTGGCTCCCAAACAAAATTGGCGTCCTTTCTTTCCCACAAATAGAGATTTCTTTTAGTGGTATTTGATCACCTCTGCGGTTTTTATTTTTTGCGCTATAAACAAAAATATAGCAACAATTTTGAAAAAAAAAAATGCAATATTTTTTACTTTTTGCTATAATAAATATATTTTTTTACATATTATATATATATATATATAAAAAAACATATTTTTTTTCCTCAGTTTAGGCCGATACGTATTCTTCTACATATTTTTGGTAAAAAAAAATCGCAATTAGCGATTATTGAGTGGTTTACGCAAAAGTTATAGCGTTTACAAAATAGGGGATAGTTTTAAAGCATTTTTATTAATATTTTTATTTAGCGATTTTTATTGTGACTGCGACATTATGGCGGACACATCGGACATTTTTGACACATTTTTGGGACCATTGTCATTTATATAGCAATCAGTGCTATTTAAATTCAGGTGTATGCTATGCAGGAGGCACACTACACTGACTGAATATTAGGCAGATGCCTGTGTTGCACAAATCAATTACACAACACCAGCAATGAGGGGGTAGATTCAGGTGTATGCTGTGCAGTGTGCAGGAGGCACACTACACCCACTGTAACAGCGCTAGGTTAGGAAGCATAGCAAAGCTGACACTGTCCCTGCCTATCCTGCTCTCTCCCTGAACACTACACTCACTGTAACAGCGCTATCTAAAGAAGTATAAAGCACAGCTGACACTGTCCCTGCCTATCCTTCTCTCTATGAACGCAGCACAACACTACACAAGGCCGCCGCACTGGCAGCCTTATATAGTGTGGGGCGTGTACTAAACCCCCCTGAGCTATAATTGGCCACAGGCATCCTGCCTGTGACCAATTATGGCTCTCTTCGCTGCCAGCGTTGCGACTGGGTTCGAATCGAACACCGGGCTCATCCCTAGGTGACTGCATAGATCCAGTCAACATCACTTGGCTAAGCCATCAGTTTGGTACCAGTGGAGCCCTTTTCTTTCTCTCAAATAAATAACCACTGACATCAGTGAACTTTTTAGCTCTATTTTCCTCTGACCCTCGATGTATCTAATCAGTCTTCCCACAAAAAAACTGTAAAAAAAAAAAAATGTATCAGGACTTTCTTCTTACTGCCCAACAATGTAACTGGGCAATTTCTCCACTGAATTCCAAATGTAGTCTTCCCAATGACCCCAAATGTAAAAGGCATTCTGTTCACAGACCCCAGTTGATCATGACATTCTTCTCACTGACTACCAATACCAATGCAAGGAGGCTACAATATTCACTGTTTTGTTTTTTGCCATTTTTATTCTTTGTTTAATTTTATTATTATGATTATTACTGAAAATACTTTGTCATACAAATCAGGAGGTTAAAGTATTATTGGCCCTGGGTCTCAAATATCACAGATATATCACATACTTTATACTTTCATTTGTAATATCAACAACTTACTGATCAAATTGATGCACTGTAAGATGTTGATAATTATAACTTTTACCAAGGTTGTCTGAGACCTGAAAATAATTTTTAAGGTTTCTCTGGAGCAGATGGGTTCAGAAAAACTGATCCAAAAGCCTAGATATTTCCTAAGTGATGGATATTTTGAATAATTTTGTTATTTATGTGAAATGTCAACAAAATTGTCTCTTGATTTGCTTAGTAAGTACAGTAGAATAAGTCAAAGCACAAACAATATTTATATTGAAATAATAATTTCTAGCAACTATTATTACTTAATAACTTTTCAGTGTTCATAACACTGGAAAGTAAACCTATGACTTTTAAGGCAGAGGAGTGCCTAGACACACAAGGTGCATTGTTTTGTTTTTTTTCAAAATGAATTAAAGTGTATCTAAACCCAAAAACAAAAAAGTTATATATTGCGGCTTACCAGTCCTTAGATGTGGAGGCTGCATTAATATTATTTTTTAGGCTTTTATGTTTTTTTTCGACTGGGTGATCTGGCAAGTAACAAACTTCCTGTCCTAGGGTGGCTATGCTCACCTACTCCACTGTATCTATGGAGGACGCCATGGTTGTCAGTAGACTTCTCTACTGATTTGGACTATAAACATGTATTCCTTTCTTCATCTTCAATACATTGGTAGTTTAGAGAAAATATTTGGAGGGAAGATACGGTTGTTTGTGCTTTCTGCTCAATTCACAGAATGTGACAAGGTCACTGCATTTCTAGGAAGATCAATTGGAATTTTATGTTTCTTCTAAAAAATTTCTGAACCTGAAAAATAAAAAATGAATGAAACCACTATATATATGAGTACTAGTAAGCTGCAATATATTTCATTTTTGGTTTTGGGTGTAGATATTCTTAGATATCCTTTAAAAACAAAGTTAAATGGCCAAAGTAAAGGTTTGCTTTAACATGCCAAACTTGTTTTCTCTAGATATTTCTAGAGATTTGGATAGAGTGATGAAGGATTAGAACCCCTGTTCGTTTTTTTTAACTGTCTGTATCACTAGGGAGATCTATCTCTCTATTTGTCCCCGATGACTACTGCTGCTGGGGCTCGAAGTGAAGTAAACCTAACAATTTGAGTTGCCATCAAAAGAGAAATAGATCTCATCCAGCGGGGAACCTTGTTCCAGTGTCAACTGTCTGATAGGAGATTTCCATTGCTTTACTGTTTCTGCAAAGAGACTGCAAAAAAATCATCAGCAGCAGTGAAATTGCAATAAAGGCCTTATTCACATGGACTCACTTAAGTGTATTCCAGTGCTGTGTTTGACCTCACAGGGGGTCCAGGTGTTTTATGTATCCACATGCAGGCAGTCTCATTCATGTCAATTGGGGCGCAAGTAGCTGTATGAACACCAAATTGACATCCATGTGATGCGGATGCATGCCCCGAACTTGCAGTACATTCAGGAACATGCATGCACCCACACAGATTTCATTTTGGGAGCAGTGGCTGTGTCCAGGCAGCCACTGTGTCCCAATTGAAATGAATTGGACTGCCTACACGCAGAAGCACGGAACACTCCTGCATCCCGTGCGGGCAAGCACGACCCTCGCATTGGGTCTATGCTTAAGTAGGCCCATGTAATTGAGGCCAAGGGATGAACCAGAAGTTCCAAACAGTATTATATTTGATAAAATAGCAGTTGTTTATTGTACACTGTGCTTTAGCAAAGTGCCATTCCATTATGGCTTACATCTACCTTGAATACATTTACAGTAACAATTTTTTCAACTATCTTCCCCTGAAACTATCTGTGCATGAATGGGTTAATATATTTAAAGATACATGTATATTAATTTAATACTGAGTGCAAGAGAAAAATAAAAAGTTGGACTGCTGCAGGAATGTGTGACCCAATATAGCAGCCAGCAGTACGTGATACTGTACTGTATGTGGTTCAGATTTCTATAACTTAGTGTCCACTGGAGTTGTGCACGGTCATTGCAGTATATAAATAGATGATAAGTACAGAACATTGAGTAAGTGCGGCCAACTCATAAACTGTTTATAAATGCAGGATTTGGCCAGACTGAGCTCAGGCTTAAGTAAATAAGAAAAAAAAATGACTGGGTAATGATGAATGTTTATTACTGGACAGTAAATCTGTTGGACAAATTAACACACAGTAATACATACTTGGCAAAGCACATTAAAAAACAAGGCAGAAAACTAGAGGACACTGCTATTCCTGGACTCCAAATTCTAAATGGGATCCAGCAACAATGCTGTGGTCCCAGGGACATTGCTTCAAGGCCAGAATGTGGCTCAAGGGTGCCTCAGCTGCAGCCTAAATAGAATGGCATGAGCTTGTTTACCTTGTGTATGTGTTATATAGCAGTGGCCACTGCATGGCTTGCAAAGCCATAATAACAGTCATACAGTATATGGCCATTGGCTAAACATAACTGGACAGCCCTCCATATCAATGAGTTTAGGTGGACAAAGCCAGGTCCATTAAAAAATGTTTTGACCAGTCTGCTGTGAAGTGATTGTAAAGGTTTGTGTTTTTTTTTTTTTTAATATAACAAACATGTCATACTTACCTCCTCTGTGCAAGGGTTTTGCACAGAGCGGCCCGATCCTCCTTTTTTGGGGTCCCCCAGCAGCACTACTGGCTCCTCCTCTTTATCGAGTGCCCCCACGGAGAGCCCCATTCCAAGGGGGCACCCGTGCAGGTGCTCTCCCAAGTCCTGCTGCTGCATCCATTGACACAGACAGCAGGACTCGGCCCCGCACCCGGCTCCTGTGTCACTGGATTTGATTAACAGCTATTAATCTATCCAATGAGGACCCGAGACAACAGCTGGAGCTGCTGTGCTCCTTCTCGTCGCTGGAACAATCGGGTTCAGGTAAGGAAAAGGGAGGGATCTGGGGGGCAGCTGCAGCACAGAAGGTTTGTCATGCTAATGCATAGCATGCATAAAGGTAAAAAAAACTCAATACTTTACAACTCCTTTAACCACTTTCACGACAATATACATCCGCAGAATGGCACGGACAGGCAAATGGGCGTACAGGTACGTCCATTTAAATTTGCCGCCCTGTCATCACGTGCGCGCCGGCCGGGACCTCCGTGAGTCGGATTGAGGGTCCCGCAGACTCGATCGCCGCAGGGATACCCGTGATCGCCTCACAGGGAGGAAGAACGGGGAGATGCTAATGTAAACAAGCATCTCCCTGTTCTGCCTAGTAACAGTGCCACTGATCTCTGCTCCCTGTGATCGGAGCAGAGATCAGTGACGTGTCACACACAGCCACACACCCCCACAGTTATAAACACTCCCCAGGACACACTTAACCCTTACACTGCCCCGTAGTGGTTAACCCCTTCACTGCCAGTGTCATTTACACAGGAATCAGTGCATTTGTATAACACTGATTGCTGTATAAATGACAATGGTCCCAAAAATGTGTCAAAAATGTCCGATGTGTCTGCCATAATGTCACAGTCACGATAAAAATCGCTGATCGCCGCCATTACTAGTAAAAAAATAATTATTAATAAAAATGCCATAAAACTATCCCCTATTTTGTAAACGCTATAACTTTTGCGCAAACCAATCAATAAATGCTTATTGCGATTTAAAAATATATATATATTTATACATTTTTGGGGGATATTTATTATAGCAAAATGTAAAAACAATGCATTTTTTTCACAATTGTTGCTCTTTTTTTGTTTATAGCGCAAAAAAAATAAAAACCGCAGGGGTGATCAAATACTACCAAAAGAAAGCTTATTTGAGTTATTTTTTCTTGGGGGGGGGGGGGGTGCATGTGATCAGCACAGGGCTAAACAGCACTGTTCAGACAGAGGGTCATGGGCCTCATAGGACAATCAGAGTAGAATGAAAAAAATCCTCCTACAAGCTTTAACCAGACACTCATAGAAGTCATAAGACTGCTATATACTACTGATGAGAAAGGGTATTTAGTTGTTTATATTTAGTAATATAATTGCATTTCCATGTTCTGTGAGAGATCAGTTATAGTAAATGCAGTGTACTGGGTTTAGTAACATTTTAAATGGCTTGCACAGAGACCTGTGCTGAATCTAATTTAAAGTCATTATAAATCTTCTTACTTGTATCCAGTGTTTTTCACCTGCATAAGATGTGCGTTGATAGTGTAGTTTCATGTGTCATTTGTTGCCTTGCGCACACAGCTTATAGTAGAGTAACTCTTCATATTTCTGTGTCAGCCGTTTCTATTTGTGTTCAAATATAAAGTATGGTGCATGGCACCGCAGAGGTTAATGCAAGACCTCTGTCTACATTCTAAAAACTGACACTTACTGTGAAGAGACTACATATCCAACAATCCCTGGGTCTCTCAGTATAGTGCTTTGAAGGTGAGAGCTTAGCAGTAATTAGATCTCACACAGCCACAAGTACATAGGTAGAACAATGAAGGGATGGGATGTGTTTCATCAAGTTAGCACTCCCACATTGGTGATTTTATGCAGAGAAAATGGCAAGGCATGGGTTGGACGCTGTGTGACTCAGAATAAGACGTTGCCTGTCCCTCTAGCTAAAGCAGACAAGCTAGGGGAATGAATACATGGACACAGGGGAATGGATCAGCCAGGACACTACAAACTGCAGCTACATCTTATGAGGCTATCATTGCAAGGTAAGGCAAACAAACAGCACCACAAATATAACTACACTAATACCTAATTTAAACAATGTAAACATTCTAATGTGTACAATGCCTTTAAAATGTTGGTATTAATTGGAATGCAGATTGCAAGCCAGGGCCCCTGAGAAAGTCAGTAAGAGAAAAAATACAGAGTAAAATGATGGTCATTTTTATGGCTTTAGCCTAGGTTCACACTGATGCGATGCGGAAACCAGCACAATTACAGCGCTGGTTTCCGCAGAGCATCTCTCCAGCAGGCAGTTCACACTGCCTTCTGCGAACCGCTGCAGGTGTCAATACATTGTTAATGACACCCCCGGATCGGTTCACAGATCGCAGTGCGAACTGTGAACTCGCACAGGAATTGGATCGCATAGGTGAGAACACCCATGCGATCCGATTTCAGTGCAGGGGAAAAAGGTCCCTGCACTTTTTTTCCTGCAAATTTAATGCGAGTTCAGCCATACAACTGCATGGCTGAACTCGCATCTCACAGACATCGCATGTGATCAGCAGCTGCAGTGTGGGTGCAAATCACATGCGATGATTAAGATTGCGCTAGTGTGATCCTGGGCTCAAAGTTTTAATGATATTAATATACTTGCAAGAAATACTGCACTAGGAAGGTTCATCTAAATTCTTCATTCCCTCAAGCTGGAGAAACCAACTGGCACCATGAGTGAGAAGGCGTAGAGCTGAAAGTCCGGAGAAATGTGAACAGAACGTAGAAACAAGTGAACCAGAGAGCTGCAGATAACTGTAGGAGCCAGTGTAGCAGGAATATACTACCTAACTTTGTGTAGGCAGACACATCTTTCCAGTGGAAAAGTTTGCTTTGAACTAATGATGATTACTACTGGTTGTGGCACTGATGCTTTGGACATAAATCGAGGAGAGAAAGTGAGGGGCATTTACTCAGACAGAATCAACCAGAATATGAAGCAACTTTGCATGGGCAGCCAATCATGTTCTAGCTTTCATTTTCAAAGTTTAACTGAAAATCTAAAGATAGATGCTGATTGGTTACTACAAACAGCTGCACCAGATTATTTCAGTTCCAGTTTTAGCAAATTCCTCCCCAGTGTGAATTCTATAAAATGTGATGGACAGTGGTGTTGCTAGTGCCAAGTACTCAGGGCACATGGCCCACACCTCCTGGGGGTTACCCTAGGTCCCCAACACTGTGAACACCAGCAATGTTTTTTTATATTAAACTTCTGGTGCTAAAGTACCTATTACACAGAGCCACTGACAGACCCCAGGCTTGGGAGCTCAAAGCTAAAGAAGACTCCTCCTTGGCTCTGATGCGTGATATACATAAGAAAAGGACTTCCATTCACTCTAATCTGCCATTGTATTTGAGGTCTGGAAAACTGAGACTGTGGTATGGTGTACGTATGCATAAAAGTGATTCCAAAAGAAAAGAAAAAAAATGGTATACCTACCTGTTCAATGGTTTTGCAAAAACCTTGAGTCTTCAGAACAAATTTATTGTAAAATGTTGTGTACTGGGGGAGGGCTGAGATTTGTAGGGAGTTTGGAGTAAGGAGAGATGAGTATTGGAGGGTAAAGAGATAACTGAAGGGGGGAGATGTGTACTAGAGCCCTGGAGGTTAGAGATGCATACTGGAGGGGGCAGAGATGTGTACTGGACGATGAAGGATGTTCACTGTGAGGTTGGAGGGGAGAGCTGTGCACTTGGGGGGGGGGGGGGGGGGTTGGAGGGGAGAGATGTGCACTGGGGGGTTGGAGGGGACAGGTGTGTATTGGGCGGGGGGTTGAAGGTGTTGGAAATGAGTACTGGGGGCGGGGGGTTATGGGTGCAGAGACGTGTACTGGAGGGTGGAGAGATGTGCACTGTGAGGTTGAATGGGAGAGGTGTGCACCAGGAGAGTTTCAGGGGATAGAGATGTGTAATGGAGTGGATTCAGGTGGGAGAGATGTGCACTAAGGGGATTTAAGGAATTAAAGATGTGTACTGGAGTTGGTTGGAGAGAAAAGATGTGCACTGGAAACAAATAGAGGGGAGAGATATGTACTGGAGTGGGTTGGAGGGGAGAGAGATGTGTACTGGGAATGGATGGAGGGGAGAGATGTGTACTGTGGGGTAGGGGCGGTTGGATGGGGCAGAGATTTGTACTGGGGGGGTTAGAGAAGACAGAGATGTGTACTTAAGTGGGGGGATATGTGTAATGGGGTTTTGGAGAGGACAGAGATGTATACTGGAAGGGAAAAGTGTGGGGGTTGGAGGGGGAGAGATGTGTACTGGAGATGGAAAGATGTGTGTTGGGGTGGTTGGAGGGGGGAGAGATGTGTATTGGAGGAGGAGAGATGTGAAGTGCATGGGAGGGGGTGGGGAGAATAAAGTGGGAGACCTGCACTCTGCATTACATACTCCTGAATCCTGTACTCTGTACACAACCAAATTCTGACCTCTGCACTCTGTATTTTACCTAACCGTGAGCCCTGCATTATGTGCATTACCTACTCCTTACCCCCCTGCTTTCTATGTGTTACCTAGTCCTGACTCCTACACTTTGTGTTACTTGCTCCTGACCATTGCACTTGGTGTGCTATACACTGAAGCCTGTAACATATGTACTATGTTGTACATTTTCACTCCTGTCTCTTACACTCGCTGCATTACATACTAACCTACCTGATTCCTACACTGACCTACCTGATCCCTACACTGACCACTACACTAACCTACCTGATTCCTACACTGACCACTACAGTAACCTACCTGATTCCTACACTGACCACTACACTAACCTACCTGATTCCTACACTGACCATTACACTGACCTACCTGATCCCTATACTGACCACTACACTAACCTATCTGATTCCTAGAGAGAGAGGGGTGGGTGAGAGAGGGGGGGAGAGGCAGGCAGCCACTTAGAGTCACAGAATGTAATTTTTCTTACAATGTTGTTCTAACATACATGAAACAAATGCTTTTTTATATTCAAGGCACTAAAGTTGTAAATAAAACCCTGTACTTTATACTGCAAAGGGAATACAAATAACCTGAGGGATCTGGTGTAAAAACTGGACATACACTGACCTACCTGTCCACTATACTGACCTACCTAATTCCTA